>CM050164.1:110513438-111113438 GCA_027410445.1 Discoglossus pictus
CTTCCAGATTTTTTTTCTTTATGACATTTTCCTAACAAACATGCTCTTAGTCAGACTCAAATATATACTGTATACTCGTACAGTGGTGCTTTCAAGGAGATTGGACACCCCAAACATTGGACATGACATTTTATGTCTTACTATCATGTCGGTTGAGTACATTCTATAGCAATTTCACAATATTCTGGCCTACCTTAAAATGGGAAAAATCAAGTATACAGTGTGGCGTTATTGTGAACCGGACACAGCAAACAGTTTAGAATATTATATAAAATCGAAATACTGTATCAATTGATTGATATTAAAATGTATTTTATTACAGTAATCTGTAAATGTGTAATCCTCCCAACAAGCCCTTGCTCTTATCTTTGTGCATTCATTTCTAATCATTCATAATTATACCTTGATGATTAACAATGGCATCTGAACTGATGGTCATTGTCATCAGTCTATAAACAAGTCAGTCTAACAGCCCTATTAAATTCCCCCAATGTTGAAAACTGTAGCCCGTAACGTAGCCTGCAAGACTTGCACCTTAAAGCAAACCGTCAACCACTTGCGGGGTAAGGGTGGGAAAAGGCTATAGGACGTGAAAATTTGAACTGCGCACCCGCAAATCTTTTGATCTGTCAAGCCCATAACTGTTACGTTTTCACGCTATTGAATTGCAACAAATTCACTGGCGTTTAAGCCCGTAACCCGTAAATGGAGCCAAGAAGCCAACGGGTACCAGAGAGGACCCGCTAGGGGGGTAAAGTCCAATCTGTAGCACTGTAAATGCAAATATAGAATTAGAATTAGAATTAGAATTAATAGCACAATATTCTCAGGCTCGCAAATCTGCAATATAAAATACTTTATTTCATGTGTATTTTCTGTGTTATATTGATCTCGGCAATCAATGTGTTAATACATATAATGGAACTCGCATGAACTAGAATATCATATTTACTGAGTTATCAATATTGCATTATATCTAGAATGTGTGTCCAATCATAACTCGTAATTAAAGCCCGTAAGACTTTGAAATCCAAACTCCAGTGACGTAATGATGACGATCTCTGTTGCCATTGGCTTGACTAATTGATCATGTTCACGGCCACGCATTCAATATTCAACAAATGGTTTACGGGTTTGCGTCTCAAGCCCGTAACTCGCGGCATGATCTAATTTGATAGCTCTGTAACACAGCCCAATTTCAAGCCCGCAGCCCTTGCCGCGGACTTCGAATTTAATAGGACTTCAATTGTGGAAACCCATATTAGAGTTACCTAAACATGTATTATACATTATTAAAAAGTTTTAAAAAAACTGAGAAACAACATTCCAATGAATTTACGGTAATCAAAATGTAAATACTGAAAAATCCGTTATTTTCAATATTAAAATTGTAGTTTGATATCTGGCTCTCTAGTGAGTTTTGTGATATACAGTAAGTGCTTTAAGTATCCAGCGTAATTTATATTTCAAATTTAACCTCAGACTTCCAGTTTGCTGAAAGGGACATGTTGTTGCAAAAGTTTCAGTTACTGCACAAATTAAAGTGCACCTATAAATAAATCTATTTGCAATTAGTTGTTTACAATGTTGAGATTTGTTAGATAATTGACCTTGAATGTTAGTTATTTTAAGCAAACATTACTTGAAAAAATTATTCATCTATCCGGCTAGAGTAAATCAAGGTGATTAATTTAGAGGGGATCCAGTGGTTAGGATTCACTTCTTTCACAGCTGCGACCTGGTTTTGAAGTCAGGGAAACAAGAGGTCACACCACTCTGAAGCCGAGCAAGGGTGGGCCTGGTCGGTACTTGGATGGGAGACCACCTAGGAATACCAGGAGCTGTATGCTGTGTCCTACTGGAGAAGGAACTCCAGTTTCTCTGCCATGAATACCACGTGGATCAGCATGACCATGGACATAAAGATGCCCTAGATGTTACGGTCCATGAGGTCACATAGAGTCAGAAAGCAAGACACACAAAAAAATAAAATAAACAAGACCCTTTCTGGATCGCTACTTTGTTGTGGTGAAGGGGCTTGTGTACTTCAATGAAGCTTTGAGCTATACCATGTATGGTTACCAAAGATGGGCAGCTCATAGCAGAGAAGTCAGACAAATCTCATTCCACAGGAAAAGGAGCTGGCAACCCACTCCAGTATCTATGCCATGAAAACCTTATGGATTAGCACACAAGAGGAGCCTGCTGTCCTTAAGGTTTACGCACAGTCGGACACAACTGAAAGACTGAACAATAAGCAAAAAGAGAGCTCCCAGCTGGTATCAAAAAAATATAACAGAAGCATGAACATGTATATGTCTTTGTCATTAAGTTGATTTAACCATCTTGTTATCACCCTCACTGTGAACGTTAGTTCTTATTATACTATTATATTTTATGTGTAGGATGCCAACAGATTCCATTGTGCTCGAGATACAATAAACAAATGAGTAACATTTGACAAACATATGAAGACATTCAAAATAAAATAATACAGTACATTTGTACAGATACATTGGTACAGGGGGGGATGAGGGCTACAATTTAAGTTTATAAAGTCATTCTTAGTTAATCATCTTAGATAAAATCAGTAGGAGTAAGGGAGGATCTTTCCCTGTAACATATGCTTAAAATACCTAAATTCAAACTGCAATAACCGGGACTATGTTCCTTTTAATTTTTTTGGCTGTGTGCCTTTCAACTTTGTTTCAGATTTGCTTTGGATTTTGTTTTACATCTCCTGTCATAATTTCAGTGATTCTAACCAATGCTTCCTTTAAGTATTGAATTTGTAGCCACCTTGGGAGATTAACACTCGGGCTGATAAATATTTATGTTCCACAGGCCTTTTTATGTGAAATCTGGGTGAACACGTTCATCAGAACACTTTGTACAAGATGAACTACCTTAACTAACAATGCCTCGCTTTTAATGTCTAGGAACAAAGATCGATCTGTTCAGTGATTTTCAAGAAGTGCAGCTTCATTACCATTGTAAGACAGTGAATCTTTTATTGTTTCTTGTATGTTATCTTACAATTGCCTCATAGTCAAGTCAGTGGAATTACATAAAAATAATTTTTCATTTTTAAGGCGCTTTAATTGAATTACTAACTGCTGGGTGGTTTTATAAGTTTTTTTGGCTAAGCCTAATGAAATTGTAGATTATTTTGTAGGTTTTTAGCAAAGATTATAACATTATTTTAGAAGAGCCACTAAAATTGTAGATGTTTCTTTTTAGAATATCGCCAAAGCATCTTCAACAAGATAATATCTTAATACAGTAACATACAGGACCAATGAAAATCAGAATAAATGGGCAAAGTTGTTACTGTGTGATCTTCAAGCACCACTGTAGATCATGCAAAATGTTACATACAAACACATACACTTATACAGTGGACCCTCGGTTCTTAAACTCCTCGAAACTCAACGATTTCAGAACTCGCTGTCTGACATAAGTATGGCTCAGAAATCGATGCGTCTGACAAAAAGTGTCTCGGAACTCAGCGCTTGCTCGGAACTCAATGCTCTCTTGCCACCCCACATCATGTCTCTCAGGAAGTGGAATAAAGTTTCCTTAGTGTGGTGTAGTGTACTTAGTGTCTACAAGAGCCCAAGAGCAGTCTATGTCTACAGGAATCAAAGTGCAGCCTGTGCCTATAAGGACAAAAGTGCAGACTAGGCCTATAAGAACGAAAGTGCAGCCTGTGCTTACAGGAACCAAAATGTAGCTTGTGCTTTCAAGAACCAAAGTGTAGCTTCCAAGCAATAACCTCTCTCCTCCTTCTCCTTCTCTACATTGCCACCATCCCATTGGCCCCCCAAGTCCTCTCAGTACAGTTAAAGTGAAGTAATTTTCTATTTTATTTGATCAAATTATTGTTTTTTATTTTGTCTGTTTAGTTTTAAGGTTTCGGATCAGCTAACAAGACCATCAGTTCAAACTAAAATGTGAAATTTCTGGGGTCCGGAATCGATGTTTTCAATTTACATTGATCCTTATGGGAAATTCTACCTTGGTACTGAACCTTTTTAGAACTCAACCTGCCATTTGGAAGGGATAATAACATATATATATATATATATATATATATATATATATATATATATATATATATATATATTCTGTGCATTTTAAACAAAGAGTAATAATAACTAAGGCTATGGGATTTGGGAATGCTGCATATCCTAGTGCAAACTAGACCCTTCGTATATAAATATCCCCATCCTTACTATTATACATAAACACGTAATGACACTGTAGCAAATATTGTAATGAAAAGATCTTATCATTCAGAAACTTAAGAGAAATTAGGCCAGGGAGCAATTATAAATGGATTATATTTTATAAAATTTACATGGAATATCTGTCATTATCCATTTACGATATAGGGCGTCTTGGCATTAGCGTTTCTAAATGTAACATTTAAATATTATGAAAACATTCCATTAAAAATGTAGATGTCTGCATTGTTTAATATCATTTGAATAAATGTACAACTTTATGTCACTCTTTGAGGCCCTCTTCCCAAATGAGAAGTCATAGGTCTTTTGCAAAAAGAGGTAAATGTATTTAAATTGATTTTTAAGTTTATTCATACACATATTATTTATGTATGTTAATATAGTTTTAGATGCAAACATATATTTATCTTTGATAAGGTAGGTAATGTAATGATTTAATTTAGGATAATCTTACAGATGCATGTTAGTTAATTTCAAACAAATTAGTTTTCGTTTAGATGATTTCATGTTGCGGTAAACAATTTCTAAAAAATGATTTAATGGACAGTTTGGCATACATATATATTTAATCAAATGTATTATAAAAAATTGTTTGTATAAGTGTGGAATTTGATAATCATGCATTAAAGGAAATAAATATATGTGTTAAACTGTATCAAATGCACACGGAAGCTGGAAATCTCGCACATACAGAACCATGCGAATAGGTTAATGAGATAACAATATATGATTTCCTTCATCTCTTTTTTAAAATAAATTTCTGAAAAAATATTCAAAATTAAATTGAAATGGTCATATGTAAATATTTCACCAACTGTGTACCGGTGAGAACGAGGATGATACATCCATCATACTTATCAGATCATTACTACTCCTGGTCTGATGGCCTTGTGCTAACAATCAATTAAGAAGTCATATTGATATCTGCCTACACTCTTGGCCTGATATAGGTCTGTAATTCTTCAGATCTCTTTTATATAGGTTTATTAAAGGATGATGATGTGGCAAGATGGCAGCAATGGCTTATTTTGTTTTAACCTGCACAGTACGATGATAATGATATGTTAACAGGCTCATAGATGCTAACAAGTGGTGGTGTCGTAGATGTAATGTGGACATTTCAACAAACCATGATTCCATGTATTAAGAATTAAAAAATAACAGCAAGCATTGCCTAGCATCTTCATCATTTCAGAATGGAGAAGCCCCTAAACCCACATGTATAAATCATAATACATGGCAATGTGTGCGATACATTATCATTTGAATTATAGTAAAAATGATCAGTACTTTATGTAGCAAAAATAAACTATTCAAGTAGAATCTGCAACTTTGCTAATCTCCATAATGTTTACTGTAATTTATATAATCATAAAAAGCAAACTATGATTTATTATGATGGATCAGTATGGTTATAGGCTTTACTGTGACATCACTATAGCTCAGTGAAGCGAGGGCCGCAGTTGCTGGCATAAAGCGCCAAAGGCGCTCCTTGCCAACAACTGTGGACCTCGCCAAATTTACTTAGTTACGAAAGCAAAATACGAGACACGCTACGACCCATTACGACCTCGCAAAAATCGTCCGAGACCCGCGCACATGAAAACATGAAAAACACAATAAATACACACAACAAATAAATAAAAAGCTTACCTACCTTAAGGGGGGGGGGGGCACCCAGGACCTCGAAAACTGAAGTTACACCTCAATTTAACTCCAAATAAAAGAGTTTAGACACTCAAAAATCCCCTTAAGCAAGAGAAAAAATGGCCGCCGAACAAAATGAAAACGAGGCTAAAGGAACCTAAACACGCAAAACACCACCAAACGGCTATGGATATTCCGAAATAGTCAGACGACATCCGAAACGAAGGACGCTAAACCAGACGCATACCACACATTAGCCGCCATTTTAGAACAATAACTTATACAATCCGGAAGTACACAACTACCCTTACGGATTTGCCTCCGGCATGCGCACTATTACACTGCACACATTCATGACACTTACACAGCAGCTCCACAGCACTGAAAACACACATTGTATGCTGCAGCAACATCAAAACAGATTGCCAGCTCTTCCACACAATGCTTCCTGCATATATTACTTGAGAATAGGTACAGTATATTACTTTAATAATGTATTATTTATTTGATTACCATACACCAAACAGCATTAGCTCACTTACAATTTCATTGCCGTAATTTTTTGACGGGCAATATTCTAGTAAAGTAATAAATAGAGAATCTCACTACCACATATTTAAATACAATATTGATTTTTAGTACACGCAGGCCCTTGTCTGGCCAGTCTACATTCTTCCAGGAAAATTAAAGCTAAATACAAATTTCCATTCCCGAAAAATGGAGGGAGGGCCCTTTCAATGAAACAATATCTTGAAATTCCATTTGACAGGTATATATATACTCAAGTGCACCCCAAATATCCACCATAGAGACATGATATGACTCTAACCCATGGATGTTATTCTATGCGAAACCACTACTAGGATAGCGAAGATGCAGAGTAGTATTTGACCTCATCGCCAGTCAAACCAGACTTACGAATTCAGAGCCAGTCCATTGCAGCAAACCTATATATGAGGGAGATATGAAATACAGAGTTTCCTTCAATAATTGGATTATATGTGTCCTATTCTTAGTAAAGCAAACACCAAGTAAAGAGTAATTATAGATAGCCTATTACATGGGTGAATGCTCTCCTTGTATTGTAAAATATCTATAGATTATACAAAATATGTCAGGCCATCCCTGTGGTTTCCATGGCAGTGCCAATGCATAACTATTTTTTACATTTCAAGGCTCATTATGAGCAATTGCAAATATGTGCAAAAAACGAAATGATATCAGACTGGGTACAGTAAAAAAAAAAAATAGGTGCTGTAGAACAAGACGTTAAAGCCATTAGACAAAAAATAGAAAACTGCAGGAAAATAAACATAATGTTTGTATGGAGGAAAAAAATCATAATTAAAATAATTAACAATTGTTGATCTGACATTTCTGTTCAGAGCCCCATGAGAAAGGTCTCCAGGGGACTGTGTGAACGGGATTTTACTTCTGATTTGTCTTTTTAATTAAGCTTGTTTGACTAACACAGTCATTACTATCACTTCTATTGTAAACTACTGCGCAGAAATGCTGGTGTATTTCAGAATACATTTAAGTAACACATTTTTTTCAAATATAGTTTTACTTTTTTATATCTGTGATTAAAAAAGGGAACAAGGAAAGCGTCTTCCTGGCATCTCATATGCTTTCTAAAATCAATTGCGGATTTGTTGTTTCCTGAAATGCAATAAAATCTATTTGCTGTGTTTTTCCTCATTTTCTTTCTTATTGTTAGAAAGTAAGTATATTGATTTTATATGCTATAGATATATGGCATTCCTTTTCTAGAAGGAATGTGTTCCATTCTTTTGGTAATTGCGGTACCCAATTTATTTTATTCTATATTGGCTCAAAATATAAGCTTTCCGACTGCCAGCTTATTGGAAAATGAATCAAGAACAACACCATTGTTGAAAAAAAAAATGTGTTAAAGCTCAAAATCTAAGTCTGCTTGGGCATTTTCTCAATCAAAGTAGTTTAGTCGTCCAGTCATGTTCGACTCTCCATGACCCTATGGACTGCAGCTCACTATACACATCTTGGCATGGCAAAGATACTTGAGTGGGTTGCCAGCTCTTTCTCCAGTGGACCATGATTTGTCTGGCCCCTCTGCTATGATTTGGGGTATACCGACATGTAATAGCTCAGATTCATTGAAGTACACAAGCCCCTTCACCACGACAAGATGGAGATCTAGAAGGGGCAATATAAGGTACATGTAAATAAATTCATGACTAAAAGACATCTATGGATAATGTAGTAGCATACATGCCTGTATGTTTGTCTTTGTGTATGTAATAGCTGTAATACATAAAATATATATCCACTGGTACGCTCACAAAGATGAAATAGCGCTGTCCTTGGTGCTGAAACAAAGATTAACATAGGAATTGATCACGTTAGTTCCCTAATCCTCTACTCTTCAGGGTTTTCATTTAAGCACATAGAGCATGGATTAAGACTTGGTGTTAAGTTTGTTTCAATTCACAAATTGGGGTAAAGGCAGATCAAACTGGCTTTTCTGGAGCTATATTGCGCTAGCGCTACAGAATATGTTGAATAAACTATAATATGGTTGGTGTACCTATTGCTGTATGTGTTTCACAACCTGTATGAATATCTCTGGCCTCTGCATATACAATCTAGCGAGACTGTATGCATCATGACAGAGTATGTAACATGGTACAGTATACAGCTGGTCCCTGGGTTAAGGACGAGATCCGTTCCTGAGAACATTCTAAAGTCAGATTTGTATGTAAGTCGGATCCCTGGTGAATAATAATAATAATAACAATACTATAATGGCTCATATGTGATGTTAATAATAAAACAGTGTAATAATAATACCCCTGTAATTAAGTAGTAAGTTACAGTACCTACTGCGCTCTTTTTTTTTATTCAAACAAACAGAACATAACAGACTCCACCAGAATGCCTTAGAAGCCCATTGTTATTTGTAATTTGGCTTGTTTGTAACCCAGGGATTGCCTGTAAAGTATACTACATGGCAAATAATGCAACTACATATAGTATACAATCACAAACAGTACAAAAGCAAGATACAGAATGCAAAAGGATACATTACACAAGGACTCACACAATATGCAATATTATACAGTAAGATATAATACATGACACAGTATCAAAATATCCTATATGCAGCAGTATACATTATACAGTCAGTATACAGAGATGCAGTATGCAATAGCAAAACAATACTAAGTCACAATTACTTGTTGTACAATTACTTTTGTATGAAATTTGAGCCTAATGCAATAAGATCCTCAGTAAAATGCCAAGACATTCATTGGTACTAATGTACTGCCCTTGTAGGCACAAATCTCTTCTCATACATTGACTACAGCATCCATCCAACTGGTCAGTAACAGTTTACTGAATCATGTCAAAGAGTGGCATTAATGATTTCACCTCAGTGAGCGTGACTGTTTCAGCTCTTCCTTTTGATAAATATGACATGTCAGTTGCAGGCACACATTTTCGACATGCCTCATAAATAATTAAAGAGTCAAAGAGAGTTGAACAAGCATATGACAGCTTACTAAATCTGGGTCTGTTTCTAACAGTGAATTTTGAAATCACCTCCAAGTTAAAAAAATATGGTGCACTGACTTAAACAAAATGGAGCATTACATCTTGGCACCTGGATGATATGAAATTCATTTCAGCTGAGTGATTTTTTTTGAGGTGAGAAGATATAAAGTAGTATATTGCTGCCGTACAAAAGTAAGACTTGAATCCCAGGAAGATGTATCCCTCTGCATTTGTGTTGGTATTTGTGAACAAATGAATATACTAAGTCTCAACAGATTCCATAAATTGCCCTCAGGGGTACTTTAAATATTCAATACGTTATCCTGCCTTTTTTTCTATCCGTTTCCAGGAATTGTTTTTTTCGGATGTACAGCAGCAAAATGGATTTAACTTGCTGAGCAGACATTTTAGGATTATTATTATCTAGCGTTAAAGCTACATATTTGCAGCATATTGGAAAATGGGTGATAGACATATTCATGTAGTGCATGCTTTATAAATGGCATACTGGCACAATTCAAGAGGCAGAACGTTTACTCTAGATGTGTCGGTTTAGGGTATAATTAAGGAATATGGGACATAAAGGTGCCAACCAACCTTTGTTATATATTAATAAATGTATCAAGCAATGTTAAGCTTGCTTCTATCAGGGTTTATCACTGAGAGACAACAACACCCACATAGGAACACATTCAAAGCATGGTGTGTATGTGGCAGAGATAGACAAGGGGATAGTCAGCAAGAAACACATTATTTTAGTCAAATAAACAATATATTTTGGGATATATCAACAGATGCTAACAGACCCCCAATGTACCTACTTCCATACTGTAATTTTATAAATATCTACATAAATAACAGCTGCTACTGAATTCTTAGCTGATCAGTTACAAACCATATAAACATCAGACAAATGGTCTATTTTTACCAGTGAATAGTTTGTTTTCAGATTGATCGTTTTATCATTAGGATTTCTTCTCAAACAATTTGTACTGTATACTTATTAATGGTAGTTATCAAACCTTAACCGTGAGATAACTACAACATGTAAAATTAGTGCTTGTGAGAGCTAGAAGGTTACAACACATTGCTTCAGTTTGCATAATCGTTTCAAAAGATTTCTTATAATAATAATAATAATAATAATAATGACAGAAGAGGTTCCATCACTTTGGAAGCATGTGACATCTGACTGCCACTGATCAATATAAAACAGAATTGAACTTTACGTTATAAGAAAACAATACAGGTTTAATACTATTTTGTAAGTTAATAATTCATTATTGATAGTCAATGGGAATTAACTATAAAATAATGTTAATGCATTAATATGGACTGTATGTTACCTTATATGTGGCTAGTGTTACATACATGTGGCTAGTTTTACTAGGCTAATACTGATCGCTAATATTATAAAGTATAAGCTGCTCGTAAACTTAGCTCTCAAGCTCTGGTAAGTATAATGAGTAGTGTATGTGAAAATACTATTCTAAATGAGCCCATGGTACTTTAAAATGTATTTAATGCTAATTCAAAATGTATAAGGCGGTTTTACTTAAACAATGGGTAACTAAGGAAATAAATGATACCCATATTTGACTATAGGAAGAGAATGCATATACAGGTCCATTGTTAGCACTTGGATGGTGTTATTGCGCTTCCCACTGTCAACTGACTGCTTGGGGACTCCAGTGTGGAACAATATACCACAATGTAAATTGCATTTGCTATGAGGCAAGGAGAAGGTAATATGGTAACAAAACTATTTGTTTAGTGAATATATTGAGGACTATGTAAACTATAACATAAATAGGACACAACTAAAAGAGTTTTCATATGTCAGATCTTCCCTTGTGATGTTTCCATGATAAAAAAAAGACATCTGCTAGAATAAATAAATATATAAATATATTGAAAATTCCAATCATCTTGATAAAAAAGCATATCTGTATCACGGTCTGTGTTGTAGTATTTTGAGACGAGATTCTGAGAATGCAAGAGTTCTCAAAGAAACATTAAATAGGTCAAAAAAGATAAAGTTTGGGGAAAATTCTACCAAATATACAAAAAGTTGAATTTGAACAATGATTATATACACAATAGGGTAGCTATTATGAAGGGCTTCGGTAGTGTTTCCTTTATAGTTATTGACATACTATTTCATCATTCTGGTGAGGGGAATGCTAAAATGGTAAGGGATCACCAAAACTGCATATATTAGGTGGAGCGTACATATATTTTAATGCTGTTATTCTAAATTGTTACTCTGTGCTTTTTGAAAAGAGAACGTGTGTCACAATACTTTAATTATTTAATAGGAGTGTTGTGGATATTATTAAGACTTTGTATCAATATGTTATATGTGAAAATATTCAGAACTATTTATCTGAGTGACAAGGATCTATGGCATGAGCCTACTACATCTGCTTCTAGAAAAGATTAGCACCAAGTAGAAAAAGCTCCAAGACATGCAGTGAATAGATCAAGTGAAGCAATTCACTCGAAACTAATGGGATATTTACATTGTTTAATCTATCAGACTTTCAACTCTTAAATATCCTAAAGCAAATCCAGAGCAATACTTTGATTTTTTTGTGCAAATGTGTGTAACAATTGCCTGTATATCCTAAAGCAAATGTATATATATATTATTTTTTATTGTTGAATTCTTACATTTTATATTGATAAAGTGTATTTTATGAATTACCACATTGCGCACTTATTATTCTCTCTTCAAGCCACAAAAAGAAAAAAAAAAGTTTATCTTTTGAAATATTGTATTTTTATCTGTGTAAAGTAGTTTCATCATATAAATGAATTAAAATCATTCTTCTGAATAAAGATATAATTTAGAAACTGTAGAAGGACGTGCCAAAGTTATTTGAACTGCTGTTTAGATAGATCTTAGTATGGTCACATATACAGTTATACAGTATTCCTCACCCCTATGGCAGCGTTAAACATCGACGCCAATTGCATATCTTAAAGTAACATGCGCCAATTGCATCTTCTACATTATGTGTGTTCCTGTCAACCTCTAATTGGGGACATCATTTTCATATTTAAGAGACACTGTAACAGAAGCCCTTTTTAATCCATATGTAAATAAGGTTAATTATAGTTGAAAGCCATATTTAGCACCCAAAAAGTTTGGATACTATTCCTCACTTTCATATTGTTCATTTGTTTGCCTCGCACCTCCAAAGAAGAAGATTATGACAAACAAGGGATAGAATATATAAACAGACTGAGACACTGAATATGGATTACTCATAGAGACAAGCAAATAATGAAAAGGAGCGTAAAATATATTTTTTAAATTGGTGGGGTAAAATATTGTCAGTATTATTACTTGTATTACTTTTATACTGTTTTTTGCTATCATCATACCAACTTACACATAGATACTGTTCCAAACTGGAGTCACTATTACAGTGTCCCTTTAAAGGATTCTGTGTTAGAAGTATATCTGGGAATTGTGAACAAATTATAAACATCTGAATTTATAAAAAAAAAAGCAAAACAGTGATTTATTTCTAGATTAAGTTGCTAAAAATGTATATACAAATGTATGTACTCAGTGTCCATGCCCACTTTATTGGGTACACCTTTCCAGTACTGGACCAGTACAACCTGGATTCTTTGTGGCATGGATTCAACATTCATTATAGATTTCAGACCATATTTACATGATGGCATCACAAAGTTGTTACAGATTTGTCAGCTGCACATTCATGCTGCAAATCTCCCTTTCCACCACATCCCAAAGGTGCTACTCATTGGATTGAGATCTGGCAACTTTAGAGGCCATTGGAGTACTTTGAACTCATTGCCATGTTCGTGGAACTAGCTTGAGATTTCTTGCTCTTTGGGACATAACATGTTACTCTGCTGGAAGTAGAAGATGGGTAGATTGTGTCCATACACATAGTAAGTACCAAATACTTAGGTGGGATGTGTTACTTAAATCATGCGCAGTTGTTATTAAGGGGCTCATGTGTGCCAAGAAAACATTCCCCACACCATTACACCAGCAGCATGAACCATGGACACAAGACAGGATGGATCCATGGATGCATGTTGTTTACATCACATTCTGACCCTACCGTCTGCATGTTGCAGCAGAAATCAAGATGTCTGTGAACAGGTGATGTTTTCCAGCCTCCAGCTGTCCTGTTTTGGTGAGCCTTTCCCCAATGTACCATCGCTTTTCTAGCCTTAGCTTACAGGAGCGAAGCCTGATGGGGGTCTTCTGATGCTGAAGCCCATCCACTTGAAGGTTCAACATGTTGTGCATTCAGAGATGATCTTCTGCATACCACTGTAGTAATGCATGGTTATGTCATTTACTGTGGCCTTCCTGTCATTTTGGATTAATCTAGCCATTCTCCCCTCACCTCTCTCATTAACAAGGCATTTTCACTCACAGAACTGCCGCTCACTGGATGTTTATGTTTTTTCACACCATTCTCCAGAAACTCTAAAGACTGTTGTGAATAAAACTCCCCCAAGATAAGGCGTTTCTCAGATGCTTATACCATCCCGTCTGGCACCAACAATAATTCCACAGTCAACGTCACTTAGATCACATTTCTTCCCCATTCTCATGTTTTTCTTATGTCCTGCGTTGCTGCCACATGATTCCCTGGTTGGACAAGGTGTACCTAATGCCTATATATATATAGATGAATAATCAGAGTATTGCAGTATCTAGTGACTTCTTTTTTATTGGACAAACATTACTTCTGACTAGATAAAGAGAGGTTCAGATCTCAAAAGCTTGACAATTTCAAGGTTTGTCCAACAAAAAAGCATCGCTATACACTGCAATACTCTGATTATTTATCTATCTTACTGGACACTAACAGCTACCTCGTTCTTTATTTACTTATTTATTTATATATATAGTGTATATATATATATATATATATATATATATATATACCGTATATATATATATATATATATATATATATATATATACATATAAAGGATTAATCCAAAAAGAACAACATATTCGACATGTGGACCATATTTCATAAAAAAAACATGGCATACCTAGTTTATCAGATGGCTTTCTTCTATTAAGAAAGAATGAACACTATAAAAAATAAATCAGTAATTTCTAAAAAAAAAAAAAAGGATTATGCAATCTTATCAAATAGAATCCATTGCACATCATGAGCTGCTGGACCCAACGGGAATTTTCAGACCTGATGTTTTATGTATTTCAAGCATGCTCGTTTTATTTATGAAGCAGAAAACTTAAATTATTGAGACCAAGAAAGTATATTCTGCCTCCCAGGAATTCTTCTTTTGATTCTAGTATTTTCCCTTAGCTCTCTATCTATCTTCTTTTGTCGGTTTCACTTCTGTAATGTCATCCAGCACATGAAAAGTTTAATTTACACAGTAATATGCTTTCCACAAAATCTCTTCTGTAAAAAGAAATATGACTATACAAGGTGATACCTTTTAGGGAAGCAACACAAACACTTGTCTTATATGAGGTAGAGAGCTTTCAGAATTTTCTACCTGTGATCTGGAGCAGTCCATTTGAAAGATTATTATAAACCTGAGAAGATTTGAGTTTGTTTAGTAGCATATTTGCTGAGGTGCCATTCTAAAGTTCCATTTTCATGACTACCAAATAAAAAATGTAGTGAGAAAAAACTGGATTGCTACCCTGTTGTGGTGAAGGGGCTTGTGTACCTCAATGAAGCTGTGAGCTATACCATGTAGGGTCACCCAAGATGGGCAGGTCATAGTAGATAGGTCAGACAAATTGCACTCCACTGCAGAACACACTCCAGTATATTTGCCAAGAAAACAGTATGGATAAGCACAACACAGATTTGCCTGGCGTGTCGTGTCCACATGGTCACCGAGAGTCGGACATGACTGTAGAACTTAACAACATCAACAAAGAACAATACAGTGACCATTGCCTTGTATTATCACAGATCAGTAAATGGGCTTTACCACTCTGAGATGGCCAACTGCTAGGATGTCACTCATGTACAGTGCTAGGACTAATAGTGCTCAGGCGGGTAGAATACTTTGGATCCCATTTCCTTTCCACTTTATATATTTGTAACAGAACACAAACATATTGTGTCCTATAACTGTCGGTGCCCCTAAAGTGCCAATAAATGTTTTGAATATTACTCCACTCATGTGAGTTAGTTTGGTTATGGTAGGTTTTTATGTATTGTAAGTGAGGTAATAAAAGTTATGTTTTTATAATTATTGCTTATTGCTAATGCTAGCAGTATACTTTATATCCCCAAATATAATGCAATTAAGTGGTTGACTCTTTTCATCCAGCTTTTGTGTTTGACAAGAGCAAAACAACCTTTTCATCTGGTACTTCCATACTGTTTAGCAGACTACATAATGTAAGTCAGGTACCTGGTGATGTGTTTTAATCATGCCCCTTTTTACATTTCTGTAAGAAATCCTAAATTAACATTGACCAACATATTGGTGCTAAGGGTCAGGTTGCTTCCTCCAACACCATCGCCATAGGCAGCTGTCTGAGATGTCTTACCTAAACCATGACTCTTTGTGCCACTTCACTGTTTTGCAATAAAGAAACATCCCCTTCTAGATCAATACCTTGTGGTGGATAAGGGGCTTGTGTACTTCAATGAATCTGTGAGCTATACCATGGGAAGGTCATAGTAGATAGGCAAACTGTAATCCACTGGAGAAGAAACTGGCCACCCACTCCAATACATATGCCAAGAAAACCTTATGGATAAGCGTGACCAGATATATAACAATAAATGTGCCTGGCGGCGGTGTTCCACAGAGAGTCAGACACAACTGAATGACTGAACAATAATAAACATGTCCACGGCACACCCATGTCTCTCTGCCATGTGAAAGGGTAGCAGCCAACATCTGAACACTTTGCAATCAAAGCTTACAATACTGATATTACTGCACACCAGAAAAGAGCAAGTGTACATAAAATGCATTGTGACTTGTAATTGTTACAGTAGCATATAACAGAATATTTTCAGTTTATTCTATAAATCATTTTTATAGAATGCTATTATTACCTGTAGAAATGGAAAAATGAAATGAGTTTTCCTTTACTGACTTATCCATGTGATAAATGAATGATTCTTGTTAGCCAGTATGAAGCATTATACATAGGTTCATTGTGTGTATTGGGATCTAGAAGCAATTAAAGATGCCCATATGCTGACTGTAATTGCATGCATTATTACTGAAGACAGTTTAATAGTGTAACTCATACTGAATAGAGCCAAATAATACTCAAGTACTGTTTGCAAATAAAATAATGTACATTCTCAGAATATAATTCTTGAGTGTGTAGTTGTTTTGTGTTCAATATGCACTGCATTATTAAAGCCAAAAAACTCACAAATACATAAAAGGGGGTCCTTTATTCCATACCTTAGGGAGTTTCTTAAATTGACAACTTTTCATTGAGTTTATTTTTATATACATTTACAGTGTTTATATAAAATGCATTCATAAATATTACAGTATAATAGTCGCATTATCCTACTAATGTATAGGCAGTATGTTCTGGGGGCACATTTTAGCAGCTGTGTCTCAGATCATAATGTTAGTTTTGATTTACAGTTTAAAACAAAGTCTCCCACTGTGAAAACTGCTGTTTGGACCATATTTGCTTTACATAATAAGTCAGTGTGCTACTGTATTTCTCTATTGCATTGTACCAGGCAATTTATAGAAACTGGTAATAAGGCCCCAAACTCTTAATAATACTATATCCATAATCAAAAAGAATGAGAATATCATGATTATATTATTAGAAATGTTCTACATGACCTGATTTTTAATACACAATTGTACGGACCACACCTATATGACTATGGTCTCTGTATAGTTTTGTTAGTTATATACTGTATACCGTGGTACCTTGATGGTAATTGGTTCCAGAAGATGGTGAAAATGATGAGTACTGGAGTTCCCATAAGGAGTAATGTAAATTGACTCAAACATGTGTGACGAGTACCAAGCAACAATGAGTGCTGAGGCATTTTTTCTTGTCAAAATGCATCAAATACCAAATTCGAAGAGTTTTGAGGTGGATGAGTGCAGAACTTCCACTGTATTGTGATTGAAAAAAATAACAAAGACATTAATTTGCAGAAAAACACTGCCATTGAGATGTTCTTGTTAACTGAGAAACATAAAATAACAAAGATGCTCCATGTGTCATGAAAAGCAAAAATATACACCATATAAATTACACAAAGTCTTACAAAGTACTTTTATTTAAGACTTTATATTCAAGTTCTGCTCTGATCTTTGTTCCACTTCCATGTTGCAGCTTCTTATTAAGAACCGATCATTGTGTTCCCCAAATCACAACTCATACATCAAAGACAGCAAAAACAGTAGCACAAAGCCACCAGTGTGACCCAGTTTCGAAAGATATGCTTCTCACACACTCCATCCAAACAAAGTCACATATCAATGAAGCACCCTCTCGCCTCTATATGGCAGCTTTCTTTACAATACTCAACAACCAGCAGAATCTCCTTCACTTGTGGCTCATCCAATTCACGTGATCTCTGCTGGAGATCTCCTCGGCCTCTGCTTCCATAGCAATAATCGTTAACACGGTGCAGCAACCAAATAGCTTAGAAAATGTATTGTTTTATTAAAAGTATATACAGCAATGGTAATGCAATACAGCATTAATAATAATAATACAGCAATGTGTTTCATATATTTCTAGATATATGTACTTTTTTTTTTTACTGTATCCCAATTTAATTTATAATAGAAATGTTATAATATTATACTTTTCGATTATGTTTATTATTTTTACTGTTGTGAATTATGTTTATGTATTTCATAATCAAAGTTTATTTGTAACATATACCCAGTGGGTGAGATGGGGTTAAATTTAAAAGTCATGTGCAAGCAGAGTCAGCTGGTATGAACATAAATTAGTGAGATCTGTTATGTACTGTATCTCCTGACGAAGTGTCTAAAATATTAAGAAACAAGTTGGGAAAACTTTATTGCTGTGGAAGAAGTGGCTAAGGAGATGTCCAGTAAAGATTGCGTGATTAAGTAGACTCTGTCTGTTGCAGAGTATTGGAAAGAATCCTGTTACTGAGTCTATGACAATATAATTGGTTTATAATAATGTAATTTATACAGTATTATTAAACACTGAAAAAAACAAAATATTCATTCGCATCTGCCATTTCTCTTCAATATGGCTAATAAGAGTTCGAAGCACAATATTTTGTACAATATATATATATATATATATATATATATATATATATATATATATCCCCTTCTGGATCGCTACCTTGTCAGGGTGAAGGGGCTTGTGTACTTCAGTGAAACTGTGAGCTATATCATGCAGGGTCACCCAAGATTGACAGGTCGTAGCAGAGAGGTCAGGCAAATTGCAGTCCACTAGAGAAGGAACTGGCAACCCACTCCAGTATATTTGCCAAGATAACATTACGGATAAGCACAACCATAGTCATAACGATAGATGTGCCTGGTGTGCTGTGCTCCTGATGGTCACAGAGAGCCAGATACAACTGAATGATTGAACAAATGAACAACAACAAATATATATATATATATATATATATATATATATAGTAAATAAAAAGTACATCTGTGTTCACACCTGAATGTCTAAAGCAAGTTAAAAAACCTGCTTCCAGCTCAGAGTTCCAAGAAAAACAGTTATTACACTGCATTCTGGGAAGTTGTGCTGGGACACACAAATATGCCCACAAATGCCTTGCTCTTCATTCTGTAGCCATTATCAAACATGGCTTCCTTTAAGCTTATGCATGCTGTATTACACAGCTTTAATGCAAAGCTAAGTTGGAATAAACACAGGCTGAGTATCCTATCCATGTACAGCTGTTTCAAGCTTACTGGCTATCATCAGCATGGAGCGGGATCTCAGCTCTCTCTCTCTCTCTCTCTCTCTCTATATATATATATATATATATATATATATATATATATAGAGAGAGAGAGAGATGGAAAAGTCCAAATGGCATATTATTTTCACATAATAGTGATCAATAGTGATCAATTACATAATTTTAGCAACATTTGGAGCAGTGTTTGTGTTTCCAGGAGTTCTATCTTGTGTGTCCAGAAGGTCCAAGAGAAAATGACCTAAGAAGTTTAAACGTTTCCTTTCTAAAGTAAGCTTTGTAGTGTCTCAGAAGGATCTTGGGGAGGTGTTTGGGAGGTCCTTGATATGATTTGGCTTCTGGTATCTCTATTTTGGTGAGTTTCATTTCCTAAAGAGACCTTAATACCATACTGGAGAGGGTGTGTAAAGTTCCATACGATGGCTAAAAAAATACTGATTTAATATGCTGAGAATTTCAGAATGTAGAGAAATTACATAATATTTTCCCAGCAATTAATAATAGAGAGACATATATTAATGTATTTTATTATTTTATTATATACATTTACTTCTTGAATCATACGTGCCAAAACAAAGCATAAAATAAAATATATTATTCATCGAAAAGGATATTTTTCTCTGTTCTCAAATGTTCCATGAAATATAATGCCACTGCTACCAAACTATTGTAACTTATAAATCAGTTCACTGATCTTTCTTCTGTGCCTGAGCTTTCAAATGTGACAGAATATAAGTGTCATATTTCTCTGTGCCACATTTTTAAAAGAAAAAAGATATGCTTTTTCATCTTGACAACTGACAGACAATATTCTACCATAAAGCATAGTTTAAATATATCAAATATAGTGTCAGATGCCATTTACATAACAATACAAAGTAAAACACTGTTAAAGCTTTTTACTAACCATTTGACCAGTAAATATATTGGAATATTTCAGTGTATTGTGTTATAGCATTGGGTGAAATGGCTACACCAACAAGAGTCCCTTCATCTTTAATGTCATTCAATGGGCCCTAAGGAATAGGTGTCGCTTGCTATTGACTTTGGTTTGTGAAATACAAGCTTGTTAGGATATATTTGGTTCAAATCATGTTATAAATAATTGGTTCCCTGAGGATTTACATCAACAAAAGAAAGGGTCATACATTCCCTGGGAGCAGAGTAGTCGCTCCAGGCTAAGGTTCAGTTGACCTCCTGGTTATATGGTGTATATAGAAACTCTGAACCATGCCATTGTATGTCACTTCTATGAATGTAGAACAAGATTATAATTATAATTCAGTGGGACTACCATATACTGAAGCTATTTCTCAGTACGGTAGTATGCTGTGTATATATAAATGTTCTACTAATACACTGGGCCTCATTCAGTTGCGATTTGGACAATTGAATAGGGCTCTATATAAGCACATAGCATTTTTTGTTACAGAAGTGTTTAGTTAGTGAACTTCTATCCATAAGCAAGGTCTTCACTAACTAAAAACCTCTGTTAAAAAATATGCTATGTGCTTATATAGAGCCCTATTCAATTGGCCAAGTCGCAATTGAATGAGGCCCACTGTGTTTAGATTATGCATGATTTCTGAAATATGTTAATTTAGTGTTATCAAATTCACTAGTGGGATGTGTTCATGCATTATGTATAATTGGTATCCTTAAATAGCAAATCAAACTATGACATTGTTACGATTTATTTGTATTGATTTTACTGCTCATTCTTGAAAAGTCCAGTTTCATAGGACAATGACAGTCTTTTTTTAGATCTAACAGAATACGTGACTTTTATATGTTTGGAATCCAAAGAATCAATATATGGTTAGAGCTGTTGCATTCCTTGGAAAATGTTACTTTTTCAAATGCCATGGAACTCGTGTATGAGACGCACTCAAGAGATAGAATGAGAAGGAGTGACATATGGGAGCTTTACGCTTTTGAACTGCAATCTTATTTTTTTTCCCTCTGAAAGCCATTTGAGTTTTCACTGATATGTCCATTTGTCTATGCTACGATTTGACCAAAAATATTAGAAAGCCAGCGGATGAAAAATTTCAGTAGAGTTTTTTTTTCGAACTCGCTGCTTGAAAGGATATCAGTGCTGAATATAAATTTGGCTGCATAAACCTGGCATTGAAAATATAATTAAACAAAGTCTCAGGACATTAGTATGATTCATGCTAGTGCAGTGCAAAGACATAAATTGGCTAACTTGCAAGACGTTGTGCTGTTTTGAGAAGCAATTGAAGAAATGCAGCAGAATGGATTAAATATTGACATGTTAAGATGACTGGGTATGTCAAAGCTTAGCAGATATGCCCCACATTGTACTACTGTACAATAAAATCACATTTATTTGTTTAAAAAGTTTGAGTCTCACTAAGAGCATAATTAAACAAGGAAAATGTTATTAAGCTAGTATTTAATTAAAAAGTAGATATATTTTGATGCTTCTACTGGAGGTGTTCATAATACTGATGGAAGTTCTGTGTGTGAGAGGGGTGTTTACATTTTGAGAGAGCAATGCTTGTATTTCCTGTTGCAAGCAGCCTGATTTTAATCGTGTGAAGGAGAAGGGGTGTGGCGTCAATTTCAGTTAGAACCAATTATCTAACAAAAGCGTTTGGCTTATCCCTGTTTACTCTTCCCGCACCTTTACCTATACTGATAGCTAAAAGCATGTCCTAATAATTTAGCTCCCAGGAAGTGGTGTAACAATGATAAAATGGATTCTTCTTCTCATAAACAAAATTGGAGTTTTCCCCCAATAATGTTTCTATTTTATGGAATATTCAGATGCTAATATAAAGTATTAATTTGTACCTTTGCTAGGCTCATTTTAGCAGATTACTATATTTCCACCTCAAATAAATAATACAAGCTCCACACAAAATTTAATTTTCTTGAAATACTGGCCGTATGTACCAATGGGTGGTACTCAGTGTCTCTTGTAGATGTAAATCCTTGGTGTATATGTCACATAGGCTAACATATGAATGGAGAGCTTCTCCAATAGTTCATAACAAGTTTTTTAATACATATTGGCTATATACCTTATATAAATATATTTAGGGTCAATATAAGGTTTTGTCAAGTGAACTTTTTGCGTCAAGAGGTTTTCAACTGACAAGAGGACATCCTTTGAGATCAGACGTAATAAGATTCCACCTTAAAGAAAGAAAAGGGTTCTTCTCAGTTAGGGTAGTTAATCTGTGGAATTCTCTACCAAGGAAGGTGGTGACAGCGGATTCGATAGATAACTTTAAAAAGAGATTGGATAGTTTTCAAAATAAAAAGGGCATTCAGGGTTATCCTGGATAATTAGAGAGAGAGTATTGATCCAGGGAGGAGTCCGATCGCCAGTATCTAGGGTCAGGAAGGAATTATTTTTCCCATTTTGAAACAATTGGCAAAGTTTAACTTGTTTTTTTTTTCTGTTTGCCTTCCTCTGGAACAATTAATAATTAATCTGAATACTGCAGATCAGAGGAGATCTAAAAAGATGGACTAAATGGATTTTTTCAACCTCAATTACTATGTAACTATGTATGTGTTTTATTACAAATGTGTTTTTTTTATTTTGTGGATTCACATTCGACCATGTGTGGCATAACTTAGTGTTATATATAAAAAGCAATGGGCTAAGCAGCTTGTTTCTTTATGAAACGGCGTGTAACTCCTTTTAATCACTGGCTACTTTTGAAATGCTAATAAAAGGTCCAATACTTTATTGCGCTGGAACGTATCTGGGCGACACTTCTAAATTGTTTTGCAATCTTTTATTCATGTGTAATCCCAGCAAGTTACAAATGTTTGCATCAATTTAGTCTCAGAATAGCTTTATTATTTTAATAATGTGTGGTAGGAGAATAATTAATTACGGGCCTGATAGCTAGCAGTCATATCTTTACAGCGTATTGTGCTTCAAAACAAAATTACTTAACAAGATCACAGGGAGCTGGTAATTTCCCACCCTAATGTCTTTCTACATTTGCTGTGTAAGTCAGTACATGGGGTTTGCCTCACATTAGAGAATTATATAAACTGAACTCACAAGCTTGGCTTCTCAATGCATGTCTCAAGGTTGTGGGTTGAAAGGCTTCTGATTTAATATACTAAGGTTCAGCAAATTCTTTAATGGCTATATATTTCTGATGTGATGGCTTATGTTCTGACAGAGAACAGCCACTGTCACAAACATACCATTGGTATTACACACTGAAATAATGCCAAAAACCCTTCAGACCTAATACTGTAGATGATTGATATGATGCGTTTCATCTGTAACAGTCCTATGTGAAGCCTCAGACTTTAGCTACAGAAGCATCCATCTAGAATATGTTCATTCATTTCTTCCATTGAACCATTCACCTCTAGAAGGTTCAAATGTGCCGCAAATAAATCTATTCTTCTTTCAATGGATCCAGTACATGAATGGATATTTTAATCTAATATAGATATAAGATTTAAGTTCTATATTTGATTAAAATACATTGGGGCACATAATGATTAAGCACATTTAGTTATGCACAATAATGTGCACTACACATGTAGTTAATTGGTTTGACATACACTGCTGTTTCGCATTACACACTATCGGATGGTTTTAAATAATAACGTTGTTAGATGTAATAATATATCTTGATAAAATGCACAATTTAACCCATCTCAGTAACCTTTTAAATAACATATATATTCTTGCCTAATGAAAATCCATTATTTCAAGTGAAGGAGAACACTAACTGATTTATAGTATAAATATCACGATTGTGTGGGAGGAAAGAAAGAGGGGAAAAAAATCCTCAATACACAATCAGATGAAAGTCCGGATAATTGCTCTCTGTAGGTCTTCCCCAGCACAATAAAGGTCCCTTTAGGGTAGTGTCCATAAATGTCTTGCTACAGAAGGCAAAAACTTGAATGATAATAAATAATACAAAAAAAAATATTGATACTATGATACACAAAAAAAAACTTTTTACAGGATTTTATAGAGAGAAATATGACAAGTTCAATATATGGCATAAGGTGAACAGCAACAAAATGTTCCAAAATAAGACACTTTAAATAAAATGATAATGCAACAAAGTAATCATTAGAAAGAACCAGACATCAAGAAACAACATGGACATGTGTTCTAAAATTGTGGCCAGCATGCCCTTTGAAGTCCACTTGTCCTTTCACAAGTAGTATATAATTATTTCTTGCACTTTATACCTCTATTTACCATTAATTTACCTCTACCTCTTTCCCAAAAATGTTTAATTATTTTTGTCAAGTGTTCAATTTAATGGTAAAATGAATTCAGCTTCCATTTTATGGTCACATCTATATATATATCTATAGTTTTGTTTGCTATTAACTTAATTAAACGTTTTAATCTTGATCAACATTTTAATGACAAGCATCCTGGTTTTGCAAGTTTCTGATGCTATTGTAATCTCACTAGTGGCAGAAATACATACGAAGAATAGGCAGATAATTCAGGGTGGCCACAGCTAAGAACTGTCAATATCTTTTAGAGAGATAATTTAAGATCAAAGGACAAGTCATGTAAAAAAGAGGGCACCCCAATTTGATAGCGCACAAAACGCATGTGCGCGCCGAGGTATATGCACACCAACACCAATGCGCTCCAGAACAAATGGGAATAGGGAGAGGTGGCATGGGGATAGGGAGAGGTGGCATGGGGATAGGGGATAGGGAGAGGTGGCATGGGGACAGGGGATAGGGAGAGGTGGCATGGGGATAGGGAAAGGTGGCATGGGGATAGGGGATAGGGAGAGGTGGCATGGGGATAGTCACCCAGTGGAGGTGAGACAGCTGTGTATGAGGAAGCTCTGTGCCAAATGTTACTAAATTGTAATATAAAATGTGAGACAGAATCAGGAACGGTGCCATTTACCTCATCCACATCACTATGCCTTGCAGGAGGACTGACAAGGCATAGTGATGTGGATGAGGTAAATGGCACCCCGATTACAGGCGAAAAGGGGAAATAGAGGAAGAGAGAGATAGTGGAATGGGGAGACTGGGGATAGAGAGAGATGGGAAGGAAAATAGAGAGAAAGAGGAAGAGGAGAGAGAGGATAATGGGGAGAGAGAGAGGAGTGGTGAAGGAAATGACAGGAGGGGAATGGAGAAAATAAATAAATGGGGAGAAGATAGAGAAGAGAACTGCTGTATCATCTGGGCACGCTGGTGTTGGTGTGCAAATTTTTAAGCATTCTGGGCGCACACATGGCGGCATGCACGTCTTGTGCGCCCAGAGAAAAAGTGCAATGAACTGATCAGATTTTGCCATTCAAGCTGTGCAGTAAATAGGCAGCACAAAGGAATGCTAGGTCGAGCTTTTACATACCATGATTAATTTTGCTTTCAATCTCGATTAAATAAATTAATTGTCTCCCATCCCTCATTCAAATGCAATATCACTTTGTGATACTGAATTTAGGTGTATAATTAATTTTGAAAGTTGAAAAGAAATGGAAAGAAGGAAAGAAATATATGCAAGAAAAAATTAAATAAAGCATGGAATGTTGTTAGATATTATTTTTTACATAAAATTATTGTACTCCAAATACACCATACTGTAATTGTTACTACTATAAATGTATAACATGTCATTATTTTCCATAGTAAATTGTTATTATAAATTCATATAGCACCATTTTTTTCCAAAGTGAGGGAACACAGCTAATATTTTATATCAAATTGTAATTGAGGTTTCTGTTTGCAGGATCCTACAGCACCTATCATGAAATCTTCCATATAATATAGTCATTGTAAGCTTGGTGATATCATTTCACTCTATGGTACATTGCATTATCTCAGACTAATGTCATTTCTGTTAATATTAAAACAACGGACGCCTCTGTTTAAAACTCAGCAAAGTTGGATGCTTTTCTAACTACCAAACTACTTGGCTTGTGTCTTGTTAAAGAAATGACATTTATAAGGAGATAATAGGTCACAGAGACAGAAATACACACTGATGCGCTATTTTGTCTGAAAAGTATTGACATTAAAACTTGTTTCGGGGCTTTCAGCTGTGTAATTCTTTCTAAAAAAGTACTATCTACTATAAAGTTGACTATTAAATACAGGGTTGCTTATTTAAGGCTGTAATTAGTCATTATCTGCTCTAAATCAAATGCACTAATCCTTCTGTAAAACAAAAATTGACATCACCTTCTAAACTCTAAAATGAATATTACTGTGCCATCGCTTTCTATTCTTCTTTACTGATGGTGCGCCATACAGTTATTCCTAGACCTTCTTAAATGGTTAGTTTATACAGACATTTGTCAAGGTTATCAACCTTTGACCTGCAGACAGTAGAACCCATTTTGTCCTGTTTTGGCTCATTAACTTGGCCTCTCCCCTGAGATACGGACCACTAGTGCTTAGCTGGCTGCCGTGCAATATTAGAGACCGATAACAACAACTAAATAAGATATAATTCATTCACATATGCTATAGATACAAGAATATATGGAATTGGTCATAAAGTAAAAAAAATCCAAATAACTGCAACTATAGTTTTATAAATGAATGTTGGACACATATGTACCAGTCAGCTGCTGCCTTATTTTAGCATGATTATTATTATTTATCGAAAATATACATACTGTTCAATGTATTTGATTCAGAAAATGTGTGTAGCACAAGTATAATAATGTCACGTATTAAATTAACTTTGTATTGCAGTATTTACATAAACTATGGGCACAGGTATTTAATGATACAAATGAATGCATCCTTTCATTAATTACTTTTGTATTCAGTTATGTTGTAGTGGGATGTACAATTGTTTTGGTGGATTTGTTTCCACAGATGGTAGGTGGCTTTGAATATAGAGGAAGCTTCTATCTGTTACAAGGGAAATATGGTGGCTAAAGCATCATTGGTTTCAATTGGATAAAATACAGTTCACTAGGTTATGGTGGGCCGAAGAGTGATAGAAGCCCTCCACTGTACATTATTGTTTGTACTACTATATATATACCGTATTTATCGGCGTATAAATAGTGGGCAAATGATGTGTGCGTGTTATACGCCGATATAATGTTAAGGACCCGTGTCTCTCTACACCCCCTCCGTGTCTCTCTACCCCACTGTGTTTTTCTAACCCCCCGTGTCTCTTTCTCTCCCCCCTCCTCATCCTCAACCCTCCCTCCTCCTTCTAAACCCCCCTCCTCATCCTCAACCCCCCCTCCTCATTCTAAACCCCCCACCTCATTCTAAACCCACCCTCCTCATTCTAACCCCCCTCCTCATTCTAAACCCCCCTCCTCATTCTAAATCCCCCTAAATACCTCCCCCTTTCCCCTCACTTACCTGCTTCTACTCCGGCCTCCACTCCTTCTTGACCCGGCACGCATGTGACTTCACTCCATTAGCATATCCCGGGTGCCGGCACGGGTATATGCTAATGGCGTGGCGCGCATGTGACGTCACATGCGCGCTGGGTCAAGAAGGAGCGGGGGCCGGAGCAGAAGCAGGTAAGTGAGGGGAAAGGGAGAGGGGGAGGTATTTAGGGGGGGGGGTTAGGTTGAGGAGGGGGGTTGAGGAGGGAGGTTGAAGAGGGAGGTTGAGGAGGGGGTTGAGGATGAGGAGGGAGGTTGAGGATGAGGAGGGAGGTTGAGGATGAGGAGGGGGGTTGAGGATGGGGGGTTGAGGATGAGGAGGGAGGTTGAGGATGAGGAGGGAGGTTGAGGATGAGGAGGGAGGTTGAGGAGGTGCGTGTTATACGCCGATAAATATGATATATATATATATATATGGACATTATCTTAAATATGCGCCTGTAGTAATTCATGAATATGTTTTTTCTGCTTAGAAGCTGGACACGATAAAGTGTATAAAAATACAAGAGACAGAAATAATCTTCTCATTTGCTCATTACATTTTGTAAAAAGGCCATATGGCAAAAGCAAATAACATCGATGTTGCATTTTTACACAAACAGATTGCTGTAATTGATAAGCCCAGGCCTGGGCAATGCTTTAACATATTTTTGATTGAATCTGGAAGATAGTCTATTTTCCATTTATGATAATGGTTCAACATTTGTGTTATTTAAGATCATGGCTAATGATTATGGAGGTCACTTGCGTGTCAGACATGTTACCAGAGTTTCATTTGCGCTTTTGAAACTGAAGGGTGGTATGAAGGAAACTTGAGCTCTGTCAGAATCGGTATGGCTTATTTTTCTTAGGAAATAAAAAGGAAATGACTGTGAAGTCAAATGGGAATTATTCTGCATCAATGGGTCATATTAAGATACCGAGAGTTAAGTCTACACCAGTGAAGCAAATTAAACATTTTGCTTGCCAGGGTGTAATAAATGATTTGTTTGATCTCACTGCTTCTTCTTTTATACAGAGCACCATGGTGAAATATTTGTATGGGTTTAGAAGCAGAATGTTCCAGAAACTCAAATTACATATAGAACTAACATATTCTAAATTCACTAATCTGACATGATTCAGTAACTGCTTGGATATACAATTATTCAGGTCACTGAGTCTTTTGAGCAAAGACTTGGGGACATTATATGATCCAATTTTGTTTGCAATAAAAAATCATCTATATGATATTTGTACTGCATTCTGTTCTTTTTAACCATAGATTAATTTATTAAAGCTTGGCTGATGGTGGCTTAGAAGAAGATAGATGACTCCCAAAAAAGTAGCCTCTTCCTTCCTTATGGCCTATAATCACAAGGGTTATGGATGTTTTAGCCCATAAACAAGAATCCTTAAGGTTCTGTGTGTTACTACTACTTTTGCCCTCTTCTTTTGGACCATAATATATTCCTCTGTGATATATATATATATATATATATATATATATATATATATATATACATATATATATATATATATACTGTATATATATATATATATATATGTATATATATATATATATATATATATATATATATATATATATATATATATATATATATATATATATACAGGAGGTCCCTGGGTTACAGATGACCCGAATTACAGGCAACCAACACTTAAGACTGGGCTCCCAAGGCTTCTTGTATGAGTTCCCTGTTATGATCTGTTTGCCTGAATTAAGAGAGAGCATAATAGTTTTTGTAACTTATTATTACAGTACAGAAGTATTGTCATTATTACTACTACTATTATTACTACCGTGTATTACCAAATATAAGTCACAATAGTATTGTTATTATTATTATTATTATTATTATTCATCAGGGATCTGAGTTACAAAGAAATCCAACCTAATGACTTTCTCAGGAACGTATCTCGTCCTTAACTCGGGGACCTGTTATTTACACACCCTACTATGTGAGAGTAAACAAATCCATCTTCCCTTCCTGGAGAGCCTCAGATAAGGCCCAGCAATTACTGTAGATAACCCTAACAAGTAAACATGTTATGACTTGCAGTAGCTTGCTAACCATGACCCTCTACCATAAATTCACATTTTAACCTAACAATAAACCCTTCTCATTACTCATACTGGGGTGGGCCGGTGGGTACCTCACTCGTGGCTCGCTGGGGCCAGAAAGGCCAACAGTCGGAGGATAGCCTATCCCATCTAGCTGCTTCCTTCCTCATCTCCCTAGTCATGCCGGGTCAAGGGGCTCCTCCTCCCAACCCAGTTGACTTGGGAGGTGCACGTAACCCTTCATACATAAATCAGGATAAGGAGGACAAGAATGAGGTAAATATGACAACTTTATTGACTAAATAAATAGGGGGCTTTCAATTAGCTTCTTTCACCTAACGCCCAGCAACAATTCATCTTTGAAACGTACACATCAATCTATTTTGGTTAGCCAGAAATAGTATTCTTTTACCTTACTTTTACTCATTTTTTTACAATCTTTATCTCACACTTTCCCCTAAATGTATTCCCTGTTGGTTGCAATGTCTATTTTCTATTGGTATGTTTGCCATTTCAGTCCTTAACAAGCCTGTTCAGCCCATGCGATGGCTTATTGTATCTACTCGATATAGATGGATATCATTTCACAAGGATCATACAAAGAGGTTTCACATGAATATAGTTTAGTTGGAAAGTACATGCTGATAATGGCTGTCAAAATCAGATCAAGGTACTTGAATGCATTTACACTAAATTACCTTGTAAGCTTAATTTAGTGCGCATTAAATTGAGTGACGTTGACATGAGTTGGATGGAAGCTGTTATTTGTAGCTTCATTTCCTGAACATAATTTATTTACAGATAAGTGAGCAGAACTTAATGCTACAGTATATTGCTTGCAATAGTTTACTATAACCTCCATAAGTTAGATTTGATATACAAGCCAAAAGAAAAGAAGCAAAGACCAATATCATGCATTATTATAATACTGCACTGATATAAATGATCATTTATGCAAAGCACAGAGCCATTGAAGAAACTAATAGGTCAATTTAGGTTCTATCAAAGCTAAAACAGCTTTGCTTAAAGGGATCCCATAGTCCTATTGTTACTGCATGTTACTTTAAAAAAAATACATAAAAAAATGCACACTAAATGATTCAGTGCAGTCAATGAACTCTTACTCTGTAGAAGCAGATCAGCAGAAACACAAATGGTGACTCCCATTAGAACATAATACTCATATTTGATTATCGGTCAAGGGCAGTATTATTTTATTTATTTCAGAAAATATCAAATGAGTACACATTAGATTGCACATTATACAGTTGTCCTTTAATTCATCTTCAGGATAGCCTAATGCATATAATTTATTATTTTATCATTTTATCAAAGTTAAAAGAATGAAGAAAATGAGTGCTTAACAACTTTTAAAAAATATTATATTACGTTATTGGAAATTATTTGCATACACCTCTATAAATCAGCATCTACATCTATTTTGCAGTTTTCAAAATTGAGAAAATACGTGATAAAATACATGAATAAATACACTCCTAGGGCCTCATTCAATTGCGATTTGGTCAATTGAATAAGTCTCTATATTAGCACAGAGAATATTTTTTTACAGAAGTTTTTAGTTAGTGAGTTTCTATCCAAAATCAAGGTCTTCACTAACTAAAAACTTCTGTAAAAATATGCTATGTGCCTATATAGAGCCCTATTCAATTTGCCAAATTGCAATTGAATGAGGCCTCAAGTTCATGCTGATATAAGAAATCTAGTTTTTTGTTCCATAGAATACCATTGCATCCCATTTCTGTATACACTAAACTAATTACATGTTTAATACTGATTGTACCCATGAACAAGCATTGTTATTGTTCTTAAAAGGCCAGTATAAGAGCTTGTCAAGTTAAATTATTTTTTTAGTTTACCATGTTTAACACTAAACATATATGTGCAATATTGTTGTGGTTTTCTGCTACATCAGAACCAATGGAAAACACAATCCACCAAACATAAGCAGAGGTCAGACTTGCTTAGATTATATGATTAAGATGCCTTATTTTATCAGGTTTAACCTTTCCATAATCAATAACTATCCAATCTAAGTCGTTCTGCTCTTTGCTCATAAATCAGCATTTCATTCAATATTTTACTGATTCAACATTTCTCTGTATGGTACGCCTCCTAAGACATTGAATGGAACAAATTTCAATGCAACACACTATTAAAATCTGTCAGGTACCTGTCTGAATATCATCTTATGAAGTTAACTCATGTCAAGATAGCTGACACTGTCTTTGTCAGATGTGCCCTCACTTTTATTGTGTCATCCTAAATTGATATACTGTAGGTCACAAAAGTTTTCAAAGGTATTCACTGAACCATTTTAAATCAAAACCATATGGTGATTGCTTCTATATCATAAATATTCATGTATTTCAAAGGAACTTTTTTAACATGCACATTCCTGCTAAAAGCTTTCCTTGCATTTATGCTAGAGCTTATTTTATTGTAAAACAGTTTATCAAAATTAATATTGAGCTAAAAATTGTATATATGTATCCATCACACTGAGGGGATTTACTAAGCATTACACCCTGGCATTTCCTCATAGGAAATAGAAGGATGCACATCTCAGCTATTTGAGATGCTTAATAAATCCCCCCTTTGTCAATGGATATGTAGATACTAACACCATTTTGAAAGAAATGCTTCTAGACAGGCATCTGTGTTTCTTTTGAACAATGGGGTAGATACACTGAACTTAACATGGGCTGCCAAGAGCTTTGCTGAGGCTTCAATGGCATTTTTTTCACATAGGAAACATATACTCCCTTCAGTGATCTACCCAATAGTCATGGCCGAATTACCCATTAGGCTAACTAGGCAGCCGCCTAAGGGCACTTTCCTGTGAGGAGTGCCACTTTTTAAAGAAAAAAAATTCCTGGCTTAAAACCCCCCCGAAATGCTGCAGTTCATAGACTGGCTACTAGGCATAACAACTTCGAACAAGAGAGTTACAACAGGAAAGGGAACTTACATGTACAGAAAAGGCAAAAATGGGTCTGTGCATATCTTGCGTACTCACTCGCTGGGGCTCCTCCACTTAACTGCCCAGGGGCTCCAAAAAGGTAGATCCAGCCCTGCCTATAGCCCCTGTATAGTTTATTGAATATGAGGTAATGTGTTATCAAGGTCTTCAATGTAAAATATGGTATAACAGTTCATTAGTTACATTGATACCATGCGAACATATCAATAGCATGAGCAGTATGAAACAACATCCATTCCTAACCCTGGTAAACCGCACCAATGAAAAGATTGCGCCACAAAAATTGTGCCAAAGGAAGGAGATCCACTTCATTCATTTTAAGCTGCTGATGGGCTTTCCCTCTAATGTAGTTGTTCTAAGCCAGATATCTTCAATGCCAGCTGGATAACACTTTGCTTGCAATTTGTTAAATGAGACTAAATATTGCTTTGTTTTGTTTTTAAATGCATATACGGTATGATTTAGTAGCTGTCAATATGTTTTATTAATCAATGCATATTCTCTCATTAAAGATTTACTGCTATTTATTTATTAGATTTCAGAAACATTTTCCTGATTATTATATTTGGTTAGTTAAAAGACTATTGAGAGAATCTGATGAAAGTTGTGGTTTAAAGATAAGGTACTAAAGACAAGGCATGAATGTACATTTCTAGTTGTAAAGCAGTAAATATATTGAATCTGCATATAAATACCTCCCGCCTTCTTCATCTTTTGTAAATCCTTATCAGAGTACCTTTTAAGCTTTTAAGAGCTCTTAAAGACCTTTGAGATGCATGTTCTTAAGCACATGATTTATATACTCAGGTGTGAGCTAACACTTCAAATAGAACAGGAATATGGCGGACTTGTTGAGACAAATGGTTCGTACCGGTCCTCAGCTTCTACATTTGTATAAGACATCTGGTGTATCTTATTCTACCTAATTTGTTTATTGTATAATTTAGGTGAATTGTCATGATTTTCAAGTGTAGTTATACAGCTAATAATATCTATACATTTTATAACACTGCTTTATAATTATTTTTAAAGTGCAGTTAATTCAAATTTTGATTTCTGGGCAATTACACTGGAAATTAAATCAGCTTCCTAATGTTTGATGATTGAGGCCACAAGGGTAATTACAGATTTCTATTATAACTTTGTTCTTGATGTTTTTTGCTTGGTTTTCTTAATGCAACACAGTTCCTTATACGTTTAATTAACACAAGCGGGAAGTTATTAATGTATTATCTAGATAGATAGATAGATAGATAGATAGATAGATAGATAGATAGATAGATAGATAGATAGATAGATAGATAAATAGATAGATAGATAAATATATATATATATATATATATATATATATATATATATATATATTCACAAATATGATGCTGTCATTGTTTGTGGATAATAGCACAATATTTCATATCTGAATTCCCTGAATCCCTCAATGTCCATCAATTAATACAGTTTAATATTTACTCACATTGGAAAAAATCTCAGTAAATGATTTGTTCACTTAAAATATTTTTTTTATTTTTGTTTTAATATGCTAATGTTATTTTTCCAATAGGAGAAAACATTTTTCCATGTCCATTTTATCTTGCTTATTGATCATTTCATAACACCTGTTGCCTCCTTTCTCTTTTGCTGCCCTTTTTCTTTTTCCTCGATCCATAATTCAGAATAAAAAATCATGGGCTAGCCCCAATGTTTTGTCAATGTACATAATTTGCAGTGCAAACAAATTGTGTTTTCCTACATAAATGCACACAACTGGTTGTTGATTAGATGTTCAGTCATATCCAACTTTCCGCCAGGCACATCTTGTGTCTGGTTGTGCTTATCCATAAGGTTTTCATGGCAAATATACTGGAGTGGGTTGCCAATTTCTTCTCCAGTGGCCCGTGATTTGTCTAACTTCTCTGCTATGACCTGCCCACATTGGGTGACCCTACATGGTATAGCTCAAAGCTATAGAGATGCACAAGCCCCTTCACCATGAAAAGTTAGTGATCCAGAAGGGGACAGAACTGGTACATGGAGTTAACTGAGCAGGTTTTATTGAGCCATTTGCACCAGTTCACCCCATATTGCAGTATATCTACAGTCCCAGAAATGTTTAAGATGGCAAGACTAGGAGAATGCTATTTTGGCAAGGATTTATTATCACATACCCCGTGGTACTATGTAAAATACAATGCTCTTCTATGTTTAGTTCAGTATCTGAAAAGGTGCGAAACGACATCATTTTGAGGTTTGATACCATTGATTCACTATGGCAGCTTAGGGGTTGTGAAGGGTTGCACTGGCCGTTTACCCTATGGAAAATAAATACTGCGGCCTTCAGTGATCTGCTTTCAGTGCTTAGTGCAGATCAGGTGGTCTACAGTACAACATGGATTACAAAATAATTTAAACAAAATTGCAAAAATAAAAAAATGCATAAACAATAGCAGAGAAGTGACTAGATCAGTGGTTGGCACCATGGTCCTACAAGGGCCAACAACCAGTCCATTTTTCAATCTCTTTCTACATGAGCAAAAGTGAATAAGTCGAATGAATAAACCTAAGTTAAAGCAATGAGAACCTGAATACAATAGAAAGACCGACATAAATCATGGGCCATTGGTGGCCCTCATAGGACTTGGTTGCCCATCCCTGGCCTAGATGTTAGATTGCATTCTTTATAATAGATCAGGCTATATTTCAATGTATCAAAGTTGATTATGATTGTTAAAAAGTGCATAGAAATATCATTAGGTTGTCCATGAAGACCCAAATGTTACACAATGACAGTTATCAAATAGTAAGTGGTCAATGGAAGATATACTGGCCTGGTGAATCCGTGGAGAGATTTAATGTGGCACATTTTTCTTCAATTTCTGCAACTATGTCTATTCTTTATCTTTTACCACTTCCCTGGTGTTTTACAAGGGTGATCTTATGATTAATTAAAAAGCCCCGAGGTCCGAATTGGCTTTTAACGTATAATTTATAGCATTGGCTTTAACCCTTTGAACTTGAGCAGATTTATGAGTTTTACAGTGAATTATATTTGATGTTGGTTTTGCGGCTCTGCGTGAAACCCTTTAATGCTTATTTATGTGTTGTGTCTAATGCAATTATTTTTCTCTATATCCATACAATGTTCTTCTGTGTATTCAACATATTATTTTCAGAATCCATTTCAAAATGTATCTATTCAGCTTTAATAGAATATGATATGTACATTGCTGTCTATTAGATCAAGTAACATGTTTAGATATTGACTAATCTGTATGCAAATTACATGTACTCATGCCAGGATTTTAATTTTAATTTTCACCCTTTATCAGTCAGATTTATTGCCAGTTCAATTTGCATTAAAGTATTTTAATCTGCTGACTTCATTGTACATTATTTAGATTCTATTATAGATTGTGTTCTTGCAGCTTCTGCGTTTAAGAATAACAATTTAGTATTTTAACCTTTGCTTAATAATCCTTTAACTGAGTATATGGCACATGCTATTTTCTGTAACATGCAAATCAGCTCTGTAATGTGTTACTGATTTTTTTTTAAATAAATTAAAAAATAGAAGTCACAATAGTTTAGAGCAAATTTGAGGTCAAATAAGTACTGGAACTTGCAGTAATAATAATAATATTTTGAGGTAGTATATATATATATATATATATATATATATATATTTCTTTAATAAAAACACTATGCATATATATTACAATACATGCATTATTGTATTGTACTATATATATATATATATATATATATATATATATATAGTAAATATGTGTACACGTTTGAATATCTAAAACAAGTTAAAAAAAAAACTTGTTTCATGCCCAAAATTCCAAGAAATACACTTATTACACTTCATTCTGGGAATCTTGGCAGGGACATGCAAATGTGCCCACAAAGGCTTCGCTCTTGCAATCCATAACCATTTCAAACATGGCTTTCCTTAAGCATATGCCGGCTGTGTCAAACAGCTTTGAACTAAGCTACGGTTTGATTATACACAAGCTAGGAATCCCAACCACGTATAGCCGTTTCTCATCAGCGTGGGGACGGTTCTTTAGCTTGTGTAGTAGACCTTATGAGTAGGTAGTTCACCACAACAATCATTTAATTTATGGTGGGCAAAAGAGCGATAGAAGCCCTCCACCGTGCATTAGTACAGTAAATAAATAGTACATCTGTGTTCACATTTGAATGTCTAAAACAAGTTAAAAAACCTACTTCCAGCCCAGAATTCTGAGAAAAACAATTATTACACTGCATTCTGGGAACCTTGGCAATTTATCTCACTCTGATATCCAAAGCATTTTTTAGACATGCCTGCTTTTGGGCACTTGCTCGCTGTATTAGACACCTTTAAGCTTTTATTATGTGTAATATAATTTAAATTTAAACACATTTGATTATTATTTGAACCTTGATTTGAATCATTTTTATTGAGAACTTAAAAAAATGAATTAATTAGAATAACATATATATTAGTCTAAAATGTATTTCTAATAAAATAATCAATAAAAACTATATAGTAAAACAATAATGATTGCAAACATTATTGTAAGAGAACAATGTCATACTACTAATTGAAATGTATTTTTATGTAATAAAGAGTGACTGTGCAGTCATATGTTGTATTTTATACATCTTTAAATTACCACTCTACAATGAAAAACAAATATATACATTTGAAAATGTTGAATCTAAGAACATAATTAAGCAAAACTAATTTTTGACTAGAAACATGAGGTTTGATGCATCTGATGTAGGTTTCCATGATACTTTGATGGAGATGTGTGAGGGGGGGCTTTTCCATTTCCAATTCTAGCATTGATTGATTTAATTAACTTCCGGCTTCTAGACCTGTGGGAGGAACGGGTGTAGTGTCAATTTCAATTTGATCCAAATTGCTGCTGACCTGTCCATGTTCAGTTCGCTCCTTCTTCACCCCTCCTTCCATTTCTAGATACAGAAAACACCCTCATGATTCATGTCTCAAGAATAATGTAACATACACATAATGGATTCCTTATCTTCTCTAAAAATGTTTTTTGCCAACGATTTACAAAAAACTGCTATTTGTGAACTACAGTGGTCCTTTAAGTTCTAATTTTAGTAGCACACAAATGCCGGCAACGTTAATGTCCAAACATATGTTCTGAAACCTAATGTTCTGAGAAAGTGTTTACATGGATTAAAACAGCAGATAAACTAAGAGAAGTGCAGATTTTAGCTAGATCTGTAAGCGTGAATATCTGTGTGCATTTAATCATGTTGCATTAGCCTTCTGGTCTCAAAGTGATATTTATCAAAGGATAAAATGAATTGTTCCCCCTGAAATGTTTTAGACCTTTACAAGTAGAGGAGCTTTATATATTGATCTGTCACTTTCCAGCGTTGCTGTTTTCTTTATTGTCTGCAGGTGCACAAAATCAATTGGAATCATCTCTGAGAAATGTTTTTGTGTTATATATCTGACTTTCTGAAATCCTCTCTTGTAACCTGACCTAGAAGAATATATACAGTATATATATATATATATATATATATATATATATATATATATATATGGATAGATAGATATTAAGCTGGAGACTCTGCATTAAAATTATCTTCATTTAAATCATCCAGTTCATAGAAATACTAAAAAATATGGGTTCTAGTCTATTTGGAAGCCGCGTCCCGTCAGAACACTGGGGCGTGCAGCTGCACCACAGCACCACCTGGTGGTGTAAAAAAATGACTGCAGTCAAAGAACTATTCCATCCTCCAATCTGGCTCATAAGGCGCCTGGAGGGCCGAGTGCCTGCGCCGAACATAGCGATGGCCTCGCTGTCAATTCAGCTTTGCTCGAGTTGCTCCACGTTGGAGGAGGGAATAGTTCTTTGCCTGCAGTAAATTGTATTCTAGTAGTATTCTCTACCCACTATGAATGAGTTATCCAGCATCACAATCTGAAACTCTTTTACTTGATTACTCTTCAACTTTATTCATAACTGTAATTGTTTACGCGGTGAAGCAAGAAAGTGTCCGAAGAGTTAGCACGAACAGAGCTCACCAAGCTTGAATAAATGAATATTAGTGAATGCCGCGATCTATCAAAGCTCTGCAAGGCCCAATGAGTAATGTAGTGTTTAAAGCAATAGTGATTCATGTGCAGCTCTTTAAGAAAATCTTGTTGTTGTGCTGAGCTGGGAAATAAGAAATGTGTGTAATACAAAGCAACTGTCTTTGTATAATGCATATGGAATTATAGTCTCTACAATATGTCCATGCCAGCCATGCTGTTTCCCAGAACATGCAGCTTTACTGTATTATTCTTGTATTGCCATTATTTCTTAGTCTAAGTCATTACATTTACATATCATATTCACTTAAACAGAGAATTTACAATAAATATCATATATCTGTCACAGTTTCTTGTCATACTTGCACATATCTTGTGACTTACTGAAAATACTAATAGATTTATTAGCTCAGCATTTTCTTGCATTATTAACTTGGCAAATACAGTAAGTTGAACAGATGACGAGGTCCCAGAATATGAAACTTCCCAGGAGCTATTAATAGGTTTTATTTAGTGTTTGCAATGAAGTGACAAAAAAACAAGTAATTTATGAGAAAATGCTGCAATTTCGGAATTATACATTTGAGTAAATAACATAAATGCTGATGTCAAACAATAATAATGTTTAGGATAAACTTTGTTTGCTGTTCACATTTTCCTAAATTTTACATGACATTATCTCACATTGTACAGCAACATATTATTATGTGATAAGTGGAACATTTTATTTATCTCTTTACATGAATATGATATACAGGAACAAAAAGAGAGCCAACAACAAGTGAGATGAAGTCTCCATGGAAATACAATTATAATACAATATATAAAAAGCAGGACACCATTAAGGCACAGTGTTATGTGTGTTATGGTTTTTACCATTTCTTGTTGGTATATGTACAGAGAATGAATTATTATTACATTTTTGATTAGTGTTGTACATGATAACTGTTATGTTTAATTTATGGCTGTTTACTTAGTTTAAATATGGCATTTTCTTATGTTTTAAACTCTAGTTTGTGGGTCAGTGTTGTATTTGTGACAAAGCAGTATGTTTACAGGGGTGCCTTATACAGCTATTTACCTCACTGTAAGTGCTCTTAATTGTGTGAAATAGCAGAAGATTGTATGTTAAAATGATCTATTTTTTTAATTAGACTAATAAGTCTATTTACAAACCCAGTCTATCCTGCCTACTGACTGTGGCATGATTAATAACAGATAGTAGAGCCGCGCGGTGGTTGATAGCAGTTTTTTCCTGAACTCCAGAATACACTGTCCATTTAACCCATAACTGGCCTGATTTGGTGATTCCAGCATTCGATTCTCTGCATAGATTGATTTGTTAAGGGTTAGCTCTTTTTTTTTGCTAACTATACAGAGCTGTAGAAGTGTTTCTGGCAGTGTGTAGTCAGTGACTCAAGTAAACATAGATCTTACTTTGTTTATTTCTCAGTGAAAAATGCCTGCATTACAAAAATTCAAAAAGTATTTCAACATGCTTTTATGAGATCTTTACTGTGATGTTGTTCAAATTGTGCTCTTTAAGTTAAGTTGTCTATTAAGCATTTCTGTGTATAATGACATCTTAGGATGAGGACATAGAACGGGGAAAGGCCCGGTAGTAATGTGGGATGTGCGGAGGTAGTACAAATTGTAATGAACAAGGGCAGCATAAACATAAATACACTTCAGGAGAGGCAGCTGTCTCCTCCAATTCTGAGGAAAACATAGAGTCATACAATAAATCAATCATATCAATCAAGAATAAAAAGACAACACTTATTTTTCTTTAGTAAACAAATTCTGAACATTTTAAGCGTTGACCCTGTTGCCATGTTCCCATTACTTTCTAAATCAGTGCTTTTCAACCCCGGTCCTCTGGATGAAAATTCTTGTTCTGTGTTTATTCCTCACAATGGCTTAGATAGTACAGTCTCTAAGTCTTTGTAATTAACCCACCTGTTCCAAAACTGTCTTTTCTTAAACAGGATCCTTGAAGCCTCAAGCTGAGGGGTAATGTTCTGTATGACCTCTAATAATAAACCCATATTTTCATTGCATTAGAGTATGTCTCTTAGTACTGTACATTGTGCCGTACTCATTCATATTTCATGCCAAGGAGATTAGGTAAAGATTCATGATGCACAATCTATAACACCACAACATATTAACTTTGAGCTAACATGATTAATGGTATGTTGTTGGCTCCTTTGTGTTATTATGGGTATACTGCAGTGAGCACAATCTGAAAAAATGAATTGGTTGTTTTTTTTTTACCGTGTAGACATTATAAAAGGTCAAGGTGGAACAGTAGATATAGCTTATCTGGTGTTAGTAAGGCTTTTAACACTGCCCCACACAGAAGCCTGATAAACCAGCTGTCATTCTTTAGATTGTCTTTTAAGGTGGTTAAATGATGGGTGATGGATTTGTGGGAAATTTAAAGCTATAATGGATTACCAGTGGAATACCTCAGGGAGTCACACATCAAGAAATCTTCCAGGCATTCAGCAGATAAATTGCTAGGAAAACCAGTTTGTAATAAATGCAATAAACATGATTAACTAATGTGAAAACATAGCTTACCATAGTTTCATAAATTGTGCGCCTCGACCATTTTTGTGCTACCTCTACATGGTAATTCTGTGTTAGTGATGAGGTATAATTGCTCCTTTGAGGCATATTATTGAGGAATACACGTATGATTTTCCCTAAGAGCCAGCAGTGCAGCTACTTCCATAGTGTAAATTAACTTAGTGCAAAATTATCCATAAGCACACACCACTAGTGCAACCACTTATTCACCAATGAAACTGGCAAAAAAAAATTAAATATTTATTTTTAAAGTCATTTTTTAAATATTTGCAATATATAATGTACTCATTATGTTTTGCACTTTTGTTACGGGTTAAGTAAATCATTTATTTTATCAATTAAATTGAATATGATATTGGTATGAAAGAAGGGACTCATTCTAGCTATAATACTGCTTGGAGTTCTTCCATAATGCTAAACTGCAGCATTACATGGGGTGGAAAGCACAGATTTACCTTAGCAAAGTGTGTGATCAGGATTGTGACCAATATTTTACATATTACACACCCTTAGCACAGCCTCAACATGCCCATAAAATGTCCATATCACAATATGTAGCGATGGGCTGCATTGCTGCATCACAACAGTGCTTAGTAATATGGGTGTTGGGATCCCATTGCAGCCACCGCTATTCTTTAGTTCAATCCGACTCTTATATTGTTAGCACGTGATCAGTATACAAAGGTTACAGCTAATAACTAAACAACAGTTCATACATTTTACATTTTACTGAATGGATTTGAAATTAGTTCTTTATTATGTTACCAATTTACATCTAGAGATTCCAAAAATATAGCTCTACTAAGTGTTACCCTACTTGGTCAATGGTTGCATCATAACACATTTCCTTGCAAAATACTGTAAGGGCTACCCATCAGATATAGAGGGACATATGCTAAGCTATCACAGAGACTGTAACGAAGAGGGAGATTTACTACAGTGCATCACTGAATTTTCCTCTGTTTCCTATAATGGAAAATTGCTATAACAGCCCTTCACACTCCGTCACAGTCGATGCTTAGTAAATATTCTTCTCCATCATATCACATGTGATAGTTAAGCCTGTGAGAGTAAATACCCCCCTTCTGGATCATTAACTAGTTGTGTACATTCATGAAGCTATGACCTATATCATATAGGGTCACCCAAGATGGGCAGGTCATAGCAGATAGGTCAGACAAATATGGTAGAGTGGAGAAGGAAATGGCTGCCCACTCCATTATCTTTGCCAAGAAAACCATGAGATAATCAGTGCTATAAACATGTGCCTGGCATGCTGGGGCCATTTGGCCATGGAGAGTGGGATATGTCTGAAAAACTAGCCAAGTAAATACCCCAGTGAGATTAATCTCATTGTTATTCTGTATTATTGATTGGTGACAAATGTGTTGCAGTTTGATAAATTATTCGCATAAAATACCAGATTTATCTTTTCAAAACTAAATATAACCCACTGATAAATATTGTTCACAATGTACCTTGGTTATATCCTACACTTTTTCTATATGCATTTTTTTAAATTGTTTTCTGCTTAAGAACAAAAACAGTACAATATCCTATAGCTTGGAAATAAAAATGCTGTTTATTCCTTAAATATTTAAATACAAAAAGTTCAAAAAGAAATACATTCAAATGGTGAGCCCTCAGTAGAATACAATGTCACGATGCAGACACTGTATATTATGCATATATGTATAGAGCTGCGCACCAAATCCTTTGCTTGGATTGCATAAACAAGCTTAATTCAATTGGCAGCAAATCTCTTCAGTTTCAAGAGAAAACCTCTCCCCCCAAAGGCAGCATTAAAGCAATAACTGGAGGTGGAAGCGTTTTAAAATAGTGACAGTGAAATATTACAGAAAGTGTAAGAAAAAAAACACTAGTTAACTTGAATATAGTTGGAAGAAATAAGCTTGAGCTTTTTATAAACAAATATATATCCAATTCTAAATTGAATGCCTACCCACCAAGGGAAATCCACTAAGGTAAATTCAGCATATTTAGATGCAAGTGGTGTTTTCCTCATTATTCTGTTGCTCTGATCTACCGCCGAGCTAGATTCAAATACTGCAAAGCGTAACATAGTTTTTCTTTTACTTAATAGGTCATTCACCATAAAATATGCAGCAGTCCTAATGCAGATTTTATTAATAACTGTTCTTGAAAATACATATTACACCATATTAACAAGAACATACAAAACAATTCCCCTCCTGAATAGTTACCTTGTCGTGGTGAAGAGGCTTGTGTATCTCAATGAAGCTGTGAGCATGTAGGGTCACCCAAGATGGGCAGGTCATAGCAGAGAGGTCAGACAAATCATAGGAGAAGGACCTTTCAACCCACTCCAGTATCCAAGACAGATGTACCTGGCGTGCTGCATCCATAATGTCACCGTGAGCTGGACACGACTGAAGGACAGAACAACAACAACAGCAACAAAACAATTCTGAGATATTTTTCTCACAGAGCAACTTATAATTTTATAAAATCTTGAAATCTTGTTGAGTAAATCCCATGGAAGGACAACAGTAACAAGGCTGTTTGCATGAATTAATTCTGGGATCTGAGCATGCCCAATCATTTCTACACCTTTATATGAAAACATTCAGAGCCCCAGGGTGTAATCAAAATATTAGCAACAATGGTCACATTAAAAACATATTTGAGTCTATTCTTAGTTAAACAATCTTTTTTTGAGTTTTGCAATCTTTGCTTTGTTTTCTTATACTGATAGACAAGGTAAGAGATATTATAGGAGTTTAAAAAAAGTTATTTAACTCCTACAATTGCCAAGGCAAACAACTGTATGATTTGCCTTTGAAAAAGCCACTTAGATGCAGCGAAACAGCTGTTAAGCATACTTTAAATCTCTCTAAGTGTTGCACATCATTATTATAGCCTATTATGAGCATTAAATACAGTATTATCTGACACACTAAGGATACAGTGATCTCTTCTTCTAATGAGTCAATAATTGCCATTTGCACCTCTATCTATCTATCAATTTATCTAAACACAAATGAGTTTCATTTGCAGAAGTGCAATGATCGAATGAACACCAGAAGTATAGATATTTAAAAATATTAAATGTATAGTTAAATGGCACATGCTTGCATATTTTTATGTAATGTTGTTTCAATAGCTTAAATACACCTGGGTCCATGGATTGTATCTGTCCCAAATGTATACTCGTTCATAGATTGTTCTTGTCTGACCTCAGCTGCATAGGTTTAAAGCCCCAATAACACAGTGTAAGCAGAGCAGTTCTGTACAATATACACATGACTCACAGCTGTTACACTATATGCCTAATGCAGAACATGCTGACTTGAGGAGTATGATTATTCTTTATAACTTTAGTTTCTTTGTGTAATGTAAAAGTCTTAGATATGATTCGCTGAATGTGCTTTCTAAATATGCTGATAATTACATTTTGTGTGTTTATAGTAAAACATTAATCCTTTATAGCAATGCCATAAGAGAAATGCCTTGTACATCAATATTTAGTACATCTGTTTAGTTAAAAGCAATAGAGCTGTATGCACAATAATTACAATATATTATGTACTGTATATAGTTTTCCTATATAATTATGACACTCTTCCTGTGCTGTAGTGTCTGCATTGCAGGAGCATGAAATTGTCTACTGAGATCCATATATTAATATGATTAATAACATGGTAGGAATTTGCTTGAAGTTTACTGAATTTGAAATTCAAATATATATTTATTTATTCACATTTTTATAGCACTTTTATCCAAAATCCCTTCAATTGTCAGCACTTCTATGACAACATAATATCAAGGTTTATGATGGTATAGGTTGAGTAGGTTAATATTAGGATCTAAACATACAGAAAGAATAGAAGTTGGGGATCCTTCTCATGAGCAAATATTTTACTGTATATGGTACTTTTATTCAAAGTACTGAATAGTAAATGACCACGCTGCTCACAAGCTTACATACATCTGATATTATGCTGTGAGTAGATGTATGGCCAGTGAGAGTGCGTTTGTATAGAGAGAGACAGAGGACAGCACACACAGGGCACACATAGAGAGAGAGAAAGAGGGCACAGAGAGAGAGAGAGAAAGAGGGCACAGAGAGAGAGAGGGCACACTGAGAGACAGAGGACACAGAGAGAGAAAGAGGGCACAGAAAAAGAAAGTGCATGCAGAAAGTGAGAGAGCGCACAGACAGAGGGCGCACAGACAGAGAGAGGGCACAGAGAGAGAGGGCAGAAAGAGAGAGGGTGCACACAGAGAGGGAGAATGCACAGAGAGAGAGAGGGTGCACAGAGGGAGAGAGAGCACAGATAGAGAGAGGACACAAAGAGAGTGGGAGAAGGCAGAGAGAGAGAGACCATACAGAGACAGAGGAAGGGCAGAGAGAGAGGGTACACACAGAGAGGGAGAAGGCACAGAGAGAAAGAGAGAGAGAGAGGATGCACAGAGGGAGAGAGAGCACAGATAGAGAGAGGACAGAGAGAGAGAGAGAGAGAAGGCAGAGAGAGCACATAAAGAGAGATAGGGCACACAGAGAGAGGGCACACAGATAGGGAAAGGGAGCACAGAGAAATGGCACACCGACAGAGGGAGATGGCACACCGAGAGAGCGAGCAAACAGAGAGGGAGATGGCACACAGAGAGAGGGAGAGGGCGCACAGAGAGGGCACACAGAGAGAGGGTGCACAGAGAGGGAGAGGGCGCACAGAGAAAGAGATGGAACAGACGATTTAAGATACCATATGATACAGTAATTTATGATGGACAAATTACTAGTGAATAATAAAAAACGTTTGTAAAAATCCACAAATAAGGAAAATCTGTGACATGAATCTTATTGTTTGTATCTAAGGAAAATTGTATATTCTTTAAAAATGGGTAACAACTCTATATTATTCATAACAAGAATCTGTGACTGAGATTATGAGCAATATTGATGTTATTGACATAATTTATGACATTACATTTCATTGGTTAATCTATAAACGCTGTTCAGGTGATTAATTACAATTAACATTTGTAATTCAAATACAGAGAGCAGTCACAATTCAACATAGGCCTAAAATTTGGTTAATCCCTGGTGTAATGGAATATTAAAAATATATTTTGTATTTAATCATAAGGAATAAGACCCGTAGTTGAAAGAAATCGTGCAATATAGCCTGACATATATTTACATTTCACACTTGATTAAACCTGTTGGAGATCCCTTTAATACATTTTCATTTCCCCAAATTCTGTCCAAGATTTTCTATTCATTTTTGCACTATTATATTACATATTTTACATTATGGAACATGCAAATCACAAAACAGAGGTGCTAATAGCTAATACTGTTCTATGAAGCCTGGCCAGTTATACAGAAGATAACAATACTTATAGTATAAACCCACAAGCACAGTACAGTCCCAATACACCAAGCAACTATCTCCTGAATGGCAGAAACCATTACCTATAGATGGACATTGCATATAATGTCCAATGGGTATATTTTCAAATGCCACATTGGTTTAGTTCACATATAATATAAACAGAGTGCTGCTTTAAGAAGGCATTCGTTGTCTGAAAGTCTTTCTTAAAACACATGGAAATTACTCTATGCTTCAGAAATCAGAAGAATAAAATGCATTATAAATCAGATTCTAACCACTTCCAAATTGCTAGATGCATCTACAAAAGATCCTTCTGCCATAAGTCACCTTCTACACTGGTAGATACTGAAAGATTTATTCATGTCTACTGGGACTATTCAGAAAGGTGGCGATTCTATTTGCAAAGGGCAAATCACTGACTTGCAAGGAAAACCCTAAAGGAAGAGAAAGGGGACTAGATTGACTTAAATGAATCCAAAGAGAGACATCTAAAATAAATTACGGTATTTAAATGAGCCTTTATAATTAAATATAAATGCTGTAATTTACCTAGTCTAACCTCCTGTAGACCTTTGAATTATGTGTCCCTGATCAGTATAGATGTCTGTATATAGAGATGTTGCAAATGTTATTGCACCCAATGGCATTTTATGTGTGTTATGATTAACAAGCACTGGGTGCAGAGTGTATTAAGAATGCATTAAGCGGATGAAAAGGGCGATGGGGGATAACTTTTTTTTTGCAGAGATCAACATGTAAAAGTGCATTCTCCAAAAGCAAAGACATGCTTTATTTATGAGTATCAACTCAATATTTGAATTGCACCAAATAGCCACATATTATATTTTCTTTTTTTTCATATAGTCCCATAGTAAGAGAGATTTGGAGGATATGAACCTTATTATACACAACAAACATGTAGAAATAAATGATGGCAGTGGATAGGCATACTTTCACACAAGGGTGTAGGATCTGGGGGGGGGGGGGGGGGCGAGGGGGACAAATCCCCCATAGGTTATTTGAGTATTCTCCACTCCCTCCCATGTACCTCCCCCCCCCCATACCACCACCTCACCTTCTGCTCCTGTAACTGCCAGATTACTGATATCTATCTATCTATCTACGTATCTATCTATCTATATATACAGTAAAATCCCCGTTATCCGGCACCTATGGGGTCTCCCGACTGCCGTATAACAATAGTTGCCAGTTAATCGAGAGTCCCAGAATTTAAGGGTCTAAATGATCCTTAAACCCTCCCCAAAATCCCTTAAAATGCCTTTAAAAGGACATTATCACCTAAACTGGGCCATTTAGGGCCCAAACATCAATTAGAAAAAAAGTAGTCTCTCCTGGTTGGTTGAGTGCCGGATAACCGGAAGTTTACTGTGTATATATATATATCTATATATATATATATATATATATATATATATATATATGTATATATATATATGTATATACATATATATATATACATATATATGTATGTGTATGCTCCCTCCAAATTTTTTTTATTCCTTCATTCTTGCATTCACATTTGTGTAAAAACAGCTCAAATTCCATATTTAAGTCATGTTATAGTAACAAATAACTGCAAGGTAAAGGCCATTGCAGAGCTAATACCAGTGCAGCAGGTACGAAAAACACCAGGGCCCCCCAGAGCAGGGTAGGAGCTCTCTGGGACCTGGTGTAAAGGGGTTTAATAGGGAAAGGGGTAAATAATTAGCTTTATACAATACACTTACACATATACTTTTTGGCTTTTGCATTGACCCTACAGGAATCTATGTTATATAGGGAAATTGCAGAGGGGACCCCTGAATTTTTCAGCACACGGGCGCTTCTTTCACTAGCTCCACTACTGGGTAGGGGTTATGCAGAAGTGATGTAGCAGTTATGGACTAGACAAAGCTTATTTGAACATTACCCACTGCAGTTGGACACTTACAGGAGTTAAAGGCCCAAGACTAATCACTAGGATACCTTTTAGTATGATAGATCATGATTGCCTAAAACACAAAGTAGACTGTACAAACAGATCCTATTCTAATTAAACCGGGGCTTGTGCAGTCATATAATTTTGCATTGTTTAATATGGGTTAAGAATTAAAGTAATGTACTGTGCACACATAAATAATTATGCTCACGCGTCTCTTGGCAGATGCAGTATATTGAACAGAGAAACAAAAACCATTGACGTTGTGTTCCTATATATCTCTTTATTGCAGTTTATTTTTTTATTCTTCTTCTACAGTTGTCAATAACATTTATCTGCTATCAATAAATGCAAAATTGAACTAGCATTCAGTTCAATGAAAAATTTGTGTCTAAGATCAAAATGTGATAATCTACTGTTGTTTTTTGTTAGAAAAATATACATTTTAATACTTCCAATGAAGCTTTAAGCTGATACTATGATGTATGAGATAGCTGTTTCCATTTCAGCAAGAGAAAGGCTTGCAGTTATGCTTCACAGTTACCTGTGCGGGAGAAGGCTTTAGGTGTCAAATACCAAAATCTTAAATTATTTAACAAATTCCCAACCTTGCCCCTCCACCCCCACCCCTCCATCAACTGTTTAGTAGATAAGAACATGCCCTAATGCTGCAAGCTATTAGTAAATGCACAGGTCAGAATTTTTTAATATACATACTTTAAATAGTACTATATTCTGTTCTAGAATAACAAATTCTGTTAATATTGCTACTTTCTTTAAGAGAGAAAAACAGCCTTGTTTACTTGCTAATTAGAACCGCCATATAATTTCGAAATGTAATAAGAACATTTTTTTGTTAAACTAAATAATTGCAACCATTTGAATTTGTAGCAGCTCTTTGAGTTTGAGCAAACCAGATAGTCACTGTAATTTGCACATGCCCAACTAGATATGTAAATGGATCATAACTGTTAGCTCTGTCTCTGTGAATGGTTACGAGGTCTATAAAGAATTTGATGGAATAAAAGTATTTTTCAGTCGCAGTTGCTATGTAACTATAAAGCCTGTTTCAAGATGCATATTTTGTAAAAGCAAATACATAAATAAATATATATATACAGTATATATATAAATGGTGAGGAAATAAATGGTAGTATAAATGTTTTATTAATCACGATCTTACAGGATCACGTATCCGTGTCTATTTTATAAGCAAATGGAATTTATTAAGGTAATTTAATTTATACTAGCATATATTTTTTTAAACCATAGACAGGATTTGATTAGATTCTCCTTGGTGACAAGGTGATAATGAGCAACTTTTTAACACTGTACTATACTTAACAAATAATGAGCATAATTAGCAGGTGATAGAAAAATCACGTAAGTACCATCAGTTAAGTTGTGTGACTGGTAAACAGGTGGCAAACTCAGCTGCCAGACTGAGACCACCAGGCATGCAGTAGCATTACAGTTAGCAGGCTAATTATGCAAACATTTGATAATTGAGACTGTCATTGCTGGTGGACAGTGTTCAAACAATTTACAGCGAAATGCCTTTTCTGTGCAATTGTGCAATGTTTAAAGAAAAGATTAGAGACAAATATGTCATCTGCTTTAATGAGATAGATTTCCCCAAGAGCAGATCTGTTTTTTAGATAGAGAAATTAAGAAAACAGAGGGAAAGTATCCTTGAGTGTAGATAAACAGAGTGACTGAAAGAAATCAAAGGCAAAGAGCTCAATGCCACAGTGTAACCATTGGGCTATATATATATATATATATATATATATATATATATATATATATATATATATATATAATTATTATTATTATAGTTTATTTATAACGCGCCGACATATTCCGTAGCGCTGTACATAAATTAGGTTCACATTCAGTGCCTTGCAAAAGTATTCACCCCCCTTGACTTTTTACCTATTTTGTTACATTACAGCCTAAAGTTCAATGTTTTGTTAATCTGAATTGTATGTGATGGATCAGAATACAATATAACTGTACAATGACCGGTCAATGTATTAATGTGTTGTTTTTTATTGAGACAATAAATCCCTTAGGGGCTAAATCAAGGTGTCTAACTTGCATCCATGTGGAATCCATTCAAAACAACAGAAAAAGGAATGGTGAATGCCTCGAAAAGCAGGCTAAGAAAATGTTGAAGTGAACACAGGACAAATTTCCTCCAGTTGAAGTGGGAGCGGAGGTCCGTTTATCAGTTCCTGACATCGACAGGGCTTTGTGGGTCCCCCAACCACATCCTAGCAGTGGTGAAGAGTGTTGATGATGACCAGTTGTACACAATGTCCTCTGAACATGGCCAACTCAAGCACAAGCACAAGTACACAAGATTATTAGACTTACTTGCTGTTACTGCAAAAGTGGATAGCCAACTGATTTCTCGGAGGGAAGCGGCATCTTACAACAGTGTGTCTGGGTTACAGGGGTATGAGAAATAAGACTGCAAAACCAAACGTTTTTCAAAAAAGTGCGCGTGCAGAGCTACACGTTAGCTCTGTAATTCCAAGTGCCACAGTTCTTTGCCTTGCTCTAATAAATGATCCTTATGATTAACTATGTTGATTTTGACCAATAAAACTAATAAAAAACCTTGTGTCAGAGCGAAGCGATTTAATACATTATTGCCCGGTAATTTCCTAGTCAGAGCAAGATTCAATACATTGCCCGGTCATTATACAGAATGGCCGGTCATTATGCAGAATGCCCATGTTCAGCACATTGACTATACATATATATATTAGTTAACAGGGTTAAATGTAGAATGTCATGCTGGGGAGGTGACACAGTGGTTACAGACTTGCCACAAATAATAATAGAAATATTTTAAATAGTTGTCATATACAATTTTCAGTTCACTTACATGAAATCTCTAGAAGAACAGATTCTCACTCTGTAACTTTTCTCTCCCCCTCCCCCCTTTTTGCCCATAAATTACCTCTTTCAAACATTTATATAAAACAAAATACATTTGGCCAAATAGTCCATTTAATGAATAAATTATATTATTATTATTATTGCCCCAACTGCTCTTCCGATGGGCTACTCCAGCAACTCAACCAATAGGGGATGTGGCCAGAGCTAATTGATTGCTTCCTGTTCTTTAGCACACCTATAGTTTGCTTAACTATCACAGAGGCTGTGGTTTTAATCCCTGCATTATATAAGCACTATTTCTTAGGACAAAAGAGTAGTAAATATTCTTCTGTGCTTGCCATTACAATTGAAAGTCATGAAGAACTTGATGATGATATTTTTATGTGCTTGCCATTATGTGCCGCAGCTTTAAATTTGCATCCCCTAGGCTTGGACATATTTGACTTTTGCAAAACTTTATAGTGCAGAGGGTATAAAGTTACCCCCATCATTTTTGAACAAATAAAATACTTTTTTCATAAGGCTATATTTCTGATTTCATAATTTATACAATAGAGAGTTGAACTACAGTAGAAAACTAGTTCCCTTAGTGATTGACACCATTTATTAAATCAAAAGAAAAATTGGGTATTGGGAAATATTTACATAGGTAGTATTTTATTAGATTTCAGAACAGCAGCGTATATAAGCAAAGAATATAAAATATACAGTGTGATTCTCACTTTTTAAAAAAAAATTGAGTGATCCTTAAATAGGTAATATAACCTTTTTAGTTAAATCCTTCTTATTGTATAAGGATCTAACAAACTTCTCAATTGGTGTAAACACTGTTCGTTATTTTGGATAAACACTACCTCACTTATAGTAGTAGTCAGGGTCTTTTATGTAGAGAAACACAAGGGTTCATTTTTTCTAACTGCAAGCACAGAATGGGGACAGATAATGGGTATATGGAGTAGCAACAACAGTTCAAACAGGCAGTGAACTAGATAAATTGCCTATGTAAATTCTGATGGCTTTCACAAAACTTATTTAGCAATGCTTTTTCTAATCGTATGAATCATACCATAGTCTTTAAACAATTTAATTTTGCAAATAAACTGCTGAAATATAGTTTTTTTTAGAGAAGAACAAAAAATTTAAAACAGAACATAAATAGATGTATTTGCCTGTTAATCTCATGTTCATGACATATTATATTGACACTTTCTTGGCACATTTGCTAATAATTTACAGATTAAACATTTTCTGAAACAAATACAAGAATACCCCATTTAGCGCTTCACATGCGTTCCTGCATGAAGGAGTGTTATGTGAAACAGCGCTAAACAGGGCATTTTATCTCCATAGCGCTCAGACAGTGCTATGGCGAATCGGAGAGCAAAGATTTAAAGGCTAAATAGGAATATCATGAAAAAAGGGAATTACATGAAAAAAGTGTGCTATAACCAATTAGCACTCAAACAGACAGTGTTAAGCAGGGTATACCTGTGTGTGTTTTGGGATCGTTTTTTATAGTAACGTTAACAAGAAACCATATGTTGCCATAAATAAAGTAAACCACAATATAATGTTTTCACCAGCCGAAACAATTGTGACTTAAGAGAACTTAGGGCACGACTGAAGACAATAACACATGTTTTACTATAATTTGTGCTACACTGCTTTTTTTACACATTGCATCACTTCCTGTTTAATATTGCACATAATGTTAAAAAGGAAGTGAGTTTGTGTGACATATTAAAATAAATGCCCCTTGTTAGAGAACAATGTCATGTTAATTTTAAATGTTTTACATGTTAATGAGCATATGATGTATAATGATGCCAATTTATAAACTGGAGTGATTCATATCTTACATGACAAAATAAACACTAACTGCTAATGTATTCTATGTATCTAATGTATCTACCACCTTAGTCTTATTTTCGGTATCTGAACAAAATCTATCATTCCATGTTTCTGTCAATCAAGTTCTAGTTGAAAGCAGTTTTAGCCCTATCATAACGGGAATGAGTCACATAGAGAAATATTTAATATGATTAACACTATCTGCATACAAAAATGATATTACCTGTATTTTCCCTGCAAATTTGGAAACAAATAAATTAACATTGAGAGAGCACCCAATAAGACAAAAATTCTAATTGAATGTAATTTTTCATATTAACTTCACATTGTTAAAGTACTCTCCTGGTAAATAACCCCATTGTAATTCAATACTTTTAGCAGCTTCACATTGGACCCAATATATTTTAACAGGTCTTGTTTGTCATGTTTATTTTTACATAGCTCAGACTACCAGTTAGCTCATTAATGTATGTGTACCAGATACCTGCTAGGTTACCTGCTTGTCATGGAGATTAGTCAAACAATCTGCATATTCTGACTGTGTTTTACCCTTACTGGCTGATTTTAGCTTAAATTCTTAACATGGCAAAGTTCTGGTAACAAGTTTTTAAATGGTCCATATGAATGTGAAGCTGATTTTTTAGAATTAGTGGGGATTTTAAGCAACCTAATTGAGGCCTTGTTTTTCAGTTATGTTTTAAGGAAGAAGAAGAATGGATAGTTATAGTATTCAGAAGCAGTTCTGTTCCTATGTATGATGTGAGCTTGGTCCTAGCAGAAGATCTTGAATATCTACTTTTCATGGTTGTTTATTATATAGTCCCAATATAAAAATAAATAATGTATAACATACATAACCATATTTATTCATATTGTATCACAATGAACCAGACAAATGCACAGTGTCAAGGCCAGGACACTTTGAATTTATATGCATAGCAAAACAAACTCATTTGAATATTTCTACTGAGCTTAAACATCAGGATTTTTCCTGTTTTATGTCAATCACTGCAAATATGATTAAATATGACAGCTTATTCAGACTGTGGAAGCATTGATAGGCTCAATGGTTTTGTATTATAATCACTATTTAAAACTTTATTCATGATCACCATGAGATAGATCCATGTTTTGAGTCAAAATAGGGGAGAACTGTTGTGAATTTTATTATATATTATGGTAATAATTGTGTAATTCTCTTCAGTCGTGCCTTAAGTTCTCTTAAGTTATGAATGTTTCGCCTGGTGAAAGCATTGTATTGTGGTTTGTAGAATTGCATGATTTATGTTACAGAATGTATATTGCAAATTGATGTGACTATATGCTCTATGGCAAATTATTCATCAGCAACTACATTTTATACTTAAGTCAGCAACACAAATTAGTGAAATAAAACTCTTGTACAACATAATGGATATAATTATGCATGTCTCCAATGTTAGGGGTTCCCTGGTGATCCAGTGGTTAGGATACGGTGCTTTCACTGCTGTCTACCTCTGACCGATTCAAGTCAGGGAACCAAGAGGTCACACCACCCTGAAGCCAGTTAGGCTTTGGCCTGGTCAATACTTGAATGGGAGACCTAGGAATAGCAGGAGCTGTATGCTGTGGCCCACTGGAGAAAGAACTGACAAACCACTCGATTACTCAATGCAATGAACACCAAGTGGAGAGGATCAGCATGCGCATAAAGATGTGCCTGGTGTGTTACTGTCCATGAGGTCATGGAGAATCGGAAACGACTAAACAACGTAAAAAAAACCTGAGAAAAAGAAAGCTTTTAAATAAGGAAGTTATCATTAATAGTAGTAAGTAGCAGGAATAGTAGAAGTAGTATTATTAATATAATTTAGTGTGCTGGGACTAGAAATGTTGTGTTTAAAAAAGCTGAGGTCTCTGATCAGTAAAGCAAAAAGTAATATAATAGTAAAATAATTAAGTTTTGATTTAAATATTTTGTCCATTATCAAATCAAGGTCTTCAAAAGGCCATGGATATAACATTTGAGTGGTATTATTTATATGATCTCCATAATATTCTGCAATAAAGAGGAAATAAACATTCAACTGACAAGAGGACATCCCTTGAGGTTAGAAGTAAAAAGATTCCACCTTAAAGAAAGAAAAGGGTTCTTCACAGTAAGGGTGGTTAATCTGTGGAATTCTCTACCAGAGGAGGTGGTGACAGCGGATTCGATAGATAACTTTAAAAGGGGACTGGATTTATTTCAAATTAAAAAGGGAATTCAGGGTTATCATGGATAATTAGAGAGGCAGTATTGATCCAGGGAGAAGTCTGGTCGCCGGTGTCTGGGATCAGGAGGGAATTGATTTTTTTTTATATACAACTAGTTAATTAATAGTTAATCCGTATATTGCAGATCAGAGGAGATCTTAAAAGGTTGAACTTGATGGACTGAAAGTCTTTTTTCAACCTTAAATACTATGGGCCTCATTCAATTGCGATTTGGCCAATCGAATAGGGCTATAAATAAGCACATAGCATATTTTTTTTAAAATAAGTTTTTAGTTAGTGAGAACCTTTCTTTTGGATAGATGCTTACTAACTAAAAACTTATTTAAAAAAAATATGTTATGTGCTTATTTAGAGCCCTATTCAATTGGCCAAATCGCAATTGAATGAGGGCCCATGTAACTATGTAATATTATGAGATCCTAAAAGCTCAACTATAACCCCTCTTAGTCAGCCATTAAATATAACACATTTCACTCTACTTTGTTTCCTGTTTTTTCCATGGCTAACACAGTACCACCTCATTAACTACTCTAATAAAGAGATAGGCTAACTATTGGCCAAATTGACCATAGCTTTTATTTAATCAATGTACCCAACTATGTAAAGGAGTGAAAGGTTGGCTCATGGATGTTACGCTTAAATAAATCTTTACCTGATGGACTATTCTGTCATTAAAGGACAATATACTCATGAGAATCAGGTAATTAATAGTATAAGCACCTCTATCCAACAGCTACTATTTCTGCATTTTCTACTTTAAAATGTCAGATGGTCCTTAAAGGCTTGCTGCCTCTATGGATCCTTCACTGTATGTGTTCTCAAAGACAACTTACTACTATAGTTCAGCAACTTCAACTAGAGTCATATCTATTGAATACCATTACTGGTCTGAGGGCACAATGTACCACTCAATGCTTTGCTAAATGGAAATCAATCATCTCCACTATAACTCTGCAGGTGGTCTGGAGATAAGAGCATCTCTTGAAACCATTGCTCACTGTTGTTGATTGCTTGTTCATCAGAAAAAGTATCTTCACATATCAGCTGGTTCTGAGATTTGACCTATATGTGCAGTTTTGGAAGTATGATCCACATAGCTGGAAAATTGAAACTCTAATAATAGCAAAAATAGTTTTACATATAATTCACACAGTCAAGATATGTTCCCATCATCTATCAGCTTTGGCTTACAGTAGTATTCTACTTACTTTACAGATTCTTTGAAGTGCGCCATACACCACTGTCAATGTAATATACAAAATATTTTATAATATTATCCTTTAGGATATTCCCAAACTTTATTTTCCTGAGTATCATTTGTAAAGTCACATAGACCACTTGAAAATTGCTGTGGCTGTTGGCAAACCATTCAACTATTTCTATTTCTGTTACTTATCAATTGGAATGTGTCATTCTATATTGGGGTGTAGCACATAAACTTGTAAACAATAAAATGTACTTTTTAGGCACTTCTGTACTACTACGCATTTTTATTAATTTTGTTTTGTCAGTGATCTAATGCAAGTAGTTCCGTGGACCAAACTTTTGGAACCAACAGAGGGAATTGAAAAATTATACAGAAGAGGGAAATTACTAGTAAGGCAAATGAGCATGGGAGCAAAGTTGTGATGACTGAGTGGGTGGAATGCCAAACGGAAGAAGCTTATATTTCTCAAGAAGTATATAATATTAATAAGTCATTTTGTCGCCTATATGAATATAGATGAAGGCATCAACATATATTCTTTGTATGCATGTGCCTTAATATTTAACTGTAACAATGTGTTCTGATCTTCTTCATTAAATCGGGTATTTAGCACTATTCAGTCAACTTGCTTTACACATATTTCCATCTTGTAACCAGTTTTATAACTAATATAATAATGTGCTCTCAGTATTCATTATTCTCTAGTGTGTCTGGTAGAGAACTGGATCCAGCCTGATTCTTTCATACATTAAAACAGTGATAGGCTACGGGCAATGAATTGGGATTAATTCAAAACAGCTCTGCAACGCAATATAAGAGCACATTTCAATAGAGCTATCGCAAGTTACTGTAGCTGTAAGGCCGTAAGTTAATTTGCTATTCAATTGGCATCTTTTTGCAGGCTCAAAATGGATTACGGGTTACGGCCTTGAAAGCTTTGCAATGGTTAAACCCGGAACTTACAGCTTCCCGAAGCCTTTGATCTTTCAATTCCACAAGAGTCACGATGGCTAAAATCGCAAATCACTATTCAATTGCTCCAATTCTCCAAGGCCGCAAATGGTTTCATACCTGTAAATGCCAAATGAAGGAGAAAATCATAAGAGTGCTAGAGAGGACCCACAAGGGGGTTGAACACCTGTTCGTAGCACTGTAAATGCAAATAAAAAATCAATACTGCACTGTAAATAACGGGGAAAGTGATGAAATACATTAGAATTAATAGCACAACAGTCTCAAGCTTGCAAATTGGCAGCAAATACATTTTATTTGTATGTTTCAATTCAGAGTTATATCGATCTCGGGAATCAATGAGTTAATACATATCAAGCCACCCATATGGACTAGAACAGATTGATTGACATGTAAACTCCATGTTTTACTGCCGTAATAATGACCATCTCATTTTCTATTGGTTGATTTGGAATGGGAGGTTACGGTCTTGTTAAATTGATCATGTTCCCGCCCTGAACTGCTACGAACCAGTGCATGATTTACAGACTCGGCTTTGGGCCAGTAACTTGCGGGCTTGATCAATTGAATAGCTCCGGAATCAGAATCGAACAGAAACCTGCAGCACGCCTGCAGATATACAGCCTGTATACCGCCATATGTGTAGAATGTTTTTTTCTTTTTCTATTTACTGCAAGTTCCTATACAACACATACATATCTACTACCCCACTAATATATATAATTTATGTTGTGTTATGTTGTGACTTATTCCTATCTACAGATCATTTTCCATAAGCAAACATCTTTATCAATATATTGTTTCAGGACAACAGTACAGGAGTTTATATAGTTATCAGGAGGATTAAATGTTTATACAAGCAAACGGTTGGAAATCAATTTGTACATTTCCCAACACTGGTCTTATATCTGTTCTTCTGTAATGATGGCAACTGGGAATAACTTTATAAATATAAATATATCACAAACTTTACCCAATGGGAAGTCTTGGGCTAAAATACCTCTATTTCTCTCATTACTCCTCCAACTTGAGGTTCTTTTTTTTTTATAGGAAAGCTACTGGGAAAGTCCAGAATGACTAACCTGGATGGTCTGTATTATTATTATTTTTATTATCTTTTATTTGTAATGTGACAACATATTCTCTAGCTCTATTTATGGGTTAAGTACAAGGCAAATACAATTGTACACATTGCAGAAGAATGGAGGCACCTGTCTTTGAGCTTAAAATCAAACGAATATGGCGCTTTCCCTAAAGCACCTTACAAGACTGAAGGTGGCAAACTTTCAATCTATTATTAGATTGTATTATATTAGAGAATATATATATATATATATATACATATATAAATAAATATATATACTTATATATATATATGTATATATATATGTATATATTTATATATAAATATATAGGTGCCTTTTATACTGAATAATTATCTGTGTGATATAAGGACTGAATTGTTACTCAGATGACTGCTTGATAGTATAGCTGTGTACCACATGTTCATAGTGTTTGTATAAACAGATGTTCTCCTTAGGCAAAAAAGTGGGCTAAGCTACAGTACCGACCTATATAATTTAACAGTGCTTTTCTTTTTAAATCATTAACGGTAATAAAAACTAATGTTCTATAGTTAGTTTCCAGGTTTTCCCTGTAAATTAAATTATTTGTTAAAGATCCAGTAAGATTTGTGGTTTAAATACTACTACTAATAATAATAGTAACAATAACAACAACCATAATAATAATGCCAACAATAATAATAATAATAATATATTAATATTATTATTATTATTTACAGGTTTCCCCTGTAAAGAGTTTTATTTTTTATAGAATATGCATTATTTTGTTAGAAAAAGAACAATAGTAATAATAGTTCTTCTTCTTCTTATTATTATTATTATTATTAATATTATTAACAACAACAATAATAATAATAATAATACTAAAAATAATAATAATAATAATAATAATAATAATAATAATTAGTAGTACTATAATAATTATTATATGTAGTATGTATATATTTTGTAGTACAGCCTATTTCTTGGTAGAACATTTTTTTTAAGTTGATAACAGTGAAGTTATTTGGCTTCCTTTCTATTAATTTGCATACCATTTTCAACAACATCTGTGATTTTAAAGTATAGCCTTTTAGAATAAAGTTAGCCTTAATAAACTTTTAATTACGTTTTTTAGCGAATAAATAATTATTCTTAATGTGAGTTTAACATTAGATTAAATATTCTTTGGCACTTAGGAAATCTGGTCCTAGCTACTGTTTGGACATCAGTACAAGATCAATGAAAAATAATCCAGTTGGCTTCCATTGCCTATTTATCCATAATGATTTTACTGGCTAGTTTTACATTACAAGTCCAGGAAAATTAATAGACAAATCAATCTAAATACAATTGTACCATATGTTACTACAACACCTAGCACACAATGGTTTGATATAGAGTGGTAGCTTGGTACTTGTCAATAATTGGTTCCAGAAGGCACGGCGAGTGGTGAAAACAACAAATACCCAAAGAAAAGGCGTTCCCATAAGGAGTTTTGTAAATTGACTCATACAGGTCTTAGCAAGTTCGACGAGTGCCAAACACACATTGAGTGCTGAAGCATGTTTTCCTCGTTGAATACCAAATTTGATGAGTTTTGGAGCAGATGAGTGTCGAGCTACCACTCTGCTTAAACAATTATAATATTTGGGGATACAACTGTATCCTTAGGAGATCTGTAATGTTCCTGGCCAGATATATTAATGGGTGAAGTGTTGGAGATCTCTTGGAGGACCTCTCTGTTACAGTTTACCTGTGGGGCATCACTATCAAGTTTTGATATCACTAAGAGATTTGCATCCTTCCCCTCTAATACATATGACCCTCTGTGTTGCAGCCATATGTTCTGCATTATGTAAAGTGAAAATGAAGCGGCAGATTTCAAGAATCAGATATCAGTATAATACAAGAATTTGCTATGTTTTAAATGTTTTAAATAATCAAGAAGGAGTAGAGCAACTGAACCACTAAACCCCCCTGTATGCTCTTTAACATACTTCATTATATACAAAAAGGGGGAAATTACTAAAGGATCATGATGGGTATGAGGGTGCCATAGCCTCTGTAACCTGCAATCCAGCATCTTAGGTCATTGTGCGATTTAATAAAGAGTTTTTTTCATTGCGAGTTATCATGAACGGGTGTTTAATGGGTTTGTTAAAGTGTGATATGGCTGTCTTACATGTGACACATCATGAAAACACATGTTCTCCGAAATTACTAAACATAACTCTTGCTTTTAATTACTCGTAATGCTGATATTCACCATCACATTTTTCAACCCCCTCAATAGCATTATATTTCGTAGCTAAATACAATTATAACACCAATATTCATCCAATTTTGCTGTTATTATACGTCAATAAAGTTATTATACGTCAATAAAGTTATTATACGTCAATAATTACATAATTACAACTATTGCCTCTTCGCCAAGCACTATTGCACCTTTGTTAGTATATAGTATATATCTAAATCTAGATTTAGCATTGCTTTTTTTTTTTTTTTTAATGCAATTGCGTCTGCACTGATGGAAACAGCTGTAAATGGGGCATGGAAATAATGTTTTTTCTTTTTGCATCATAATGAGGGTACATATAAAAATTATCACAGTAAGTTTTCTTTTTTCAAATGAAGGTGTTAGCTTTTATGAGCAACAGCAAATACACTATTACATCTTAGATGACCAGACACTTAAAAAATAAAGGCTGGATTTATTTATTGCTACTACTAATATTTTTTACATTCTACAAAAATCCGTTCCAGTGGCGGAGCTATAGAATGGAGGGCCCCAGTGTTTTAACAAAATTGGGGCCCTCCCCCCATGGATGGGCTGTAAAAAAAATGTTGTGCTGGTCTCCCCACCTTTGTACCAACTCACTGAGTGCCCCTCCCCAAGACCCCTTCTAATAGTTCCCCTCTCTAACACCCTTTCCCATTACATCACCTCTCCACAAGACCCGTTCTCATAGATTCAACCCCCCCAAGACCCCTTCCAATAGTTCCCCGCTCTAACACCCTTTCCCATTACATCACCTCTCCACAAGACCCGTTCTCATAGATTCAACCCCACCAAGACCCCTTTCCATAGTTGCCCCCCCTTAGATGAGGGCCCTGGTGCATTTCAGCACCTGCACCACTAGTTGCTCCCCCCCTGATCCTGCCCATTATGAACTTTAGTTCTTCCCAGCATATGGTATTTCAGTGGTCATTTAAAGTAAAATGATCATAAGAACTTTAATGGATGCATAAGAACGACAAGATATTTTAAGTTGATATTTTAATACCAGGCTAATGGTCTTGAAGAAGGGCATTAAACAAACGACCAATGATTACAAATTATTGTGAGCACTGGGGGACATGTTATGTAACCTTTCACAACCAATGAGTTTCCTTATGACATTAATAGAATGAAAGCATTCAAGGCATATTCTACTTTTACAATAATTTAGTCAAAATATGAAGCAGTTCCACAGAATTTATCTGCTAAGCAAATGTCACTGCTGATATCTTAATTAAGTGGAAAGTGGAATGTATAAAATATTTGGGGATTAATCTTTAATCATGCCTGAGAAACCTGCTAAAATTAAATGCCCCGACACTAGTCCAAGGTATAGAATTGAATGATAATTGGTAACTTGGGCAAGATTACTGTAAAATACAGAGTATAAGGGCGAATGAATTATTGAGGATGAATACATTACTGTACCTAAGATTTAAATGCTTTAACAAGCAATCTTCTTAAATTTCCATAAATGCTAGCTGGCTAAATATGAATTCATGATAACTAATTTTATCTGGGCTGTAAATAGTTGATGATTCAGAATGTGAAACGTTTAACCTTTTTTCAAAGACCAAGTGCCTTGTAAATGCCAAAAAGTAGCAATATTTATTGGCAGTGTATATGGCACTGAGACCCAGACTTTAGATGTATGGTTCATATTAGGAACAAGGATTTAGATGTGTATAAATTTCGACATAATGGTAGCTTTTTTTTAAAATCTGAATCAATTGTACCAATCAGGTTATATAACTTGGACAAATCAAAAAAAAATCTCAGACATTTCATTTCAAATATTCTACTATTTTTTTCCCCTAGAATATACCAAATTCAAAGTATTCCACATGACTCCTATTAATCAGACAGAAATGTGACCTGAGTTGTAGTCATTAGAACATAGAATGATACATGAAAATGCCAGGACTAATATTTCCCATCCATTCTTTTAAAAATTCTCTCACACTGCAAAGCTAGAAAATACCTTATAGACCTATTTTTTTTGGCAAGCTACTAATTATTGTATATATTGAGCGAATATGAACCGGAAAGCAGGGATTCTATATTTGCTTTCTCGTTATCTGTAACACATATGAAATAATGGGTATCCTGAGGTGACAAAGTGAAGCAACCAAATATTGATTTAAAACTATAGGTAATGGCAAGTACTTTATAAAATGAATGTAATACAAAAATGCATTTCATACAGTAAACTAGGAGATCATACATTTTTGTTAAAGGGCCACTTAATTAAGCACACTTTGGACCACATCACAGTATGTTGAAATAGTTTTTGAAGTATTGAAATGCATGCATTTTTCACTGAGAATGTAATAAAATAAAGTCTTTGTTTACATGTGTCACTGACTGCCCACTCCTAGACCTGCAGATTAGCTCTGCGTAGTGAGCAAAAGAGTTAACTATTTTGTTTTGTTTTTTTGTTTTTTTAAATGACCCTTAAGGCTTAATTTCCCTAAGGGTTATAGGGGGCTCAAGACCTGGGGTCTCATTCAAATGCGATTTGGCCAATTGAATAGGGCTTTATATAAGCACATAGCATAATGTTTTTACAGAATGTTTTTTTTTTCTTTTGGATAGTTCTCTAACTTAAACCTTCTGTAAAAAGAATATGCGATGTGCTTATATAGAGCCCTATTCAATTGGTCAAATCACATTTGAATGAGGACCCTGGTCTCATTGTTCCCTGTGCCTTAGAGAATTCAGTTACCCCCCATGACGAGGCCCAATCAAGGTCGAAACATACGTCTGGGTTTGCTGTTTCTCCTTTTCAGGGTAGAATTGGCTGGTATTTCTCCCTGGGAAGGGCACAAGTGAGCTAAAACAGGTTGCTCTCAGAGTGGATTATCATGTCCACAGAGCTAACCTATTACGGTTAGTTTGTTCTCTGATCGAGCACCTCTATTTTATTTTTTTGCATTGTTAAAAATGTTGTAAAAGAACTGAAGCATTAATACATAGATAATATTAATATGTATGAACAGTAACATGTGTTGAAATACATAATAAGCAAAACCCAGGATTCAGATCCATTTATAGATGCTATCAATATGAGGATCATTAATTGTCCCACTCTTCGGAAATTGTGAGTTTTTACAAGTTTTGCTTTCAATGTAACCAAAGGTCATAGAAATGTATTTGTACATTTTTGTATAGCTTTTATGATTATTTCAACATTTATAGCAATGAATTATTAGTGCAGAAATAACAAGCAGAAGTAAATTATACCTTCTCAAATGTGTGTTTTTTTGAGCTGCAAATGTACATTAATACAATGATTGCAGAGTACCATAAATTATCACACTCTTTCAGACTTATACCTTGGCAGGAATTCTGAAATATATGTTTACCACTGTGTTCCCTGTGTTTACCACTGTTCGCCTAAGCAAAATAATGTCTGTAGCATCTAGCCCGTTAATATAACTTCAACACTATGAGAGAAATCATAGGGGTTCAGTCAATGAAGCAGTGCCAATTGAATTTAGAAATAAGAGAAAAACAAGTTTAAAAACATCAAATCAATTTAATTGGTGTAACCATGCGGTTTTTAAATTGGCCCCATCCTTTTTTTTGGAAAGCTTTTCTGTGCCTGCTACCTACAGGTATAAATCATTTCATGGTGGCATATTGAACTTCATGCATACTTATAGTAATATTGATCTTGTGACTATAAATATTTCAAGACTTTGTTGAGATCTATGCTTTACTGTTGGGAGAAACATTAAATAGATTGCATATGATAAATGATATAGGAATGTGTATGTGTGTGTGTATAGATGTATATATATGTATATATATATATATATATATATATATATATATATATATATATTTATATGTATATAAGTAAGCATTAATTAGGGGAACTGTAGGGGAATTAACTAGAAGTAGTGTAAAATATACAACATTCAAGATTTGCAAACAAACAGCAAGATGGATGACTCTCTAAATAGTCATGACTGTTGACTTTGATTGGTCCAGATATGGTTGCTTTGGAATTCCCATGATTTACTCTTGAGATACAAGCAGAATCTTAATGCATCATATAAAAAACACTTTCTTGAATAGCGTGGATGTAGATGGGTATTTAAATTATAGAGGCAAAATTTACATACCGTATTGGTCCGAATATGCACCTTTTTTCCGATTTTTGAGCTTGCGAGTTACGGGTGCGGCTTATATTTGCGACCGTCAAAAAATCATTGGCGATTTGCGAACTTTGCTTGTAACGCGTGCAACTTTTATTCGCAAATGCAAAATTACTGTCGATTTGCACGATTGCGAGTTAAGGGTGACAATTTTCGTGCTTTAGACTGCGGTATTGAATAGAGATTTACGGTTTTAGTGATTCAAATGTCCTGTAAAGCCTGTAACCTGCAAAAAAAGCTACAGTGCTTATTAGAAAGCCTGTTGCTTGCAATGGCTGATCACTTTGAGAGTCTTTTTCTCTCCAATTTTACGGGTGCGGCTTATATTTGAGTACTATCTTTTTTCTATTTTTTCCCCTTAAACTTTACGGGTGCGGCTTATATTCGGACCAATACGGTAAATAGCAATATGTTTATGGGGAAGTTCAGAATTAAAACTTAGCTTTTATTAAACAAATAGGTTATAACTAATTTTCTTGATACAGCTAGGCATCCCACAGAATACTTTAAAAAATATGTAAACTAGCAGATACTTTAATGGAATCTTGCACAGCTTTAGATTATTACTCTTTGTAACCTATATATTACTAGCACGGTGCAATAAAAGGTGTATATCTTGATTTGATTTAATTGTATCTCATATAGATAGATAGATAGATAGATAGATAGATAGATAGATAGATAGAAAAAGATAGATAGATAGATAGATAGATAGATAGAAAAAGATAGATAGATAGATAGATAGATAGATAGACAGACAGACAGACAGACAGATAGATAGATAGACAGACAGACAGACAGACAGACAGATAGATAGATAGATAGACAGACAGACAGACAGACAGACAGACAGACAGATAGATAGATAGATAGATAGATAGATAGATAGATAGATAGATAGATAGATAGATAGATAGATAGATAGATGCTTTGCTAAAGAGCCGTTTTATTTCAGACTGCCACTCAGCAGCAATCATTAAATGACCAATGGGTCAGACACAAAATGTCTGGTGCACAATCCTGGCCCCACTTAACTAGACAAAGTTTCTTATAACATACATTTGTAAATTCTGCACATTAAGAACAGTTTTCAGAATAGTGTGGAAGTAAATAAGTATTTTAGTTACAGATGATGAATCCAATATAGCTCCCAAATGAATAGATGTCTTGAGGCTATGGTGCAACTCAGCAGTTCTGCCTCTGTTTTTATTTCCATATTCCCTATAATAGAAAGAAATTCACAAAACAGGTCACATTATGTTTTGCTATAGTATGTATTCCATATAAAATATTGCCTTTGCTATTGGTTGCTACTCATATAACACCACTCTTAGGCATATATATATATTTTTTATTATTTGCTTTTTAGCATTAATTTGTATAGTTAAGGAAAAAAAATGTATATACAATAGAGCAGCATGGAGACGAGCCTCAAAAATGGCTTAATGTCAAATATATATTGTGTTGTACAGTAAAAGTTTCACATTCAGTATCAAGAAGGATAGCCAGAGGAGAATGAAGAATAAAAATAAGGGTGTGAGTCGGTTGAGCGAAGGGGGTGAAATAAGATTTTCCAAATAATTGACTTAAGCTCCAGCTGCCCTATGATTGACTGTAGGTTAGCATTAGAGTTGCCATTCTGGTTACAATGGGGTTTCTACCATTGAATAAAGTTTTTAACATAATAGTATGTATGTAGAGCAAGACATAGTTCAAACAACTTTGTAAATAGCCTATGAAATATATTTATCAAAATGGATAAATAGTAGGGCTAAGTGAGGTTAATGCTTGTTACAAAGAGTTAAGTGTGTTTAAACTTATAGAGAAGTTTAAAAAAATGCACCCTTCTAGATTAGTGAGAAAAAATAATAATTATATCAGTGTAGTAATTAATTAGTAAAGTGTTAAGTTTAACACATAGATTTTGAGAGGATAGGAGAGCACTTGTATAACTAGCAATCTCCACTAACTGATACTATGAGCGATAGTATTAAGGACAATGACAAAAGGATTATATAAAATATAACTTTTACTAGCGTATTGCCCCTCAAAAAATGACGGCAATGAGATGTGTATGTTTGGAAAGTTGTTTAGTTATTAATATACATATGGAATTGTAAGGTAGCTAATGTTGTTTTGTGTGTACTACTGAAATATAGAATTCAAATTAATAAATTAATATACTTTACCTATTTTTATGCATTGTGTTGAAGAGCTGGCAATCTGTGTTGATATTGCTGCAGCATTAGTGGTGTGGAGGTGCTGTGTAATAGTGTGCGTGCGTGAGACGAAACCGTTAACGTAGCTGTGTACTTCCACATTATCGTAAAATGGCGGGTAATGTGTGGTATGCGTCTTAGCGTACGTGTTTTCCTTGGTTATAGTGCTGTAGCCTGAATATGGTAAAACGGTAAAATGACGGTCACTAAAAATTAAATGTTGTGAAATTTGTTTGCAACACAAAATGACTCAGCTACATTTGTCCCTTTTTTTTTTCCTTCAAATAAATAAAAAACAATTTTTTCACTTTTTATTTTTTTAACTTTCAACTTATATTTCATCAAATGCATTGTTTTAGGCGGGAAATCCGATGTGTCGCGAGACAAATGCGGGAAATCTGTGTTAATGCGTAAATCTGTAATTGCGTTTCGTAAAATGTACTCGCTACTGTCTTTTTTTACTCATTGTGCGGTTATAGTGCATCCTTTGTCTCGTTGTTTTTCGAGCACATACGTCTGTGGCTGTGTTTTACGCAGTTCGTAGTAGTATAGCCTCGTTTTCATTTTTTTCGGCGGCCATTTTTTTCTCGCTCAGCCGATTTTCGATCTTTGTAACTCGTCTAAATCGATGTAAATTGGAGTTCCAACTCACTCCCAGACGTCCTGCCTGGTTCCCCATGCTGTGTATTTAGTGTTTTTTTAATTGTTTTGGTTCCGCCGCTTATCTCGTAATTTTTTTCATCTTGTATTTTTTTTCTCAGTCCTGCGTCTTGTGTAAAAAAGTGCTACGGTTTAACGGCTCGCCTCACCTGCAATGAGCGCCTGCGGCACTCATTGCCAAAGTGCTACGGTTTAATGGCTCGCCTCGCTGCGCGAGGCTCGCCGGGCGATGAGCACACAGCGTGACGACGAATCGTAGTTGGACAATTATAATATGGGATTTATACTTTATAAAAATCACAACAGTAAAAATTTGAAACAAAGGCGGAAATAAAAAATAAAAAATATGAATTTATTAAAACAAAACAATATGTTCCGGACACTTAGGGATATATAGAATAGCACTGCTGTAGTTGAAGTCACAAAGTAGAAGTACAAGTTTACTCAAATGTGTATAGTAATATACAAGCGGAACAACAAAGAGCAAACTGAACTTATAATGAGGGGATATACTATGTTTGGCAAGCCAACCTTCGCTTGCTGCAGAACAGCGCACCGTCATCAGATGATCTATGCTCCTGCCTGCATCCCATCTGCCACAGAGGCCCCCATCTCATACTTACTGGACCTGCAAGGCTAAGGTAAGGGCCTGACAGTGTTCCATATGGGCCAGGCATTGTGTGCATGTGTCACTAGGAGCATGTTGCATGTTTATCATGTATGTAGTGATAAACATGCAATGCAACATGGTCCTAGTAACACATGCACACAATGACAGTGACATTACATACAATATGCTCCTAGTGATGACGGCGCGCAGGTCTCCAGCTCGCGAAAGACGTGCTACCACTATGTATAGGTGTCGAGAATAGAGAGGAGAGAGTTCAATTGTATAATTTTCTCTTATGTAGGTCAAGGCTAAACAGAATTAACATTTATTATAGTGTATGTCATAATTAGGACTTAATGACCTTAATTATGACTTACATGGTAATTAATATATGTTAATGTACTGGATTAGAATAGATACATAAGGAAAATATAACATAGGTACACAGACTGGTAAAAAAATTGAGCTCTTGGATGAGGTTACAATCTAAGCTTAAATCTATTTGATAAATGGGTTCTGTCGAAAACCTAGGAAATTGTGATTGAATTTTTTAAGCCCTTTTATGCCCACATTTCATCCTGTTGACAAAAATATCCTTTGTCTGAGGATCTCTGTATATAGTTGAATACTGCTGAATGGCATCAGTGAATACAATTCCTGGTTGAAAAGCAATGACGTTTGTCTGGATAAATGAGTAACCAAACACTTACTATATTACAGACGAAAAGTGATAATACTGTTAATTCAATAAAAGAGTAAAGCCAACTGAAAGTACTTAGTCCAACACAAAATCTTGTATGAATAGAAACATTTGTTAAATGAAATCTACTGACACAAGTTATTTTGGAAATGTTATATAAACTTCATTAATGCAATTAACCCCCACACTTATGTGACAAGCCAACTGTTACAGCAAAGATGTTCAAGACGAAAAAGATTTTGGGACTGTTACATAATATGTTTCTTGACGAAACAGACATTTCTAAACCCCCAAATTAGAACGTTATTTTTCAGTGCTTTTCACCTGAATGTATCAGAATTTTCTAAATATATAAAATTTCCTTTAGCAACACCAGAGGGGATTCAAATTAACAATTCAATTTTGGAGCAAATATATTTATCTTCTCCAAGAAGAGTGCGTACACAGCTCATTAACAGGAAGCAGCCAAGACTCCTACCTGCCAGCAGCTGCCAAGAAATAAGAGTTTATTTCATTTATAGCAAAATTATAAATGTCAGATCTCAGTTTCTCTTCGACTCAACTGTGAAATGTAATGTGTTTTATCTCTTTGCATTTTTCAAATCTTTTACTTTTTTTAACATTGAAGACAATATTCTGATTAATCATGAAAACAACATTTCCCAACACGGGTGCATACATCTTACTATCAATCTCACTAGACTTTCCTTGTCTGCTGCTCTTCTATACCAATCCGTTCACTGTCATCTATGCAAGAACCTTGACAGTCACTTACAAAGCCATCAACAACATTGCACAAGGCTCAACAATGTGTTTAGGGTCGCATAGGAGTCATTGAGAACCCCCACGGGATAAGGGTTAGATTTAGGTGTCATGAAGGTCCATATGGACCCCCATGGTCATAGCCTAGTATACCATGGGGGATAATTGGGTTAGTGGTTAATATTAGACTCGTGGGTCAACGAGGTATTGAAGGGCGATCCAGCAGATCGTCTGGCTCATAGGAAGTAGCGTGTTGGATTCCAGCAATCAAGCCTCAAACCCGCACAATTACGGTGTTAGCTTCTTCATACCAATGTATTTGAGGCATCCAGGTTACTCTGAGATTTTCTTCTGCCTTGATGGGGGGTTGAATGTTTTTTTTTTTTTTTAAGACACTCAGAAAGACTTTAGAGTAAACTTCAGCGAGATTAGATATCGTTACTGGAGGCAAGTGATAGCTAACAATATTAGGGACATTTGTTTATTATTGGAGCCCTGGAATGGAGGGCTTAGCACGTGAAGACCCTTGTTATGGAACTATCCACCTCTTTCTCTCAGACTCTCATCTACATGTCACACATTTAAAGTTTCTCTGAATGCTCACCTTTTTAAAACAAGCTTATAAATATGCTCTATAACAAGGTCTCTTAACAATAAAAGCCTGCTTCAAATTGATCCTGCCTCTGGGACAGACAACCATTAAGCAATTCCCTCCCTTCTGTGTCTAATACCCTTTACACCTACGTAGATTGTAATCTCCCACAGAAACAGTGTCCCACCAGACCAACCTGGCATACACACTGAATAATGAACTGAATATAATATTTTTAACGTTTTATTAAAATCATTATATTTGTTTGACTTTTTTAAATATTTTGTCTGTTATCAAGTTTAGTTATTCAAAAGGTCATATAGAAAAAAAGCTTTCCAAAGTGGTTCTTTAAATTGCCTAAAAAGGAAAATATATAAATATAAAAATAATTATAAAAAAATGAAACAGTGTGGTATTTGCATTGCATGTGTTCGTTGGATTATGAGATATAATCCACAATGATTAAAAAAATATATATGTTTGATTATGTTTTGCCATTATGCCTTTATCTAAAATATAGTATACCCTGACAGACTGTTAAAGCAATCTACTCACTAATCATTCATCATAGCCATTTATAATCGTATAGTGCAGTACTTGAATAATTATACTGGCTCTAATTTTATTTACTTTGTGTTTTAGTCAGATCCATGATGCATGAATACATTATTATACTATTTACATGCATAAATCATAATGAGAAGCAGACTAAAAAATCATATAAGAGAAGGAAAAATTGTGCAGAGTAATTCAGGCCAGCTTTGTAAGACACAGTACTGCATTATAAATGTGTTTAGCGGTATACATCCTATTTATATTGAGCACATAGTGATCATTTTGTTTTTCTTGCTTTTTAACCTTAAAGGCTTCCATGTTCATAAATATTTTGTGTTTGTTTTAGATGTGACTAAAATCCTATACAAGCTATTTTGTTCAAACCAGTAAAATAGCTATCCCAGAAGTTTTATATGGAAGTGTTAAAAGAGAACCACGGGGGCACTTATACATTGAGAGAGAACTTGACTTCCACCAATCACTCCAATAACACTTTTCATTTTACATTTGATTTGATATCATATTGGGGTTATACGTAGGGTTAAAAAATTAATGTATTTATCCAACAGAATAATATTTTATCACCTCTTGATAAATAGACTCAATGGAAATCACGGGGAATGGAGGTATTTTATGTTTTAGCTTCACTTAAAAACACTTAACTGTGTGCAGTTATCCCCACTTGTACCCTTGTGTGATAAATACACTTTACTAAATACTAGGCATTTTTTCTAAATATTTAATCTCTCTGAGAGCTGGATAATGAGGTTGTGTATTTGTAATTATTAGTAGAGGTAGGGGTGCATGAGGAAGGAATAGGCAGACGTTCAGAGACTTTGGTAACTGAATTAGATTGAAATTGACTCCTCACCACTGCGCCCTCATTGGCCCTGATGCTGTAACCATAGCCCTCCAGAAATGCCACGCTCACACTTAGAAGATTTAGACTTAGACTAATGTATCATGGATCCCTCCCGGTTACTGCAGATGCATCAACATTTTTTTTTTTCTCATTAAAAACTAGGAGGCTCATTCAATTCGGAGTCCGCAATTCGCGGGATGTAGGCCGTACGTTTGCGGGCCTGCTGCTATGGGCTCGCAACATGCTAGACTTACGGTGATATTTGACTGGACAATACTGCAAATCCCGGCCCGATAGGGCAAATCGTAAACCATGCAATTGGATGTAGCATTTCAGGGCGTGATCATGATCAATTAAGCAGGGCCATAACTCCCGAGTTAGAAACAGCCAATAGAAATGGAGCCCATCAGTAAAACATGGAGGTGACATGTCAATCAACTCGCGATTCGGGGTCCGGTATGCAACCTAGAATGTACGAAATAATAAAACTGAAAGCCGATATTGTTCTAGTCCATGTGGATGGCATAATATGTATATAACCCCGAATTGAAACATAAAATGAAATGATTTTTGATTGCCGATTTGTGGGCTTGAGATTGTTGTGCAATTAATTCTAATGTCTTTCATCGCTTTCCCTGTAATTTACAGTGCAGTATTAATTTTATATTTGCATTTACAGTTCCCCAGACATATATTTAAGTCCTTTGCGAGTCCTCCTTGGGACCTGTAACTTGTGGACCGACTTTTGCCATTTGCGGCCTTGGCTACGTGGTGAGCGAGGAGGACTCGGAGCAATAGAATATCGATTTGCGATTTTAGCGATTGTGAAAGATCAAAGGCTTGGAGGGGCCTTAACTTGCAATATTAACCATTGTAAGGAATCAGAGGCCGGAGCCCGTAACCCGATTGGAGCTCGCAAAATAACTTGCCACCTCCATTTGCGAGCTCGGATCTCCAAAACGGCTCAATTGAATGAGGGTCATGATGTTTTTCCTGCTTAAATATGTTCTTACTCACACTCAAAGATTTCAAGAAAATGTTTTTTATAGTGGAGTGGTCCTTTAACAAATGGCTAGCACAATGTATATTCAAGTCCTACGAACTGACAGGTGCATTTAAGCATATTTCTTAAAAATAAACTTCTTAAAAAAAATTATTATTTTCCACACAATAAAATCATATTACATTAGGTTATATTTATTAAAAAAGGCTGCTATGGATTCAATACAAAAACAGCTTTTCTAAAGTGTTTTTATTTTGTTTTACAGCCAAGACAATCAATAATTAATTGTGTTTAACATTGGCCGTTGTTATGTATAGCAGTGTTTCACATCATCCATTCATGCAGTCTCTAAACATGTTTTTTCTCATTGACTAGCTTCCAGCTCTTAGGCCAAGCTTCTCCAAGGCCCCTATTCAATTGAGAATTTAAAGTTACTGGAGCCCGTAAACTAATTTGCTATTCAAATGGCATCTTTTAGCGAGCCACAAATGATCTACGGGCTACAGGCTGAAAATCCTTGCCAATTAAAGCCTTTCATCTTTCATCAGGTGCATGGTTTACGGTTTTAGCTTTCGGCCCATAACTTGCAGGCTTGTTCAATTGAATCTCTCTGTAATTGTAGCAAATCTCAAGCCCGCAGATATACGGCGTGTACAACACAATCTGCGGACTTGCAATTGAATAGAGGCCCAAGTGTGCCTTTCATATAAACCATGGCCCTTGGTCTCATCATTACATACTCATCATTTCAATTCCTTATATACCTTCTGTAATCCACGCAGTGAACACTTCATTTTTCTTTACAATGTACAGCCACAATGATTTTTCTACAGGTGTATATAGTTTATTTTAGCATGTAACAGTTAATATGTTCGTTCTAAAATTGGGGGAATTTGCTAAGCATCTCAAGTGGCTGAGATGAGGGGTGGATTTACTGAGAACTTTTATTGGATGGGGTGAGTAGAGCTGCAATAACCCATAGTAAATAGTACATCGTAAATCAGGAGATAACATGTAATGCAATTGAGGTGCTTGGTGAGAAGGGCTGTGATCTCAGGCTTTCCCCATATGGAAAAGAGTTTAGTAAATACAGGGATGCACATCTCAACAATCTCAGATGTTTAGTGAATCCCCCATATTTTGAGATAGATTCTTTTAAATTTTACTCTGTATAAATAAATATGTATTAAAATCATTGGATTTCATCTACATGGGGGGGTTACTATGCACCCTCACCTGTTTTTCTGTGTAGGAAATAGTGCATAGTAAATCAAGAGATGACGTGAAATGCTCAGTAAATTCCCCCTATAGTATATGTAAAATTACCAATTAAAGACATATTTGAGTCCAAAATTTACAAAATGTTGTTTTGAAGAACTACACTTGAAAATAGGCAAATGTTTACAGAAAAAAAAAACTTCAATATATTACCTGATAAATGCAACATGATTTAGGTTTATACTGACCACCTTCTATAGGTTGGCGGAGTCCTTGAATGGAAAGGAAGTTGTATCTGCTCTGCAATGAAAATATGTTAATGCTATGACTGATGGAAATCTCATTAATTTGCATGGCCACACCCTGCTGAGAAAACATATTAAAAAACTCAAACCAAGAATAATTGCATATGAAAAAAAATATATATATATATTTTAAATATAATTGGACTAATTGGACTTGGAGGTTCACATTTTTTTTAACTTCTTAAAAGCACTGGCTTCTTATGAACTATAGAATGTAATGTAAATATAGGACTATAATTGTCCATTTAAAAAATGCCATTTATTCTCAGTTAATTAAGATTCCAATGTGTATTTCTGTTTATTCTAATTGCACTCCATGATATCTGATACACATATATAGCTGAATGCTACTAGAAGTCTAGATTTTTTGCCGGTCTTATCTGCCAGTGAAGATGGATAAAATGTGAGGAGGCATTATGTGGAAGGTCAGAAGAGAGAGAAAATTATGAGTCTGACTAAAGGAGGCGAGGCAGCTCCAAGAGCACAAGGCACGAGGTTAAATTAAGGAGCTGTGTGGTCAACATTTTACTCAGCCTCTGGATAATTCGCATTCATCTTCAAAGATGTACAGATGCTTAGTAAAACCAATCTTCTTGACAGGATATTTTCAGCCAGCAATGTAGAAAAAAAAAAACATAAATAAAAAAGGCAGAGAAGAAAAAAAATACCATACAGCCTTTTCGGAGCATAGAGGCTTTGTGCTAAAATATTGACAAAAACGCAATGTTTTGTGAGTTAGTAAAGATTCATGACTTCAAGAATTGTTCATCATGTAGAAGTAATTTATAGCCTGCAGTGTGCTCTAGGGATAGAGGAAAAAGAACACCATTTTGTAAGCTACTAATATGCAGTTGTGGGTACTCGTGTTATCTCTGAAACTGAGGGGAAATGAGGACTGTTCAACTGCATTAATCGTTCCCATTTGCTCGTAAATGGATGGTAAATAATCTTCCATATAGCATATTAGCCTGCAGAAGGCACTTCTTAGGATTTTCTTTGGATACTAAAGAATGGGGAACAATCATAATAATGCAGATAAATAATTCATAGGTAACACAATAAGTCATATGTACTAAAGAGCAAAGTGTTGGAAATATCACATCTTGAAGGACCACTGAAGTGCTATATTTACAATATACTTTAATTAAGAACTTGAACTGACAATAGGGGAAGACATTTTAGAAAATCTTTAACTATTACAATTGGAAGGAACCACAATAATACAAACATAATGAATCTGTATTCAGTTATTTTGAAAGGCTGCCACTATAAAGTGGCACTTGACAAAAGGACTTCCAATTATGTGTGATTTGTATGATTTTATGCAGAAAAACAGAGCTTTTAAACACTACTTAATAAAATAAAGCACATATAAGTAACTATATAAGTGGATATATATTATATTACCAAATGAGATCCAGAAACCTTCCATATCCCTTTAAGGTAATAAATAGTAATACCAAACCAGCTCAAACCCATAGTGGCTACAAGAGCTGCCAAGTCATTTAAATAGAAAGGCCGTTTCAATTATTGTGTTATACAGAGATGCAAATGGGAAGAATTTTCCTAATGTTATCATTTGAAAACAGGGATGTTCATTGTGATAACAAAATATATAAAAAAAAAGAAAAGACCAACAATAATGGTCTCAGATGTAATTAAACAGATCTGACATTGGTCAGGTTTCTGCATGGAGCATTCACCGTTTAACTCTAGATCTTTAATGCCAAACCTGACAGGGGTGCCAAGAGGTGTTTATAGCTTTGTGTTAGAAGGTGGACTAATAACAGTTCAAAACTCCCAGGACCCAATGTATTTAATCCTTCTATTGTCGTGGTGTAATGCCGTACCTTTTTGCTATTGTTTTTCTCGGAACAGTCTTTGCAATACGATATGTTCAAAGAATATTTCAGTTGTGGTATAACGGCTGCGCTGAATGATGGATGTCGTTGCTGAATCATTGGGTTATAAAAAAATGCTTTAATATCTAGTTTCCACAGTCATACATGCATTGTGTTCAGTGAAATTGTAGCATAAATCTCACACAATGCTCCAGGTAACTGCACTGCCAGGCATATTGAACTAATAATAGGATGGCTAAAAAAAATGGAGGTCTTTCTTGTTACGCATTGTCTAAAATGATTTTTCACAAAGAAAAAAATATGACAAACTCAATTTATAAAGATTGTGGACATATTACTGAAGAAGTTTTGGTGCACTTACAAAGTACTGGAGATATCTGTTATATAAGAAGCATTTACATATTGTTGCCTTATTTTTTAGTACGTAATTTACTACTAGGAACTTGCCCATCAAAAATAACGGGATTAAAATTGTAAGGCTGGCAATGCTGTTTGCCACACAATGTAGGGCTTTTGGTCCTCTGAGCACCTTCGGCACTCATTGCAAGCCTCCCCCCCCCCCCCCCGTGTACTTCAGGTTTTCTGCTTTTCACTGATGCAGGGCTTGCAATGAGCGCCGCCTTTCCTCTCGCCTACTGTTCGGGCCGCTCATTGCAGGTTTCATTAACCTTCAAGTTTAGTGCTTGGGAATGCCATGTGTCTCTTTCCAGCATCTCCCCCCGTGCCTTCCCTGTGTCTTTCTCCTCTGTGTGTGTGGTGAATGTTTGCGTGGCGCGTGGTGACTGCCATTGGTTTTATTTTCAAAGTCCCGCGTGACTGGCGTTGTTCGTGTGTTAGTCGTAAGCGTTGTGTATTTTGTAAGCTTTGCGCGCCTGGCGTTGCTGAGCCTCGTTTTCAAGCTGTTTCTGAAAATTTGCATTTTTTATCCGACATTTTTTCCTTCCTTAGGCAATTTTGGAGTGCAGAGAAACGCCAAATATGGGTATAATTCGATTGCAACCTCACTCCCAGGCTTCCTGAGTATGCCCCTGTGCTGTGTGTGAGTGTGTTATAGTTTTTTGTACATTTTTATTTTGTGTTTTGGTGGTTTTTTAGAGTTATGCATTTGAACAGTGCTGCACCGCTGCTGCTGCGCCGCTGCTGCGCCGCTGCTGCGCCTCACTTCATAAGGCTCGCATGTGTGTTAATTTTTCGTATTTCCCACGTGTAAGCCTGCTTGATAAATATCCCCCAAAGAGTCAATGGGGTGTATATATAGAGCAGCGATAACATCTGGGATGGATGGGATAAGAGATGGTAAACACAGAGATGTGTGATAATGGGAATTAAAACTTCTTGTGTTTTGTATGGGAGATATTTAGGGCAAGTTTGAGCCCTATGTGAAAAATTACTGCAATAAAAATCATAGAAAATGAGGATATTTAACTCTACCGTTTTTATCCCCACTTGGTTTGGCAGCATGGTTGACCATCTTCAGTCCTTAAGAATATCATGTTTGAGTACAGATCCTCCAGTGACTCAATCATTATGATTACTTGAGGATATCTTGAAAAATATGGCCTGACTCTGGCTTTTGAGGATTGGAGTTTGGTCGAGCCTGCTCTGAAGGATACCTAACATAAAAGAGCCAGGTTTCGGGTTTCATCTGTATTAGGTATTATTCTTACAAATCGTGTGTCTACATATTTAGAATTAAAGGCAGGAAGCTGATGGGAAATATGAATTGATCATAGTAATTGAGGTTGAACAAAATACTTTTAGTCCATCAAGTTCAACCTTTTTAGATCTCCTCTGATGTGCAATATGCAGATTATTTGTTAATTGTTAATTGATCCAAAGGAAGGCAAACAGAAAAAAAAAAAACTAGTGCAACTTTGCCAATTGTCTCAAAAGGGAAAAAATAAATAAAATTCCTTCCTGAACCCAGATACTGGAGATCAGATTCCTCCCTGGATCAATACCCCCTCTCTAATTATCCAGGATAACCTTGAATGCCCTTTTTATGTAAAAATATATCCAATACCTTTTTAAAGTTATCTATTGAATCCGCTGTCGCCACCTCCCTTGGCAGAGAATTCCACAGATTAACCACCCTTACTGTGAAGAGCCCTTTGCTTTCTTTAGGGTGGAATCTTTTTTACTTTTAATCTCAAAGGATGTCCTCTTGTCAGTTGAAAACCTCTTGGCACAAAAAGTTCATTTGACAAAGTTTTGTATTGATATCTCCTCTTAGATTCCTTTTTTTCTAGAGAAAATAAGTTACATTTGGTTATTCTTTCTTCATCTTCTTATTTTAATGGAATGCTGTGCCAAGACGTATATTTTATAGAAATTGCCAGTTCTATTTTATTGTTTGAACAGATAATTGTATGCTGGTGTCTTTTATTAACTCAAGTAGATGTTGACTGCTAAAATGACAGGCAAAATAATCTGCAAGCACAAAAAATTAACAGATACGAAAATTATATTGGAGTTTTTATAAACACTTCATAAAGATATTCATCTTTTCTACTGCTTTTTTTTATTCAGAGTGGAATAGAACTACACGCAGATAATGCTCAGTTTTATCTATAATTCTAATTCATGTAAACCTGAGTGTTCTTGAAGTTTGATTGTTCCCCAAGCTGTGACTTCTCATTCAAACTATGAAAAGTATTTCATCTGAACGGCAGCTCACTATTTCAAGCTCTAAATGGCTGATGAAGCATGCATTCAATTTATAAACTACTGGAAGCACACATGAGGGAATTTGTGAAATAGTATAGAAATATGACTGGAGTCTGTCTTCCCTCTTACTTAGCAAAAGAATAATGTTTCCGTCCACCAACATACATCAGTGTAAGCAGATAGTAAGTACACTTCCATGCTTAGCTATTGTGGAAGTACATTAGGGATCTCAAAGGTACTAATACTAAATCACAGAGGTGGAATAGGTGGTGCTACCTTATATTGGATGGACGTACCAGCTCTTGAACGTCATAAGATTCATTACTAAGGAATTAATTGTAGCTAATAAATTATAACTTGTCATTCATTAAAGTTCTGCAATACAACAGTTTGTGCCTTTCTTCTTCATCAAAGTACATAGATATGATTGGATGGCGACATAGGCACAAGATTTTAAGGGGTGGTAAATTAAACAGAAAAAAAAAAACTAGTTTATCTTCACCATATAATAATTATTTATTATTACGGTTATTAATCATTATTTTTTTTTTTTACTATAATGTAAATACAATTCATATCTTTACTTCTTCTTATCTATTTTAATAATTGTCTTGAAATATTACAAAACATCGAAACATGGCAAACCAAAAAAATACACTATATGGTTCATTAAAGGCATGTAAATGTTTCATGGGTTATAATGCATCTGAACATTTTTTTGCACAAAAATAATCCCCAAATAAACATAAATAATCTTATCCTAGAGTTTGCATAATTCAAGCTAAATTAGCATAAAATTCACAATTTGTTGTATCCAATCAGAGGAGGCTACAAGATTGCAGTAGTATGAGAATTCATCCTCTGCAGCAAAGCATCTTGGAATATGTAGTCTTTTTTACCCATAACACTACTGTGACTTGCTTGTTGCACATCACCTGAAACACCACATATCATTCAGCTGGAGCTGGTCACAAATCAATGTTTTTGTTGGAAAGTAGCAACTGAAGCACGGCTGCCCTAAAAAAATGTTGGACCCAACCTTACCTTTTGTCCTACTGTATAAGTGATAGGCTCTTTGAGTTCTGACCTTCTATTAATGTTTCCTGCCTGCAGTAACAGATGTGCTAGGCCTAATAGCTCTTAAAACAATGCAAACGAGTATGATCTTTTTCCCAATAAACTTAATAACCAACGGAACTGATAAAAGCAAACAATTTCTGCTGTAATAGTGTTTCTGCTTTTTCTAGGCTGCCCCTATTTAAATTGTCTTGTACAAGTTGTGATGATTGATTTTTTCAATTGCTTTTGTTGTTTCCATAAAATGAATGTCAAAAGAGAAGTGTAAGGATTTTGATGAAACAGAAAAATAAATTGATATTGTAAGGTTTTAATCTAGTTATGAATCATTACATTTTAGTAGAGTGAAATATGTGATTCGCATTAATTAAAACTAAAATCAGAGAAGATCCACTTAAAGGATATATTCAATTAAAATAGGAGCAGTACATGAGTATTCATTTATTGTAATGCTTATGTAAAAAAGCGCTCAAGAGAAACTATATCCCATTACTTTAAGACTAATTAAACTATTTTAGAAATTGGTCCTTTTTTTGTCCACTGTTGCATGTTCAGCAAGAATTTCTACTGGGAGAACAAAATTGTTTAAAGATAGTGCACAATAAAAAAAATGTAAAGTTTTATGTTATAGTTATATTGAGGTACTCAATTGAGCCATTGTATTTGTTGGTGGAGAAGGCTACTTAAGGCTTTGATGTATGTAGGATTCTTGTTATCACGTGTATGATTCTTTAAATTGGTTTTCCAGTGTATTTTTCAGTTTGTAGTCATTTTTAACATGTCAATGTTCAATAAGTGGGAACCACTTGCCTATATAGACTCAATCTTGCACATTTTGCCTACTTTCCTTATCATGATTGGCGAGGCCATGGGAGACATGCTGAACTAAACTTGTAAGTACTTACCTCACTGTGAGCAGTTAGTAAGGACCCGTCCTGGGTATGTTCATAGTCATTCAAATTGCATGTAATAGGAGAGCTAGCTGGGTTCACAAAATACTCAAAACATTTTGACTATACTGATTGTCTTTGACAAAGCTATATCACTAGAGAAACGATCGTTAGGTTTTAATCTTGGAAAGTGTTCTCCTGCTATTATACTGGAACTATAAGTCACTTATGAGGTTGCCTAAGTGGGCACAGGAATAGAGGAGTTTAATTATTTGTTCCTGCTTTTACACCCTATAAGGAAATCCACATTTTAGGGAATACTCTCCCAAGAAATATACAATGTCAATTTGATTTTATTGTACTTCATGGATTTAGACATACGTAGTCCAATTTACATATTGTAATTTATATAGGCACAGGGATTTGAAGATATATCATTGTTTCCACTCTATATTGAGGGCTTCTCGTTTTCCTTCTATCTCCCGTAGAGGCTTTAGCCAGATTTGGGGCTTCTGTTAATGAGCCTTCCAGGTAGGAGGACCCACCAAGGTCACAGGCCTGATTTACTACTATCCCTTTGCCTAAGATGTGATATTGGATACGTGGGTACATATGTATATATTATGGAATATAGGCTTTAGCATCTATATAGTACAATTAGTATTATAATCACTTTTTAGTTGCTTTCTTAAAGAATTTGTAGTGTTTTATAAGAATGTTTAAATATTTTACTTTGTACATAAAATGCAGTTGTTCGTTTTTACTGAATAAAAGTATAAAGATGCAAAATGAACATAAGACTCATGTTCAAATGTGACTATAATTTATAACATAAAGTTACTGCAAATAACTTAATACGATTAAAAAATTAGTCAAAAGTTTAAATGCATAATTTGCTTATTACAAGTTCTTAGCTGATTTCATTGATTTTATTCACATTACTATCTCCATGTTGGCCTGCATATTGCCAAAACATCAATTACTGGATGTGTCTGTATTTGCTCTGTAAAATGCATTATCGATCAGTTTTTGTACTCCCATACTCTACTTCATGTATTTGAATTTTAAAACTGGGATTTCAGAACTTTAGTGAAGAATTTTAATTGACTCAAAGATCATAATCCCTTCAGCATAAATTCAACTAATTGATTGCTAAAGTAAGTAAATGCGTATTTGTGTTCCAGCTGACCTACAGATATATATCTTTTAATGGGATTATTTTGCATAAACGCAGAGGAACATTTTCACCTTCAACCTCATCCATTTTGTATAATTGCCCATGTTGCCTATGTTTGTCATATACTTAGGCCCTCATTCAATTGCAATTTGGCCAATTGAATAGCGCTCTAAATAAGCATATAACATATTTTTTTTTAAGATGTTTTAAGTTAGTAAACATCTATCCAAAAGCAAAGTTTTCACTAACTAAAAACTTCTTTAAAAAAATATGCTATGTGCTTATTTAGAGCGCTATTCAATTGGCCAAATCGCAATTGAATGAGGACCTTATAATTTATATATTTTTTTAAAATCTGTTTTGACAAACATAGCAAATCCAGGGAAATCAACATAAAATATGATGTTCTTAAATGAAATGAGCTGAAGACAATAGGCATCATGCTTTTAGAAAGTAAGAAACAAATAATACAGCCTCTAATTTAATATGAGGCCTATCATTTTAGCTTCCAGTAATTTACTTCCTGTGGTGGAAGCAGACTTTGAATACACAGAAAATGTCTATCTGCACAATGAGGTTGTGAAATCTACAACTGCCAATGCATGTATTAATTCTAACGGCATACCTTTTATATTTTTAATGTGACAGCATATTCCGTAATGATAGGATTACACTAAACAATTGATAAACATTATTTAATGACAATAGAAATTAAAATAATAAAAGAGAGGATATTTTTACATACATATTCTGACATTAGGAGATGATCGTCTTGCTACAGTTGCCCCAATAAACTGGGCTTTATTTGAACAAACTAGTCAATTCTTTACAACGGTTTTTGGGCCCACTCAGTGGCGGAGCTAGTCAATGGAGGGCCCTGGTGCAAAAGAAAATGTTGGGACCTCTCCGGTGGCGACTCATATATACATACATTTTATATATAGAGGGGGGGAATCAGTAGGGTCAGTGTTCCCTCCGCTCTTGATTCCCCCCACTGGCCCCTCTTGATCCGCGATGCTGATCCCCCTTGGCCCTTCCTACCTCACCAGCAGCACACCACCACACTGCAGAATTTCCTTGCACTGTAACCTTCCCTTGTTGTATCACCTGATACACCACAGACGCAAGGGAAGGATACAGTGCATTGATCTGCTGCTGGAGAGGTAGGAAGGGCCAAGGGGGGATCAGCAGGGGGGATCAAGAGAGGCCAGTAGGGGGGATCGGGGGGATCAATAGGGCAGAGGGGAAATCATGAGAATGGATCAAGGGGGCAGGATCTGGAGGGAGGGATCGGGAGGGGGGTGAAGGGGGCATCGGGAGGTGCCAAGGGGAGAATCGGGAGAAGGGTTGAGAGCTCTAGGGGCCCTCTCCAGGCGTGGGGCCACAGTGCATTGCACCAGGTACACCAGAGGTATCTCCGCCACTGGGCCCACTATAATGCTCTATTTGGTAATAACCAATGACTGGTCCCAGTGAACACAACAAGGGCTGATACTTGTACAAGGTACAAGGCTTCAGTTTATATCTCCTCCTGTGTTAAAATTTAGCAGCTTAGGAATGAGAAGTGGGCTTGAAGCAAGTAGACCCTCTTGCTAGAGCAATGGTTCACAATAATGAAGACTAGGGACCATATTCTATTAGCTACTTTCAAATGCCTTGAACTCATAAATTTGGCTTTGGGTGTTCTTTTTATAAATGTTTATATGCATTTTATTGACTTAAGAATTCATTAGTGCCAATAAGTAATATTTGCAGAATATGTAGCAATATTAAGAGTGATTTTAAGTGTGTATACATTTACAAAGTGGGAAATAGAATAGGGCCCTAAGATAGAATGTATACTCAGGAAAAAATATCCTTGCTCAGAGTTATACAATCGCAAATCACCTTACTGGTAATGGCAAAAAAAGTTAGTGATTAGTTTCCATTTTCCTAGGCACTTACCATTCCTTTTACCTAGCCTATCCCTATGATCATGCTACCCTACTTTACAGTAGTCCTTTTGGTGTCTAAACATGGGGTTACAGTCGCCCTGGTGAACTGTAGAGCAGATGCGTTTAGATAATCTTTCCAAAAAATATGAATCTGATACGACACAGATACATAGAGAATTAAACATTTTATAATCATTTATGAATTGGACATTTAAAATAACTGAGATGGCTTAGGATAAAAAGGAATGTTTAAAGATTTTAACCTTTAGTGTAAAAATGATGTCTATGATGCCTTACTCAATCAGGTTAAAACGATTACATCCAATAGTCATTCTTTTATCTAAAACCCCCAAGCTCAGTAGTTTGACATTAATTCATTGCTCATGACCGCAATTCTCAAAAGCTTGTGGGAAATCAGATTTTAGTACAAGATTTTTTTGGGAAACAGAACATTAAGTTTGACACTCTATAGAAAACTCTTTAAATTTGTCTTAGCTGTTGCACTTGAAGATATCACCTCTGTCAGTTATCGTGTATTCATTTGTAGTCACTCCCAGCTCGTTTTGGGTATATTATGTTACCTTTTACTGTACCAATATTGTATAAGCTTCTTCCCTTTAGTCATCATCATTAGACAGCACTAACAAAGAAAAGAGCAATAGGAATTACATTCTTATTTTTAACATTTAGCAACAAGTCATATGCTCAGATTATTTCTCATTTATTACATTGTTACACCATTATCTAATACATTTCTTAGATATTTTAAATGATGGAGTCTATGTGGACCTTTCATATGTTTCTATTAGTCATTTTATTTTAGGATATTGTAAACGGTGATAAAATAATAAATAAATGTTAAAACGTGAAAAATTTGGGCCAAATGATAAAGAGAGATCTACATTCTGTTTATTTACTTGTTGTCCAGCTAAAAGTCTACTAATAATGAAACTGTCACTATACTTAAATATAACAAATTAACACCAGGAACTAATCTGCATTAAAAAAAATAATAATAATAATAATGAAGGTCAGCCACGCAAGGCTAACAATCAACCATGGACTTTTTAAGTGGACATACCAAGGTTAGTCACCATCATTTTTAAACATGACAACCTTCCAATTGGCCTCTCCTGGATGTAATGCAACCAACTGTCTCTATGCAGGCAACAGCAAGAATAACAGAAAATATTAATGGTGGAAACACATTGTAGAGCGGTCATATGCTGCTCCAAGCAACACTCTATGGGCCTTATTTAATTGCGATTTAGCCAATTGAATAGGGCTCTAAATAAGCACATAGCATTTTTTTAAAGACACTTTTAGTTAGTGAAAACCTTGCTTTTGGATAGATGCTTACTAACTAAAAACTTCTTTAAAAAAAATATGTTATGTGCTTATTTAGAGCCCTATTCAATGGCCAAATGGCAATTGAATGAGGGCCTATTCCTCCAACTTGTAACGTGATCCATTTGCAACAGAGCTGTAAGGACAAAAAAATTGTACATCGCATATTTGGTTGAAGTTGGTGCACTTTTAGTTAATCAACAAGCGGGTCTTCAGCAATCAGTCTTTACAAATCTTTGTGGAAGAATAAACATTTTGGGTTGTGAAAGCTCTTTTTTGTTTGCTCACACTTGGGGCCTCATTCAATTGTGATTTGGCCAATTGAATAGGGCTCTCTATAAGCACAGAGCATATTTTTTTACAGAAGCTTTTAATTAGTGAACTTCTATCCAAAAGCAACGTCTTCACTAACTAAAAACTTCTGTAAAAAAATATGCTATGTGCTTATACAGAGCCCTATTCAATTGGCCAAATCGCAATTGAATGAGGCCCTTGGTGTCTACTCACTACAGTCAATGAACTTTTCTACGTGACAAATCGATCAATAGCATATGTAATATTAAATCAATTCATAAAAATATGTAACAATACTGTAGTGCAAGAAATTGACTTATTTTTCATTTTTCTGTACAGGTTTTGATCTATTCTTTCTTGAAATTGATATTAATTGCTGTAACTTTGCGAGTCCTCTAGGTGATCCAAAATAAAGATATTCTACTTTTCCTTGACTTATGTTTATGTTAAAAGTCATCGATCATTAAGGGTTTGCAAAAAGGTATTATTTTCTAGGTTATTATTTTACTATAGAAAATGTGAACCATCTGATTTTTAAATAGAAAAGCAGTAGACTGTAAGCTGTATAATTATGCTTCATTAGATATTCATGCTCACAGCCTTGGGAGAAACTAGATTTTTATGAGGTTTCATCAAGCAATATATCTGCATGATGGGCTGTTGCGAGAATCCATGCAAATGAAAATGTCAGTTTGCAGAAACTGTCAAAATCTGTATCACCTCATTTGGAATTTCTGCTTATTTAATAAACTGCCAGTAACCTTGCCAGGTAAAATCAAGTCATTCTGGGAGAAGGAAGCTTGTTTAATATGCATTTAAGATAATATGAGCAGATACCTTAGGCCTTGCTAATCGCAAAATGGCACAAATGAGATAATATGTGCATAAATGTTATTGCAACTTGACTATTTATCCCAATCACCCTGGTATGAAAAAAAAAAAAAAATAGTAGTTTTGGTTTGTGGCTCCCATAATGCATGGGAATTTATCTCAAGTGAGGTAATGAGGGAAATGACTAAGCATCTCAATTGCATCTCACATTATCTACTGATTTACTAAGCATTATTTCCTGTGGGGGAAAACTGCCCTTCTCACGTCATCTTAGCTCTTCTCACCTCATGTCAAGTGAGAAAGTGCTTAGAAAATCCCCCCACTGTGTTTTCCCCATATGAAATATTGTAGATCTTGATATAGCATGAGGTGCACTTGAGCTGCTTAGTAAATTCCCCCATGTTGGAAACCTTCTGTAACATGGTAGATTAATTTACAGTGGATATGATTAGAGGACATATTGTTATAATTGACCATGTAATAAATGATAAGAACATTAGGCCCATCTAGTTTCCCCCATACACCCATATCCACCCAATGGCTCAAATTATACCACCTTTTTTATCCTTGTTTTCATATAATTACCCACAACCTTAGCTGCAATAGAAGCATTGTTTATTCAGAGGGACAACATGTCTCAGGGTCATCATTGAACACATTTCCCATCACTGTATATACAGTGGAGAGTATTTCACTCATCGTTGTACCCACCATAACATATTAAATGTCAGTTCTCAATCTACCTAAAATGTTTTGAGATAACATTATCCTTATCCATGATAAGCTTGAATTCCTTTAATGTGTATCAACAGAGTAAAGTATGCAACTATAAAATAAGAAAGACCATCACCACAATTTCTGCAGGGTTTAAATGTAAGATTGGAAAATATCCAGAATTGCTTCATACTCAACCTATTCTGTTTGTGCTGTTTAAATACTTTAATGTAACTGAAATTCAGAAGTTGTGAATTTTTCACATGCCATGAGAACAACTTGAATGGAGCCATGTTTTATTTCCTATGTAGTGAAATATGTTTTTTCCAAGTTCTTTTTGTTTGATAATTACAATAACGTGTGGTCTTGATGCAATGCATAGTTACAATATTGGCCAGTTGAGCAGAGAATGGGATGATCTCCAACTTTTCATGAGAGATGAATTCTAGATTAGGATTAGGACCAAAGAAGCAGATGAACAAAATAGTAGATATTCAAGTGTGTTGGTAAATGGGTATATAATGATGTAGATTGTGTCATTGGCGAGAGATACTTGAACGTAACTTTGCCCTGCAACATTGTGCTTAACATTGTCTATTCTACAGGGGCAATTTATCAGAGTTAACATTTACCCTTGTTTAATAAGTAGGCTCCATGGAAATCCAAAGGAGAGAAGATATGTTATGTTGTAACTAAATCCACTTACCCTGCGTATTCCCACTTTGAATTTAGTTTTAACCCAGTTTGATAATTATATCTCAGTACATTTTCCACTGACTATGGGCTATAATCTATTAGCTACTTGCAAATGCCTTGAACTCATAATTTTGGCTTCAGGTGTTTTTTTTTTTTTTAATGTTTATATGAGTCCTATTGACTTAAGAATTCATTAGTGCGAATAAGTAATATTTGCTTAATATGTAGCAATATTAAGAGTGATTTTAAGTGTGTATACATTTATAATAGAATCGGGCCCTATGACAATGGCATATTAACAGAAGAGATGGTGTGTTTAGTAGAACAACATACGTTACTTCAAGAACTACTCTGACAGTCACTATAAGAGTTTAGTAAGTATCTCAAGTGCATCTCACGTTATCTCTTGATTTATTATGAACTATTTGGGGAAAAGCAGCCTTTTCACGTTATAAGAGCTCATCTCACCTCATCACAGGTGAGAAAATTCTTCCCTATGTGCATTTAAACATTTTCTACCATACACAATTTGAACTATTCAATTTTTTTTCTTTTTCACAGTTTTCTTACTAATCATTTTAACTGTCTAACTTAATCGGACATTTTGAGCCACCAAAAAAAGTAAAAATAAAATCAATTAAATAATTGTATTAATTGGTAATATTCTACAATGGATGTTTATACATCTTCAAAAGGAGATCAAATATATAACCCGACCAATATCCCTGGAGGAAAGTAAACATTCCTCAGCCAATGTACGGAAAAAAAACTATTGAGTGCTAACTACCGGCTCACTGATCAAATCCAGTCCTTAAAATCAGTTTCATTTCTTTTCAAAGAGCAGTGGTAATGTGAATATTGATGTGTTCCCATATTACAGTCTTACTGGATCAATAAATCAATCAATAAATAACCTTGTCCTCTCACTTATTTTTTTTTTCCTTCTCTCTAAGATTCTAATAGGCAGTGAGGTTTAGTTAACCAATTATATTGCCACGTAATTATGGTGAAGCCCGTCACTGAATGTCACTGGAAGGACATTGGTCCCATTTTGAATAGACAGGTTGTCTTATTAACAGGATAATGCATACACAGGTCATAGCTCTATCTGTTTCCATACTTTAGCATTTGATTGGCCTTAATATTCGATACACACATTATATGGCAAGACCATCTGCTTCTAAAATGCATTTACCATAGTCTTTAATATTTTTACTTTTATGCAAATACTTAGATTTTGTTCTTACAAAACTGATTGGTATTATTAACTAAAAACTTCTGTAAAAAAAATGCTCTGTGCTTATATAGAGCCCTATTCAATTGACCAAATTATGTATTAATTTAATAAGGCTGTAAGTCTTTAAAACTACGGTTTAAGTTATTCAGGCTATGCTATATGCTATAAACTATATACAAATGGCCACAATTATATAGAAATTGTCATCTCCAATAAATAGTGAATTTATGCATGTATTTGAAATACTAAAGTGTATATATATATATATATATATATATATATATATATATATATATAGTTAAGGGTTTATGTTTGTGTGTATATATATATATATATATATATATATATATATATATATATATATACACTTTAGTATTTCAAATAACTGCATAAATTCACTATTTATTGGAGATGACAATTTCTATATAATTGTGGCCATTTGTATATAGCTTATATATATAATTAATTCCTATGATACAAAATAATGTAGGTATATTCTTGCTATAGCAAATAATTACAGCTTTCACAATAGTTGCTAACATTGTATGTTTTATGTTTATGTTATTTTCACAATAGTTACTAATATTGGCCTCCATTCAATTGAGTAAATGGTTTTTACTGGAGCCCGTAATGTAGCCGTAAACTTTGCTATTCAATTGACATCTTTTAGCTACCCACAAACGATTCGCGGGTTACAGGCTGAAAATCCCTGCAGTTGTCAAAATCGTAACTTCCAACCCATCTAAGCCTTTGATCTTTCAAGCCCGTAAATATTACAATCGCAAATCGCTATTCAATTGCTACAGTTCTTCAAGCCCGCAATTGTTTTCACACCTGTAAATAACAAATGTAGAAGAAAATCCTACGGGTACTAAATAGGACTCGCAAGGGGGTTAAACACCTGATCGTAGCACTGTAAATGCAAATAAAAAATCTGATGGGAAAGTGATGAAAGGCATTAGAATTAATTGCTCAACAGTCTCAAGCTTGCAAATCTGCAATGAAAAATATATATTTTTTAAATTTCTGTGTTATATCAATTTTGGTAATCAAGGAGTTAATACATATCAGGCCACCCACATGGACTAGAACAGTATCATCATTCATTTTTATTATTTTATACATTGCCGGATTGCGAGTCTGATCTCATATCTAAACACTAATTGATTGATGTTTAACCTCCATGTTTTACTGACACCATAATGACGGCCTCATTTACTATTGGCTGTTCCTAAATAGGTAGCTACTGCCTTGCTTGATTGATCATGATCATGTTCTGAAATGCTACTTACAAATGGTTTCGGCCAGGTAGCTGCGGGCTTGTTCGATTGAATCGCTCTGTAACTGTTGCAATTGAATGAAGACCATTGTATTGTTTAGTAACAGTCTCTTGACAGTTTGTTAAAACCATATACATATTTTTAAAAAGTATTCAAAAATACTCCTAAGGGATGCAAATCTGCTTTAGCTTTCTGTGGGCCTTATTGGGGGAAAAAAGAGTATTGTGAAATATTATATTTAGAAATATAAAGACTGCTAGATCAGACATCTTCATTAGTTTTATAACTTCTAATTACTGCATCTAATGAAGGCAGGTGGTTTTACTAATATTTCAAGGTACAGAGGTTAATTTTACCAATAGCAAAACAGTCTGAGGAATATATTACGTTTAATTATTATAGATGCATCACATATGCAACTTCAACTTAATCTACTTGTGAAGAAATCTGTATTAAAGTGCACTTTGTTTGCATAAAGGATTGAAATTCTGACCCAATGCTCATATGCTGATCATATACGCTGCTATGCCAAAGGCAATATAATCCCACTATAACATTTAATTACATTTTATATATGGAAGAGGACTCATCATAAAGGACTTTATTAAAATAAGAAAGCCTTTCAACTTTGTTTAGGCTATGGGCAATATATGCATATGTTTACCATTGAGACAGTTCAATATATTTCTTTGTCGCATTACTTTTATCTTGAATATATATATATATACAGTGCCTTGCAAAAGTATTCACCTTCCTTGGCATTTTTATGTTTTGTTGCCTCACAACCTGAAATTAACATGGATTGTTTGAGGATTTGCATCAATTAATTTACAGAAAATGCCCACAACTTTTAAGATGTTTTTTTGTTTTTTTCATTGTGAAGCAAACAACAAATAGGACAAAATAACAGAAAAAGTAAATGTGCATATCTATTCACCCCCCTAATGTCAATACTTTGTAGAGCGACCTGTTGGGGCAATCACAGCTCCAAGTCACTTTGGATAAGTCTCTATGAGCTTGCCCCATCTTACCACTGGGATTTTGGCCCATTCCTCCTTGCAAAACTGCTCCAGCTCCTTCAAATTGGATGGTTTCCGCTTGTGAACTGCAATATTTAAGTCTGACCCCAGATTTCCTATTTTTACATGTTTCCCCTTAAACCACTCAAGCGTTGCTTTAGCAGTGTGTTTGGGGTCATTGTCTTGCTGGAAGGTGAACCTCCGTTTTAGCCTCAAATCACGCACAGAGTGGTAGTGGTTTTACTCAAGAATATCCCTGTATTTAGCACCATCCATCTTTCCCTCAACTCTGACCAGTTTCCCAGTCCCGGCTGCTGAAAAACATCTCCACAGCATGATGCTGCCACCACCATGTTTCACTGTGGGGATGGTGTTCTTTGGGTGATGTGATGTGTTGGGTTTGCGCCAGACATAGCATTTTCTTTGATGGCCGAAAAGTTCAATTTTAGTCTTATTAGACCCGAGCACCTTCCTCCATACATTTTGGGAGTCTCCCACATGCCTTTTCACAAACTCAAAACGTGCCATTTTGTTTTTTGCTGAAAGTAATGGCTTTCATCTGGCCATAAAGCCCAACTCTATGGAGCGTACAGCTTATTGTGGTCCTATGTACAGATACTCCAGTCTCTGCTGTGGAACTCTGCAGCTCCTCCAGGGTTACCTTAGGTCTCTGTGCTGCCTTTCTGATTAATACCCTCTTTGCCCGGTCTGTGAGTTTTTTGGGCAGTCGTCTCTTGGCAGGTTTGCTGTTGCGCCATGTTCTTTCCATTTGATTATGAAAGATTTGATGGTGCTCCTGGGGATCATCAAATATTTGGATATTTTTTATAACCTAACCCTGACTTGTACTTTTCAACAACATTGTCCCTTACTTGTTTGGAGAGTTCCTTGGTCCTCATGGCAGTGTTTGGTTAGTGGTGCCTCTTCCTTAGGTGTTGCAGCCTCTGGGGCCTTTCAAAAAAGGTGTGCATATGTAATGACAGATCATGTGACACTTAGATTGCACACAGGTGGACATCATTTCACTATTTATGTGACTTCTGAAGGTAATTGGTTGCACCAGAGCTTTTTATGGGCTTCATAACTAAGGGGGTAAATACATACGCACATGCCAGTTTTCTGTTTTCTATTTCTAAAAAATATTTTTATGTATATATTTTTCTCATTTCACTTCACCAACTTAGACTATAGTGGTCTGATCCATCACATAAAGGCTGTAATGTAACAAAATAGGTAAAAAGTCAAGGGGGTGTTAAACTATGACAGTTCCTACTTTTTACTGTATGGGTGAGATTCCCCAAGCCATCTCATGAGTTGAGATGGGCTGCATTGTACATCAAGCAATGACTTATAATAGCTCTCATCTTATATATAATCAGAAGAGTGCTGTTCAAGTTTCAGATGCATCAATAAATCTAGAATAATTATAATCATATTTATGTTATAACTTCCCAAAATATCTTACACAATTTTATTATTGTCTCTTCGCACAGCTGTATCCTCTTATTTCATACATTTTAATACTGCACATTTTTAAGCCAAATACAACTAGATTTGCTAAAGCAGAAGCTGACAACATGATCTCTAGTGACTCATAAAACAAACATCATAAAACAAATATTTATTAGATGTGCCAAGTCACTAATTCCACAGCTAAACATGCAGTGCTTTCATTATGTTGTGAGATGACAATGTTTATCCCAATATAGAGAAATAATTAACAGTATATTAATCAAAAGTTCAATCCAACAATATATTCATAAATAGGATCATGTTTTGGTCAACACAGAAATGTAGATTTGATTGCAGATACAAATTAAAAATGCCCATCTGTTTTGCACATTCCAAGTAAAGGCTTGGCTTAATTAAACCCCTGGATGGCCTTATGTTTATCACAGGCATGCTTAAGTTCATTAACTTATGGTTCCACTTGTCTACTATTCTTTAAAGTAGTACCTTCTCCCATTACACCTCAACATTTCACCTTCAAGCTTCAAATCATGACATTTTGTGATTGCATTCTTTTATCTAGAAGACACTTCTTCTTGTGCGTTGCTACTGTATATCCTTTGATATATTTGAAGGTTTCTGTCATATCACCCCTCTCCCTTTTTGTCCTCTGACCTATACATATTCAGGTCATGACGTCTTCCATTATGTTTTGTCTTTTACAACATGTACCATTTTAGTTGCCATTCTTTGAATTGTTCTTAGCTTGTTGATATCCTTTTGAAGATATGGAGCCTGATTCAATTCCACGCCCGCACCTCTCGGTATACAGATCGTATGTCTGTGGGCTTGCTGTGGGCTTGAACTCTGCTACAATACCGGTGCTATTCAATTGATAAAGCCCGCAAGTTAGGGTCCGAAAGCCAAAACCGTAAACCATGCACCCGTACATAGCATTTCAGGGCGGGAACATGATCAATTAAGGAAGGCCGTAACTACCCATTTAGAAACAGCCAAAAGAAAATGACGGCAGTAAAACATGGAGGTTACATGTCAATTAATTAGCGTTTAGGAGTCCGATATGCGATCAGACTCGCAAAACCGCAAAACTCAAACTAATAAATATGATTGCCAATACTGTTCTAGTCCATGTGGGTGGCCTGATATGTATTAACTCATTGATTCCCAAGATCGATATAACCCCCAAAATTTAAATTCTTTTTTATTGCCGATTTGCGAGCTTGAGACTGCTGTGCAATTAATGCTAATGTCTTTCATCACTTTCCCCATCATTTACAGTGCAGTATTGATATTTTATTTGCTTTTACAGTGCTACAGATATGTCTATAACCCCCCTGTGGGTCCTCTCTTGCTCCGGCAACTTACAATTGCTCAACTGAATTGGGCTCATGGTTTCCAGAACTGGACACAGTATCTAGGTGATGTCTAACTAGGGATCAATATATTGGTATTAGTTCCTCTCTTTTTGACATCTACAATATATCCAAAGATCCTACTTGCTTTTCCTGCTGCTTTGTTAATTGTTTGATACTTTAGTTAGATCAGAAAATAAAATGAAAGTTTCCATTGCAGCCTGATTTTCTATAAATGATAGATAATGATAGTATAGTAAGGGAATTCATTTTTGAAGAGTTTACAGTATAACTTTATATGTCTGTGATGATGTACGACAAAAATCAAGATTATTCAGTTTTCAAAGGTGTCACTAAAATCAGAGAAACCATATATATACCAATGTGATGATTAAGATGCAGATAAAGCCTGGTGCGACCAAGTTTAGTTACAGATTGTAGCACAGCAGTGTACAAAATGCTGCGTAATTAGGAACAAGTTTATTATCACAGCAAAATATTCCCATGGACATTGAACGTGGCAGAAGCGTAAGTCTCCTGCTTCTTAATTATCATTGGCTTCCTGATATGCTCACATAGTTGTATTAATATTAAAAGTGCTCTTTGTAACACGGTTGATTGAAATGTGACAGAGTATCATAAATGTTTTGTGTAAATTATATCTAATTTATTGTCAATATTTCTAGTGGTTGTTCTTTTATTCATAGAAAACCCACAACAGAGCTAAAGCATTCCCTGTAATAACTCAACACAATTCATTTTATGACCTCTTTTTGTTTAAAAACTATTTACAAAGCATTTCCTGTAATAACTATGCAATACAATTCATACTCCATTTTGATTTATATTATAATAGAATTAACGTACAATATTTATATATATTTTGAATTATATCTTGGCATCTGTTACATTAGATATAAGAACACAAATTGTGTATACATTTAGGAAACAGGCATGTTTCCTGTGAATTCTGTTGTTTGGTCATGTCCAACTCTCCATGACCCTATGGACCACAGTATACCAGGCACATCTTTAAGTCACTGCCTCTCTGAGCTCCATCAAGCTCATGTTCAATGCTTTAATGACTTCATCTATCCATCTCCGCCTCTGTTGTCCCCTTTGTCATGTGCCTTCAATCTTTCCCAGCATCAGAGTCTTCTTTAGATAATCATGTCTTCTCATGATATGGCCAATATTTCTGAGCCTCAGTCTCATGATCACACCTTCCAGTAAACAGTCTATCTTGATTTCCTGTAGTACTGATTTATTTTATCTTCTTGCCATCCATGTTTTCTCCAACACCTCAATTCAAAGTGATCAATTCTACGTCGCTCAGACTTCTTTATTGTCCAGCTCTCACATGCCTATGTTAATACTGGGAATACCATAGATCTAGCTATGTGGACCTTTGTTGATAGTGTAATGTCTTTACTTTTTACAAGCTTGTTCAAACCTGCCATAACTTTCCTTCCCAAAAGCAAACATCTTTTAATGTAATGGCTACAGTCACAATTTGCAGAGGATCCCTGGAAAATAAAATCTGTCACTGCCTCCACTTCTTCCATATTTGCCAGGAACTGAGACTGCCGCTTGACATGATCCTTGTCTTTTAAATGTTGAGCTGCAAGCCAGCTTTTGCTCTCTCTTCCTTCACCAGAATCAATAGGTCTTTTAGTTCCTCCTCACTTTCAGCCATCAGAGTAGTATCATCGGCATATCTGAGGTTGTTGATATTACTTCCAGCAATATAGATCTTGACTTTGGCTTCATCCAGTCCAGCCTTACGCCTGATGTACTCTGCATATAAGTTCAATAAATAAGGTGACAATATATAACCTTGTTGCACTTCTTTCTTGATCTTGAACCATTCTGTTGTTCCATGTTTGATTCTGACCATGGATTCTTGGTCCATGTACAGATTCCTCAAGAGGCGGTTGACATAACCTGTTACTCTTTAAGAACTTGCCACATTTTGTTGTGATCCACACAGTCACCGGCTTTAGAATAGTCTATAAAGCAGAAGTAAATGTTTTTCTGGAACTCACCTGTTTTCTCTATTATGCAGCAGACATTGGCAATTTGATCTCTTGTGCCTCTTCCTCTGCGGAACCTGGCTTGCACATCTGGTAGTTCCCAGTCCATATATTGTTGGAGCCTGGCTTGTAGGATCTTGAGCATTACCTTGATGGCATGTGAAATTAGTGCAATTGTTTGATAATTGGAGCAACCTTTAGCACTGACCGTTTCCAGTCTATTGGCCACTGTTGATTTTTCCAAACTTGTTGGCATAAGGCAAGTGAGTCTTTCACAGCAAATCTCATAGGATTCTGAATATCTCTACTGTGAATTCCACTATATTATAAAAAAGTTATTATTATTGAAGTATTTATTACCAGTATTTTATTACTGGGTATACTGTTTTATAGAAGTATAGACAGGACTACATAATTTTTCAGGGTAGCAAAGCAAACTCGACAGTGCTATCCCTTTGCCCCTTTTCACTCTGTTGTTTGTCTTGTCAAAAGAGTATGAAGAATAAAGATTTTTAGTCGGAGAGTAGAACATATGGAAATGTACACATTTTACAGAAATGGTTATAGATACACATATAATTACCCCACTACTGATTGATACAGAAGTAGTAATATTAGTGTCACACTCTCTGAATATAGGTGAGGTATCACCACCCGCTAAGCAGAAATGAATCAAAATTAAATCACTTTATTTAAATAGTAATCCCTAAACCATGGCCATTCAGGGATTCCCTGAGAATTGTTTTGGGATTTCTCTACAGTAAGGGTAGTCTATCATTTTTATACAAAATGCATCATGGTCTGAACTTTTTGCAGTGTTCAGTTGTACCTGACTCTTTGTGACCTTATGGACCATAACACACTTGGGACATCTTTGTGTCCATGGCCATGCTGATCCACTTTTCATGGCAGAGATACTGGAGTGGGTTGCCACTTCCTTCTCCAGTGGGTATTCCAAGGTGGTCTCCCATCCAAGTACTGACCAGACCCAACCCTACTTAGCTTCAGGGTGGTGTGACCTCTTGGTTCCCTGACTGGAATCAAACCCATGTCACATCAGTGAAAGCACTAAATCCTAACCACTGGATCACCAGGGAACCCAAGGTCTAAACTACTTGAAGAGAAGGTCTGAAACACATATTTTTTTCCAGATACACATACAAATTTTTCAGTACAATGTCATTCAAAATGGTACAGTAGGGAAAATTACATATCCTTGCTCTACAGTAAAGTAATCCAAAAAGACATGTATTTATAAATAATGCTGAAGTAGACTGTTTTTGAAAGATAGAAAATGGTGCTGTCTGCATGAGACAAGAAGGAGAATGTATTTTCTAATCAGATAAATTTGTCTGGCATCAGTTCACAAACTCTATACTGCTTCATGAATTATCAGGTTATGTTATTTTTGACAGTGTGGGGTGTGTCTGCTTCTATTAGGCGATCTTTTTTTTACTGCACCAATATTTATCCTTTTAGCTCTTTGCTCATATAAACTCCTTGGCTTCCATACTCTTTCATTTCATTCTATAGAGCCCAGAGGCTGCTTTATGAAGCGGGATTAAGGTTAAAGACTCGACTTGAAGTAATCACATCATTTTCTTAGACTGCATTTGTGATAGACAACACAGTCCATTACAGGAAACCTGGAAATAGACAAAGTACAGATGCAGACCTGATATATAATTTTAAGAGCCATGGGAAGAAGGTAAAATTGAAACCAGTGCTTCTTAATTCTTTCTTGTCTGCAACATTTCCCACAGGGATAGATTGTCACAGCATTCCCTATCAGCTGGAAGAGATGGGCAGGCTACATCTATATAAGCTTAATCATATCTCAGTAGCCACAGCAACACTACTAGGCAAAGTAACTAGATAACCATTCTCTTTCTCTATTTCCTAGAATGGAATATGATTAACTATAATGGTAAATTACTTTTGGAGCCATATACTATACTATATACTACTATAATTGTCATTATATATTAGATGTTATTAGACAATCGCATAAAAAAATGTACACCTATGCAACATTTTTTATTTCAACATATATTCTACCATACTTCACTATTTCTAATAGGAAAATTTACCATCACAGCCCCTAATATCCCCATGTGAAGTAGTTAATCTATTTCATTGACATACTGAGGTTTTGTTAAATTTTATTGTTTTAGATATTTTTGCCACCCTCACTGTAATACTGTAAACATTATTTATTTATTTGCTGTTAAATGAATGCTGAAATTCTTCTAATATCATCACCTTTCCTTATTTGGGGGAATTTACTAAGAGCACACGGGTGTAAAAAATACCCGTGATAGCCCGAGTTATATAGCAAGGTATGTTGTAAATAAGTAGGTGAATATTAATTACAGTGTTTGAAAAATGTGAGGTAAATTGCTTTAGACCCCTATGTGACCTCTAAGCAATACCATGAGGGTCCTTATGGACTCCCATGGCACCTGAACTTTAATCCACTGCCATGGAGGTCCCTATGGATCCCCATGGTAATCTAACCTGTAACAATGGGGGACTTTATGGACCCCCATGGCACTAGCATAAACTAGCTAGCTTTAGTTTATAGCTAGCTAGTCACAGACGGTTCACATTACTATGAAGTGCTATTGTAATTGGCTGACATTTCAACTAATCAGAATTCTGGAAAAACAGAGCCCTGAGATTGGTTAAAGGCTAACCAGTCAAAATGCACATATTTCAGTCCATGCATTCTGATTGATGAGACTACTAGCCAATAAGAAATGGGGCTGGAGCCATTCAAATACTGGATTATGATTGGCTGAAATATGACGTATATGTAGTGGAGCCAATCAGAATGTATTGATGTATTGTCAACAATTGCAGGTTTGCATATCACTGATGGACAGCACCATACATGTCTGACCCCTATAACATGCATGCACTACTCTGATCATAATGTGTATAATGGTGGGCAAGAAGTGTACGCACAGTGCTGCATCGGGCATTAGAGTGTCTCATAGTGGACCTAATTAAAATATCAACATTTATCAGATCTCATGGAGACCTGAGTAGTGCTGATGAGCTGCGGTAGACTGTGGCTCATCACACATCCTATTAGTAAATTCACCCCACTTTGTAATGATATTGTCACTTGCAATGGATATGATTATTCACCATTATGGATTTTATTTTACTTAGATTAAAAACGTTTTATTTTAAGCAAAGTGTGACAGTTGACTTAGGGCCTCATTCTATTACCGGCTGTAAATCGGCCGTAAGGCTGCGATTCCTTGCGGGGGTTCTGTTAACTCGCGATTCTATTATACGGCCCCGCAAGGATCTCCCCTTACGGCCGGCCGCATATCTTGAAACCGGCCGTAAGCTCAGAAATCTAAAAAGTCAAAAATAAATTCAAGCCTGCACTGTACAGCTCTGTAAATGCTAGGGATCATATTGGGGGACATGAGGATTAAAAGTAACCCACTCTCAAGCTTGCACATCAGCCTAAACCCGAGTTCAAATTAACTGTTTATTTTCCGGCTGCGGCGTGGGCGTGTCTGAGGTGCTCCAAGCCCTATGGACTTTTTACATGGATATTTTACGTATATAAAAAAAAAATTACTTTACGGATTTGAGTATAGGGTAATTATGTGCTATTTTTTCTAACACCTAAAATCACTTTATAGTCTTCTCAAAGTGCAGGATGGCTTTATTTGAGCTATTTTATGTGCTTAATTGGTGCTAGCGGGACCTCTTTGCTGCAAGTAAGCTGCGGCTCGTTTTTAGCCTTGCAGACAGGGTTCCCGGAGCAATAGAATCGCAACCAGGCTTTTCTTACGGCTGATTTCCTTGCGGCCATTTTAGATCAAAGGCTTTCCTCCGGCGCCTGCGGCCGCAAGAGATAGCAAGGCGCCGGCCGCAAGCCTGCCAGAGCCCCCGGCCGTAAGGGAATAGAATAGCCGAATAGCTTGCGGCCGGTCCTTGCGGCCCCGCAGCGGCCGATAATAGAATGAGGCCCTTAGTATATACATTGAGGCCCTTCTTTGGTCTGCCATTGTACAATATTTCACTTGATTTTCCTTATAACATAATCCACACTGTTTTATATTTATAAGAAAAAGTGATCATATATATTACAATACACCTTGCATATAATAGTTTATCACACTTGGCCTATCTGAGCCATAGAGGATAGATCTGTTAATTGTAGCTAGATCACACATTGTATAATAGGTTGTTAAATCGATATCGTACATTCCAGCCCTAAGATTACCAACTTTTACATTTTGTGCGTTGAGTCCTTGCTATAGGAAACAATTAGTTCTTGGTCTCCTATGAGTTCACCCGAGTTTCATTTTTTTTATTTAAGGGATCCTTATTTAGCAGATTTCAAAATATAAAAAAAGGAGATGGTACGTCATATTACAGCTCATCAGCCAATGCACCTATATCATTTATGAAATATCTCTGCAGCAAACACCATCACGGTAACTACAATAATGGGTCTGATCTGGCAAGGAAAACACTGCATCCATTCATTATATTTCTGGTGTTGTCATTTGCCTTGGCTCCCAGGTGTATAGTACTTCTGACATGGCTTGGAAAAAAAACTGTTCTAGTCTAATGTCTATAATCCTACTAAGGACAGTGATTTCCTTATTAATTAGAAATATTGAGTGGTAATTTGAACTACATCCTTTCATTGTATAAGAGAATGTGAAGATCAGCAGATAAATGATTAGCAGAATGTCACACAATACATTTAGAGGAAATGTAAAAAGCATGTTTTCTGCTATGGAAATTCTTTAAATAAAGGTTGAATTGGGCAAAACCGATTTCAGTTGTATTATTTTTATTAACTATATCCATTTAGGTATTTGACCCATATATTGAAAAATTGGACTAGTAAATAAATCAAATTAGAAGATAGTGGCTTATTTTGATAAAGTCTTATTACTTCATCATCTGGCACAAAAACACAACCCAAAACATGGAACTAATGATAGCAACACAAAAATGATAAGTCTATGAAATCTCTAAGTGTTATATATGTATAAGGGAAAATAAAGTAACAAGCATATATAATAATCATTTGTATATAATTCAGAGTTGTTTGACATTTGTTATATTTCTGTCCATATGATAGTAAAATGAAATGTTAAACTGCCCAAGAAAGTATTTTGTCAGAACACTATGGGCCTCATTCAATTGTGATTTGGCTAATTGAATAGGTCTCTATAATAGCACACAGCATATTTATTTAGAAGTTTTTAGTTAGTGAACTTCTATCCAAAAGCAAGGTCTTCACTAACTAAAAACTTCTGTAAAAAAAAATGCTATGGGCCTCATTCTATTATCGGCCGTAAATCGGCCGTAAGGCTGCGATTCCTTGCGGGGGTTCTGTTAACTCGCAATTCTATTATACGGCCCCGCAAGGATCTCCCCTTACGGCCGGCCGCATATCTTGGAACCGTCCGTAAGCTCAAAATTTTTTAAAGTCAAAAATAAATTCAAAACAGCACTGTACAGCTCTGTAAATGCTAGGGATCATATTGGGGGACTGTTTATTTTCCGGCCGCAGCGTGGCCAGGTCTGAGGTGCTCCAAGCCCTCTGGACTTTTTACATGGATATTTGACATATATTAAAAAAAAAATATTTTACGGATTTGATTATAGGGGAAATTTGTGCTATTTTTGCTAACACCTAAAATCACCTTATAGTCTTCTCAAAGAGCAGGACGGCTTTATTTGGGCTATATTTCGTGCTTAATTGGTGCTAGCGGGACCTCTTTCCTGCAAGTAAGCTGCGGCTCGGTTTTAGCCTTGCAGAGAGGGTTCCCGGAGCAATAGAATTGCAAATAGGATTTTCTTACGGCCGTTTTCCTTGCGGCCGTTTTAGATGAAAGGCTTTCCTCCGGCGCGTGCGGCCGCAAGAGATAGCAAGGCGCCGGCCGCAAGCCTGCCGGAAGCCCAAGCCGGAGGGGAATAGAATAGCCGAATAGCTTGCGGCCGGTCCTTGCGGCCCTGCAACGGCTGCGGACGATAATAGAATGAGGCCCTATGTGCTTATATAGAGCCCAATTCAATTGGCCAAATCGCAATTGAATAAGGCCTTATGTATTCTAGCATCCACAATGCAACAATGATTTCTAAAAAACATTAAACACTGAAGCCCCATATTTCTAGTTTCCTTTTTTTTTTTTTACTTGACATATATATATATATTTATTTTTACTTGTTCAACTCAATTTAAATTGGTGATTCCGATTTGTTTTTCCTAATTTGATTAGTTACCAGGAAAGCTCTGTGCAGTTAACATCTCTGGTCATTTATATTGGAAGGCTGCCATAAGGATTTGGAATTTATAAGTATAATTTACAATACCTTCCTAGGTTCCAAATAATGATAGTAAGTACATACAGCAATGTAAAGGAAGTTGATATATGAGTTAAACAAAAAAAAGTAAATAATTATTTATAATTATAACTAAGGCATTTTCTCTATCAAGACTAGAAATATTGAACTTTAGTGGTATTCTAAATAATAGTGTATATTTTTTATTACAATACAGTATATGTCATTTAATAAATAATGTACAGTAATATATGAGTGCATATGATTTTACTATTGGTGATGTTTTTACTACACACAGCATCAGGGATTACAAATTGTATATTCTTCTAAAACGCACAATTTGCAAACTTTGAAACATAGTTTTGCAAGTCAAACAGCCTTTAATGCCCCAACATAAAGAGATCTAGTATGGTTGCTAATTCCGTGAGAAAGCACAAAACATCAATATGACTACATTATCAGTGTAAACATACCATCTGATCTCCATTATTTAAATCACTTGGGAGCTTCGTGGTGCTGAATACCTTCCAAGTACATTCTGGATCATCAAATATCAGCTAAACTGTGGACATATTTTACATTCCACTTGCAGTTACAATTTAAAAAGAATAAATGTCTGAACTAGATAGATGCTCGTTTGTTTTGCAGTCATTTTGGATGGAAAAGTGCCATCCACATAATAAGGTTTTGAGTTTAAAGGTGCCATGTTTGTATATTTTACCCTGAACAGCTGCCGTAGATGAGCATAACTACATTCTATATTACATGTGGCGATTATCAAGAATTACCTTCAAGACACCTTGGAAATTCCAACCTACTCTACAACAAACACAACAAACAATCATCATATAGTAAACAGGTTCAACAAAAGTGTCCTTTTCTCTTTTTGAATGGTTGTAAATTTAAATCTTGTCAATGTGATTTGCAGGCAAATGTAAATTAGTTTCTAAAAAAAAAGTTAATTGCACAGCCTACTTGGTCATTATCTTTTTGCTAGAGATAATTTTCCCTGTTAAACCTAATTGAGTAGGTTGTACAATTTTTTTTGCTTGTCTTGATATCACCACCAGTGTAATTAGATGAATGTTTCTTTGCATGGATTAAATGTCTGACATCAACCTTAGAAACTATGTAAGTATGTGACTGGTTGTTGTCACTTCTAATCGCTAAGAACAAGTGTATCACTGTACTTAAGCATCCTGGGTAAATCAAAATAGCCTTGCTATACATTTATGTTCATGTCTGAATAAAGCTATGGTGATTCACTTAGAGAGGCATGAAATCTATGGTACGCTTTGATTTACGCCATAAGCCGGGAACCATCTTGCCATTTACAGCTGCTGACCGACCAGAAATTAAATGGGGGACACATTCACTGAAATAATGAATTGGAGATCACAAAAAGTGCATTTTATTTTATTTTATTCTACTGCTGACCATACAATACTGAACAAAAACTAAAGCATAATATACAGAAAATGAATGTTCACCTTATTTGTCAGAATGCTATCCAAGCGGCCATTAAAGCATCTATAAAATCCCTTTTATACAAACATATTTCAATGTACTGCATCCCATCTTTTGGCCCCTGAAAATATTCTGTACTAAACCTTGGCCGGACAGAAACACACTCCTGATTTACTTTGTATATTGTATATCTTGCATTTTATATATATATATATATAGTAAATAAATAGTACATTTGTGTTCACATTTGAATGTCTAAAACAAGTAAAAAAACCTGCTTTCAGTTCAGAATTCCAAGAAAAACAGTTATTACACTGCATTCTGGGAAATTGAGCAGGGACATGCAAATGTGCCCACAAATGCCTCGCTCTTCAATCCATAAACCATTTTAAACATGGCTTCCTTTAAGCTTTACATTACACAGCCTTTATGCAAAGCCAAGGTTGGATTATACACAAGCTGAGAATCCTATCCACGTACAGCTGTTTCAAGCTTACTGGCTATCATCAGCATGGAGCGAGATCTCAGATTGTGTTGTGGAAATTATAAGTAGGTAGTTCACCTCAACAATCATTTATAATATGGTGGGCAAAAGAGCGATAGAAGCCCTCCACCGTACAGTAGTACAGTAAAAAAATAGTACATCTGTGCTCACATTTCAATGTCTAAAACAAGTAAAAAAACCTGCTTCCAGCTCAGAATTCCAAGAATAACAGTTATTACACTGCATTCTGGGAAGCTGAGCAGGGACATGCATACGTGCCCACAAATGCCTCACTCTTCAATCCATAAACCATTTTAAACATGGCTTCTTTTAAGCTTTACATTACACAGCCTTTATGCAAAGCCAAGGTTGGATTATACACAAGCTGAGAATCCTATCCACGTACAGCTGTTTCAAGCTTACTGGCTATCATCAGCATGAAGCAGGATCTCAGCTATATATAAAGTAAAATAGAACCCTTGATATTTATTCAAATTTCTGGATGCTATTGGATATTATTATTTTACATAGTGATTATGCTTATAAATTTCTAGACGCAAGTCAGTTTGATACAGGAATATACATTTTATTTTAATGCTTATATTAAAATGAATGACAAATATAATCTATAGGGAGCAGAAGGCCGAATATGTGATAATACCAATAAACTACTTGACAATAAGAAACACAGAAACCAAAATAATTTAACATAAAAGAATCTGGAAAGAAAAACCATAATTATATTAATAAGAGAGAAATAATCACACAAAAACCTGCTTGGTATATTTTTCATTTCCTTTTGTTTCAGCCATTGTGGTTGCATAATATAATCACAGTTTACACAAAGAGACATGTCATACTTTTTATAACGTTGACCCACCTAGTCAATGAATTATAAATGCTGTCATTTTACCATATCTATGAAGATTAATGATAGCTATGATGCAAAAGCAAAGGGCTCTGTTTGACACCGAGATTCCAGAGGCACGCCACTGACTCTAAATGTCACGGAAGCAGATTTTCTAGTGACGCGAATGCCCACTCTCCTTCCGAGCCTCCATTTGTAAATTCCAAATTAGATTTTCTATGTTATTAGCGCCAGAGTGTGACTCTTTTGACCCTATTTTGGCAGAGCTCCAAAGAACAGAGAGAGCCTTGAGAAACATCGGAGACACACGAAGCGTGCCACAGCTGAACCTTTATTATTAAATCATTGTGAAACCGCAGGATTACACCATTTCACTTCACACAAACATTATTTCTTTTAGTTAAGGAAAAATTAAATAATTGTGAAATCAATAAATCCACCTGTTTCACGGATATGATACAACAGGCAGCATTTATTAGAACCTATAAATCTGATGTGCTTTTAATAGATGAATCGACATGAAATAAAACCGACGTTGCCTTGGGGAATTCCATGGCACATATTGGAATTTCAAGGCCTTTTCTCACAGCACGGAGACATTTCCAACATGGTATAAGCAGTTGGATATAAAATGAAATATAAAGGGCCATAGAAAAACGTACAGGAACACTGCAATGCCGAATAACAGGAGGCAGTTGTTTTAAATTACATCTATTACTTATTCAGCGATTTAAAAAATCAATATTCAAATTAACTGCGAACCGTGGGTGGGAGCAGCTTTTGCTTGGAGGGAGGGGTGGGTTTTGGAGCCTGTGCTAAAGTGGTCCGCCATGGCAGGTTACCTGCTATGCCTGATAAGCAGTGCAAATGTCAGACAGAAGCCATTTTACAATCTCCCAGTCAGAGCACTTGATGCTGATTTTTTAAAATCATTGAATCCGAATGTTATTAATGATCAATAGCTACTTCAAACATCTAGCTCCTGTTGTTAGGATATCACAGGCGACCTTTAAAACGTTTTTTTTTAGATACACAGGAATTTGACTTAATAAAATATTTTGTTATATAGTGTATCAAAGTTACAAGTTGTCAGTAATTGATTAAATAAACAGCCACTTACTCCACTTCATGCAAACTGGAATGACCTGAGTATAGTCAACCCGTTTTACCAATATCCACCAAAAATGCACACACACAAAGATATTGGAAAATAAGTCCACACCCTTTATTATTAATAATATAATCTTACCTTAAGGTAATGAGAAAAAACATACCATTAGTGCTTGTCCTCACCCTCGTAAATAGCTACCTCAAGAAAACCCCGTGCCCCAGGAGGACTACCACCATCTCAACTCCTTTTACCACCATACTTAACATAATAAGGGCAAGCACCCCCTCCATAACCGGCAGTGACAATAACACATAAACATATCTACAACCCGAGATTATATTACACTAGCGAATTGCCCGTCAAAAAATGATGGCAATGAAATTGTAAGTGAGCTAATGCTGTTTGGTGTATAATAATAAAATAACTAATAGATTAATAAAGTAATATACTTTACCTATTTTGAAGTAATATATGCAGGAAGCATTCTGTTGAAGAGCTGACAATCTGTTTTGATGTTGCTGCAGCATTAGTGGTGTGGAGCTGCTGTGTAAGCGTGATGAATGTGTGCAGTGTAATAGTGTCCGTGCGCGAGACAAAACCGTTAGCGTAGCTGTGTACTTCCGCATTGTATAAGTTATTGTTCTAAAATGGCGGCTAATGTGTGGTATGCGGCTGTGGCGGAATATCCGTAGCTGTTTTGTGGTGTTTTGCAAGTTTCTGGTGTTGTTTAGCGTGTTTAGAGTCCTGTAGCCTCGTTTTGTTCGGCAGACATTTTTTCTCTCGCTTAGAGAATTTTTTCGTGTCTAAACTCTTTTATTTTGAGTTAAATTGAGGTGTAACTTCATTTTTTGAGGTCCTGGATGCCCCCTCTTGCTGTAGGTAAGCTTTTTATGTATGTGTTGTGTGTATTTATTGTGTTTTTCATTTTTTCATGTCCGCGGGTTGCGGCCGATTTTTGCAAGGTCGTAATTGGTCGTAACGTGTCTCATACTTTTTTGCGAGGGCCGCAGTTGCTGTCAATGAGCGCCTTTGCGAGGGCCGCGGGCACGCTATGCGAGCCCGCAAGCGTTAGCAAGGCTCGCATGCTCACAACTATATATGTGATTCCACAAAATTCCAATACAGGAAACCACTCATCATATATTGGAGAGGGTGGATGGATAAGGAAGTTCTCTTATCCTGTCACAGCTCACAAGTGGCCTTAGAGCAGGAAAACTCCCCCTATATAACTTATTGAGACTCCCCCCCCTACCAGGAACTAGTGACATTAACTGACCATCCTTGTTCCTTCCTATGTCAAACCCCCTACTCCCACCATTTTGTCATACAGTATGTGTGGTATCTTTATGTGATAAGTGGATGGAACCAACAAATCATGTCTCCTTATGTATGCACAGACAGAGCAATTCTATTTTTTTTTTGTGATGTCAATGGCAGACTTAAGATATTAAGATAGAATATGTCGATTTTAGTTAAACAATTATTGATGCAAATAAAATGTAACTTTATTAAGCAAACTGTATTTGAAGAATACAACAACATTTGGGAATCCAGCTTCTATTTTAAATAGCTTTTAGTCTTGGCTAGAGAAGACAAGTAGCAGTATGGACACTGACTCACAGGCAAGAAAATATAAATGCAATCGAGTTACCAAGGAAATGCATTTAAAGGTGTGAAAAATAGCACATCTTTTTTGTGAAGAAGCTTCATTTATACAAAACATAAAAGCCTCAAGGTTCCCTTATAAGTATATCTCATTTGTATTGGAATGATAAAATAAATGACAGGTCTTGTTTCTTCCTATCCAATAACCATTAAACTAAAATAATGCGATAATAAATGTCCATATTAGCTGCAGTAAACCTTGTTTTTCTATATATGTGAGGAAAAGGCAGGCAATAAACAAATAAGTGTATAGCACTATAATCTACTCCAGTTAGTATCTGAAGTACTTAGTGGAAGCCATATTGCTCTCTGGGGAAGCAATCAGTGACACATTACGTCCTGAGATTTCGGTGTAACCTGTTTTATTGATACAGCCGCAATTGTGGACAATAAATCAAATTTAATTTCTCTTGGAGAATTGTTGTTGTTTTACTTTAAAGAATAACAATGATAAGAGAACGTCCTTTTTTTGTTGCAAAAGCATTTTTCAGTGGGGAAAATGAATATAGGATAACTCACTGGTTTGTATTGTTTTCCAAAAAATGAAAACGTCTTGTAAAGGCAAAATAATACATATTAATATATATCAAAGGGACACAGCAAAGTTATTAATTTAGTAATAAACATATACTACATTGTGGCTGTCTAAGCTCAAGAACCCCTTCTGGTTCACTACCTTTTTATGGAGAAGGGACTGGTGTATCTCAGTGAAGCTTTGAGTCATACCGTGTCGAGTCATCCAAGATGGACATGTCATAGCAGAGAGGTCAGACAAATCACGGCCCACTGGAGAAGAAACTGGCAACCCACTTCAGTATCATTACCAAGAAAATCCTATGAATAAGCACAACTAAAGACATAACGAATATGCCTGGCGTGCTGCGGTCCATAGGGTCACATAGAGTCGTACACAACTAAATGACTAAAAAACAATAACAAAAACACACAAGAGTGGTCTTGTTTTTAGTATTTAATTATCTCTTTAGTAGCTTAGTGGGTTCTTTTCGCAGGTGACTTCAGTGGTAACAATAGAGATTACCCATCATAAGCAATGCAAAAGCAAGACATTTATCTGGAAGCCATTCATTCAGGACTCAATAAATTGAACATAACATTTATTGATGTGGTGTGCATGAGAGAGAGTGTTTGTATCGATAGATAGACAGACAGACATGGAGATAAATAGATAGATAGATAGATAGATAGATAGATAGATAGATAGATAGATAGATAGATAGATAGATAGATTATTATTATTATAGTTTATTTATAATGCGCCAACATATTCCGTAGCGCTGTACATAAATTTCAGACAAAGATAAATAAAGATTAACATATAGGAAGGAGGGCCCTGTCTTTGAGCTAGGAATCCAATGTCCATGGTAAATTCCCAAAGTACTTAGGATAGAAACTCGCAGACTTACAATCTAAGGTACAGTGAGTGGTAAAAGAGGGAGAGAGAGGTGATAAGTGTGTTAGGGTGGAAGGTGATCTTTAAAGAGCTGCATTTTAAGTGAGGTTTTAAATGTTTTGAAGCAAGAGGATAATCTGGTGGAGCGAGGCAAGGCGTTTAGGAGACTAGGGGCAGCATGAGAAAAGTCCTGGAGGCGGGAGTGAGAGGAGGTTTCAAGAGTTGTAGAAAGAAGAAGGTCATCAGCAGAATGAAAAGGGCAGGTGGGGGAGTATTTGGAGATGAGAGCAGAGATGTAAGGGGGAGCATTATTATTGAGGGCTTTGTAAGTTAGGGTCCTGATTTTGACAGAGACAGAGAAATGCTGCTGACACTGAACGTTGTGTATGGAAGATGAGTCTAGGAGAGGCATTCATAATGGATTGAAGTGGAGATAGTTGGGTGGTGGTTAGGCCAAAAAGAAGCGAGTTGCAGTAGTCTAGTTGAGAGATGATGAGAGAGTATATAAGATTGATAGATTGCACATAATAGTAACTTTAGAAAGTGTTACAGGAATTAATCAGCACTCTATTGGATTAAAAGTCATTCAGATAATTCATATTTTCTAGGCCACAATTCAGTCAATGGAAGGAATTTACTAAGCATCTCAAGTGCATCTCATGTCATCTCTCGATTTACTATGCACTGTTTTATATGGGAGAAAAAATGCTTCTCACATTATCTCGAATGCTTTCACCTAATTTTACGTGGGAAGGTGCTTAGTGACTTTTCCACAGTGTCTGATACTATGGGAACACCTACTTGGACATCTTTCTTCTAGCTAGAAGACGTTTCTGGGTCTCTGTTGCATCAGCTGTGAGTTGCGAGCGCTATACTGCTTGACAGTGCAGGACATGTAAAAAATCAAATGGGAGGTCTTCAGTTACATAGGTTGAACTGTGGCATGTTGAATATAAACTCTAATTAATGTATATGATTTTCTACTGGAAGGGATTAGAAAATGAAAAGACACCATGGATATAAGGATAAGATGTAAGATAACAAGAAACCTCAACCAGAATCCTTCTAATCCCGATTTAGTAGCTTTCATTTTTTGTATATCTGTGAAATAACTTTTGCAAAAAGCAAAAATCAAATACAATTATTTCAATCAATGTAATATTTGTAAAGAATGATGTTTATGTATTAAATAGTAGTTAAAAACAAATGATATTTAAACATAGATTAAAATCTCATAAATGTATACCTTGATTTCTGTGCAATCATTCATTAGCAAACTCAGGGCCACATTCAATTGAGGTTTTGGGCAATCTGGAAGCCCGTGTGTGAGGTTGCAAGTTAATTTGCTATTTAATTGGCGTCTTTTTGCGGGCCTCGAACGCCTTCCGAGTTACGGCCTTGAAAACATTGGGATGATTAAACCTGTAACTTACAGCCTCACGAACCCTTTGATCTTACAAGGCCGCAAGAGTTATAATGGCTAAAATCGCAAATCGCTATTCAATTGGTCAATTTCCCCAAGCCTGCAAATGTTTTCACACCCAAAAATGGCAAAAGAAGGAGAAAATCCTACGAGTGCTAGCGCAGACCCGCAAGGGGGTTAAACACCTATTTGTAGCACTGTAAATGCAAATGAAAAATCATTATTGCACTGTAAATAACGGGGAAAATGATGAAAGACAGAATTAATTGCACAACAGTCTCAAGCTCGCAAATCGGCAGTAAATAACATTTCGGGGTTTAATCGATCTCAGGTATCATTGAGTTAAAACATATCAGGAAACCCACATGGACTAGCGCTGTATTGGCATTCATTTTCATAATTCTTTATTTTGCGAGTTTGCAAACCTAATTGATTGACATGTAACCTCCATGTCTTATTTTCTATTGGCTAATTCAAAATGGGAGGTTATGGGCTTTCTTAATTGATCATGCTCCCGCCCTGAACTTCTACGACCCAGTGCATGGTTTTAAGGTTTCGGCTTTGGGCCAGTAACTTGCAAGCTTGAGTAATTGAATAGCATCGGAGACGAACGGGAACCCGCAACACACCCGCAGACATACTGCCAACTGCAATCAAGTTGCGGGCTTTGATTTGAATGTGGCTCTTAGTTTTGCTCAAATATACGTTCCTTTAATTAGTATAAAAAATAAATCTAGAGTGATTGAAGACAGTGCATGTTCATGTTTGGTAGCAGCTAGAATCTGTAAAATGCTCCCATCGATAAACAATAATCCAAGTTCCATTAGCAGGTCTTTAAAAGAAATCCGCCCCATAAACCCCAAAGGAACTAAACAGCAACATTTGTTAATGTAAGTGCTTTTACCCTCACCAGGTAAAAATGAAATCACAAGCATACCTCCTACTTCTAAAATAATTGCAAACGGTTTCAGAGTTGCCTATTTACATTATCTTTCTTCTTTTTTTTGGTTTTCTTTGTAAATGACTGTGCATTTCACAAATGGCTGATTTTTGTATTTATACTATTTTAGCACGTAGCAGAAACATAAGAATAGGAATGAACTTTAGAAGTCTAATGTGTCCTTACAATAAACTTCCTTCAATACTTAAGGGATTTTAAAGCTATAAGAGACTGTGTCACATAGATATGGTGAGACCACATACAAAAATTAAAATCTGATTAATAAAACTTAATAAATCTTTTATTTCCTTTTTTAGTGAATTATCAACAGAGTTAATTGCCTGAAAAAATAATTACACCATCAAGTTTCAAATTCAGAGTATTTGTAGAGTTGCTTCCCCCACCAGTGGAGTGGGATGATAAGGTGCATTGTACAAGCTTTTTGATGCCAACCTTTCTGTAAAGGTCATCTGAAGTCACAATTTTGTGGTTTTTGAAGAGATTGACTTGTGATAGAAAATAATTCTGCATAAAAATGTTAACAGTTATATTATAATTTGCTCTACTGGGCACTGGCACTTTGGTCACCTGAGATAAATCTTAGATGTCTAGTAAAATAGTCCACCAAAAGTATGTGGAGTTTCCAAAAAGATTAAATGGTAGGGCAACTAACAGTAGGATCGTCCTTATAGTGACAAAGTATATAAATAGTAATGATGCAATAGTTATTCAAATAGAAGCTGCATTTGTTTTAAAATTATTTTCCTATCATCAAGAATAGTGATAAATATGATATTTCAGTGGTTCTTTAATTGTTGCACAAGTACAGCTAACACAGACAAGTGACAGACATTCAAGTAGAGATAAATGTACATACATTAAGAATTTATCCATCCTTTCATTAATCTGTAAGGGTCATGGCAAGCAGATCTTTCATACGTAGCCAGCTGCCCCATCTGTAATGTTAACCACTTCTCTAATCCCCAACCAACTGTTTGCCTCTCAGAATGGAATATAATTGAATGGCAGTGCCCCTTGGACATATCCCTAGTCAACATGGCGATACATCATACTGTAATATTTATCTCACATGGGCAAGACTGAAGTGTACCATCAATGAACATTAATGTAGTTTAATGGTTACCTTATAAGACGTTGGGTTATCAAAACATTTCATAAAAATTCCAAATAAATAAGACTCAAAGAGGTACATGCACTATAATAGTTATCAGATGTGAGTAACGCCTGCAAGATGCGTTCTTCGTAGGCGTTACTCACAAGCTGATTGACCTGCATCGCAGAGTTGTATGTGCGCATATGGTAGAGGTGGGTAAATGGGGAGAGGGAATGAAAGAGAAAGGGAGGGGGACAGGGAGGGGCAGAGAGAGAGAGAGGGAGGCAGACAGAGAGGAGGCATAGAGAGAGGGAGGGGCAAGAGAGAGAGGCGGGGGGAGGGGAGAGGGAGAGGGAGAGGGAGGGGAGAGGGAGGGGAGAGAGAGGGAGGCAGAGGGAGTGAGAAAGGGAGAGAGAGAGTTGGACAGAGGGAGGGAGAGAGAGAGAGAGGGAGAGAGAAAGGGGGTGAGGGAGAGAGAGAGAAAAAGGGAGTGAAAGAGGAAGGCAGAGAGAGAGGGAGGGAGTCAGACAGAGAGAGAGAGGGAGGGAGGAAGGCAGAGAGACATTGTTTATGCAATTATTCTTTATTGTGGCAGCCAGTTACTTGATTGAGCTGAATTATTTGCTTATGAGATTTCTATTGAAAGCACTGGCACTCTCAAATGTGAAAGACTGTGCATTCAAGATCTCCTCTCACCAAAAGTAGCTGGTCTTCAGAAACTAAATGGTGTCTCCCACTTCCACAAAATAAATTAAAGCCACACTCAAGTACAAGTACAGTTCTTGTGAGTAGATTTAAATGTGATACTACAGTGTTACTTTAACTCTATTGTTACAAGATTTGAGAAATAATATACAGCAATATTGTTAAGATCTCAAGTTATATCAGTGTGCCTTTTTGTATCACTGCTTCCATATATAATGCATTCTGCTGTTTGCTACAGTGGCTGCAGTAGGATATATGTCTAATAGCCAATTACTGTTATTGGAATCATTCCACTTTACAGAGCAGGTCTTACAGTGACTGCAATGTTGCATGAAAAAAATGAAACAACAAGGATTTACTTTCAACTGTCTTCCATTCCAACCCACCCACATATTTTATCCATTATTAGCAGCCTCTTTTTATCAATATCTTCCATTACTGTAGTAGAAATTTCACTTCTGAGTACTCCCATAAAGGAGAAAAGGAGTAGATGTTTCCTACGTTTACATTTAATGTCAAAATGGTATTTTGCTAAAAAAAAATACATATTCAACAAAAATTAAGATGTTACCAATTAAAAAAGGGACATTGCCAGAAATGCATCAATCGTGTAAACGTCTTTTAAGAACTATATTAATTATGTACTAATTGAAGTCATGTATTTATAATATATTATTTTCAAATATTTTTTATAGTAATAAACATAAAAAACATAATACAAATAATTAACAATTATGTTGTAAATATGCACAGAATTTCATTGTTCTTGTATATAATTTTTCATAACATTAACACTGATAAATAAAAAAAAAAAAATGAGGGGGGAGAAATAGTGGGGTAATTTAAGAAATGATTCGATTCTCTCTCTTTCTTCGAAGTTTTTTAGGTTTTTATGTTATTAATTTATATGGTCTTGGTTGTTTTCTCGTCTATTGGTGCCGATATCATGTACATTTTGTGTATATATTGTTGTTTTATCACTTCTATTTTGGGTTTATCTGATTTCCAATTTTTAGTTATGATAATTCTAGTAGCTAAAAATATTTGATTTATTAGGAGTTGTGTGTCTTTTGATATAGGTAATATTATTTTCAATAACTGCACTAGGCACAAATAATCTTCAATTTATTACATTTCATATGCAGTTATGCTGCAGTGCTGCCATTTTAGTTTTTATTGATCTACTTTCTGAAAAGGAAGGAGACTTTGAATAAACAGAAAACTTTTAAAATTAGAACTAATGGAATGCTCCTTTGTGTACAAGGACAAATATCAAACAATTCTACCCTGAACAGGAGAAACAGCAAACCCCAGACATACGTTTCGGCCTTCATTGGGCTTTGTCAGATGGGTGTAGTTGAACTCCCTAAGGCATAGGGCCTCATTCAATTGCGATTTGGCCAATTGAATAGGGCTCTAAATAAGCACATAGCATATTTTTTTTAAAGAAGTTTTTAGTTAGTGAAAACCTTGCTTTTGGATGGATGTTTACTAACTAAAAACTTATTTAAAAACATATGTTATGTGCTTCTTTAGAGCCCTATTCAATTGGCCAAATTGCAATTGAATGAGGGCCATAGTGAGCAAGGAGTCAATGTCTGGAGCCCCCTATCACCCTTAGGGGGACTAAGCCCCAATGATCATTTGCATACAGAAAAAAAAAACTAAGTCAGGCGCTCAATTTGGGAAGAAAATAGTCCATATGGGTTAGTTATATGGGCAGGACAACCCTCTCATAGAGCTGCCTAGTACGAAAATGGAAGTCTGCAGTACAGTATAAATACATAAAAACACTTTGCCCATTATCATTTTAAGAAATAAATAATTACAGTGGTTCTTTAAAAATATAATACTGTATTTCACCAGCAAGCAAAAAAGAAATACAAATTTAAATACATATATAACATAGTCATAATTTAGAATTAGTATAATGTAGCACTGAAACATTTTCAGAAGCGAAAAAGGAAATTCAGATATATAAATAAATACATGGATGAAATATATGAGAAAAAAATCACACATAGCACATTTAAATAAGAGTACTGTCCATATTTAAGTAGCACATGTACTGCTGCATCTTATTGCTTTGTACTTTTCTTTAGAGGACTGCTCTCACCTACTGCCATGTATAAATTGCCAAGATATAACAATAATTCTGATTTCCACATTCTGATTGAAAAGTTGGAAACTTATTTTACAATTGCAGGATTCAGAAATTGAATTGAATCTTTGCCGCTAAGCCAGGTTGTGGCTGCAGCCCCAGAAGTCACTAGTTCAATTTTCTCGTAATCAAATTTTCTCTCAAAATCATACAATACTAAGGAATTGCAGAAAGGACCATCTCAGAAGTCTTAAATATTTAGTTACCTATCACTAGGTAAACTACGGCCTTGTAGGAACACATTTATATTCTAGACACTTCTCATAATAATATATCTCATCCATAAGAAACTACTCAGTTAATTATATTTATCTAGACCCCAACATTGTGCTTTTAGAAATGGAGGAATATTTAAATAAATATCATGGAGTACAGCCAGTTGAAAGAAGCTGATGAATAATTCAATTGCTTTTTCCAATCTGTAAAAGAAAAGAAATAGTGATTGACTGCTTGATGTTTCTGTCATACAAATGTAGACAGATCCGATTTACAAATGTAACAAATATGTATTTATGCTGTGCTACATATACACAAATATATATATATATATATATATATATATATATATATATATATATCGCTACCTTGTCATGGGGAAGGGGCTTGTGCATGTCAATGAAGCTGTGTGCTATACCATGTTGGGTTACCCAAGATGGGCTGGTCATAGCATAGAAAGGTCTGACAAATTGCAGTCCACTGGAGAAGGAGCCGGCAACCCACTCCTGTATCTTTGCCATGAAAACCATATAGATTAGCACAAGAGACAAAAAAATGAGTCTGTCGTATTGCGGGCCATAGGATCACTGAGAGTCGGACAGGACTGAATGACTGAACAACACATATATATGTGTTGTTCAGTTGTTTGTACAATGTCGTGTGCGTATAATGATATAATGATACAAATATTTAAAGATTACTCATTTACTCAAAAGGGGGAGTTAAAAATAGAAAGCTATAGAAAAAAATATGGAGCATAAAAGGCCTATGTTGGGCAAAAGAGATGGGATGAGGCAGCATAGTAACTAATATCATCGGTCAGAGGTTAAATGTGAAGTAATAATTATATATGTATATATATATATATATGTATATATATATATATATATATATATATATATATATATATACATATATATATATACATATATATATATATATATATATATATATTTGTATTTATTTATATTTATGTAGAAGGAGTGCATGTGGTAACACAAACACCTTTTGATTGTTAAATATAATAATGTATATATTTATATATATATATATATATATATATATATATATATATATATATATATATATATAGAGAGAGAGAGAGAGAGAGAGAGAGAATACGTAAAGGAAGAGCAAACATGGTAATACAACCTAGCAAAGTTGCAAAAGGAAGCTGTATCAACATGTTTGTACTTATTAAAAACTTCCATATTAAGAATGTTTAGTGTGGAAAATGATGTACACATATTACTTTGAAAAGATTTGCGATTATTATCTAGAAAACACTCTTATGTCATTAGTGTATGGTTTCATTATGTTATGATAACTGAGTATACTATGATTGTTTCAAAGCAGAAACCCAGTAAAAGAGTACCGGTATTTATAAAAAAAATCACCAATGTTCCACAAGGATTTGATATAAGAATACTGAGACTAATACTAAGCTTATGAGTAAGCCACGAAGGAGGCAAAACGATCATCAGGCAGTCTTAGGAGATAGTTTGACCTTATAATATATTGTTTGAATCCTAGCTATTAGGATTCCTGAGCAGGGCATCTACTTTAGGCAATTGGGCTGCTAGTGGGTGTTAGGGCAAATGGCTTGAAATAACACTATATTTAAAAGGTCCATTATTCTCCCTAGAGAGCTATTTTGGTTTTTATTTTTGTTTTTAATGAGTCTGTTTGTGGTTGGTTACCTATATAGGCATTATTATTTATTTTTCTAGTCCTCTACAACAGCCATTTACACAATTATTGAGTATTGAGGATCCAGTTGTGAGGATTTGAAATATCCTTGGAAGTCACGTTTCATTTTTTTTCTGCCTATCTAATGCTAGATTTACTAGCCAGATTTGGGCTTAGTGAGCCTTCCAGGCAGGAGGACCCACAAGGTCATAGGTTGGACCCATCACTTGGTTACTGGAAATTGTATTGATGTTTTGGCTTGGATGAATCAAGTTGGAGTTATTGATATAGAAAGCTTATCAGGGTACCAATAAAGAACTGTTTATATTTGAAATGCGGCACAGTTATTTGAAATGAAATAAACATTGATATTTTAACAGATAACCCAATTAAATTCCTGGAATTAAATATCTAGCTAAGTGAAATTGTATGTGCTCTGAAATCATATCATGTCTTTTATGAATCAAATAAAAAAAAAATAGTGTTAAATACCTAGGTTTCCAAACCAAATATATATAGTTTTTTAAATATGTTAAAAAACATCTTACAAATAAAACTTGAAATATAAGAAAAGTTGTACTTGTGCATATTGAAAGGAGAATAATTCTTTAGAATATGTAACTATCCTATTAGGTATATTCTGTCGAGTGCAGCCAAGTCATGAGAGGATAGCTTAGAAGATGCACAGCTTTCATTTTAGTATGTCTTTATTATACAGAAATAGCGGAGACGTACACAAATGTATCCAATGTCTAGGAGAGAAGTGGAAATCAATAAAGTGCAAAAGTCAGACTAAAGTATACAAACTAAATTACACAAGGATAAGAGCAGAATAAAAATGGGCGCAGGGAGGGGGATGCCTGGTAATGTATAGCACATAACACTAAACCTTTTACAGGTGTAAAATGCTTTTAGTAAGTAATGGTTTCCAAGCCAAGAGCAATTCTCCAAACAAGAAATGAGAAAGACCAACAGAGAAAGTATTTCCCGAGCTCTTGTCACTTATCAGTTTGTTTCTGACAGATTCACGGAGTATATGATTCTCAAGCACATAAAAGTACTTCACCCAAAAGCAGCATCCAGTTTTATTCAGCAATAATGCTCTAGAATAGTCTGTGTACTTCTTCACAAAGGATATTTTAACTTATAGAAAACAATATATTTGAAGCTTCAATATATTTGGAAGAGGAGGTTATTTATAAGATTGCAATAAGGATATCAGTCTTTCTTAATTGTGGTCTTAACTTAATTTAGCAAAAGTAAAATGTATCAGTAATAGAAATCTGAAAAAAATATAAAAAACTGGATATACATTTTAGTAGCCATTTTTCTAAACCATATCACTCTTGAGATATGCATCATTTCCTTTGAGTGACACAGTGAATATGCTAATTAGTGTCATATAATCCTAAAACTTTTCTGGATCGCTACCTTGTCGTGGTGAAGGTGCTTGATACTCCATTGAAGATGTTAGATATACAATATAGGGTCACCCAAGATGGCCAGGTCATAGCAGACAAATCGTGGGCCACTGAAGAGGGAGCTGGAAACCCATTCCAGTATCTTTGCCATGAAAACTTTATGGATTAGCACAACCAGACATAAAATATGCCTGGTGTTCTGTGATCCATTGGGTCACAGACAGTCAGACACAACTAAATGACTGAACCACAACAAATACTAATTTAGTGATGGGTGAGTTTGATTATTGGGATAGGGAACCGGTATAAGAGACATTAACATAATTTATCTTGATTTAATTTGTTTTCTATGTGTGCTACTTATCAAGCAGGGACTTTAACCCTCTTTAATAAATAGCCCCAACAGAAAACACTGGAAATATCTTTCTATTTATCTTCATTTTTTATCCCCACTTTTATCCCCTCTTATAAATGTGTTTACATTTTAGCAAAATAAAAGCTGACAAAATTTGTTTTACTATTTTATTGTTATTAAAATATATATAACTTAAAAAAACAATGATCTACATATGATCAAAACCAGAATATCCTAAGCTTAAATTAAAAAAATTAAAAAAAAGCTATAGGTATGAAAATTTGATATCAGTATTGTATTTTTATTATTGGTCTGTTCTCATTCATTTATTTCTGCATATGTATATATGTAATTATTCTGTAAAAAAGCATAAGTGTAGAACATTGATTCTGTATACTTGAAGGAATCCTATTTATCTGAAATCCTAAATCAGAGTCACACATTCTGCCTTTTATCATTGTCCTGGAATGCATAGGATGCGTCTTAAATGTTAAACTGATAAATGTAAAAAAAAAAAACAATTATTGTCTTTACAAATCTATTTATTTCAAGTTAAAATGATCTGTAAAAAGATTGGGAATATATTTCTGCACATAAGTTATATGTAGGCCAATAAATCATATTAATTCATCTGCTTCTGGCAAAGCTTGAGCAGAACATGATGCTGGAACTCCCAAAAGTGCTGAGATTTATGACCTTTTGTATAATTCCTGTTTTGAATCTATTCTCTTTAATCATTATATTTACAATTATTTGGTAATTTACAGTCCCAACATCTGTAAAAGAGATGGGACCCATACCTGCTATTTAAAAATGTATTAGGGAGCTTTTGAAAGTAATCTTGCAAATACTCCTAACACAAATATTTCAAGAGTGTGGACACAACACTAACTCCATTTTAAACACCACAAGTTTCTTAAAAAGTGATTCTGCACCCAGATTATAAAGTAGGAAGAACCCATCAGCCTCAGAGTTAGAAGATGTAATATAAAGATTCACGGGAGATTCATAGATTGCTGCCTAGCCACCTCAGAGAGTGTCATGGCCTGAGGGATGGTAGGAAGGACAACATGGCAGCTCTCTAGAGAACACGTTGATTGCTCTCTACAGTAACATGATATATCCAGCAATATTTGTGGTCATTTGCCATGTCACAAATCTCTATCATACTAGGTAGAAAAAAAGATGTGGGAGGAAAATGAACAAGATTATTCCGTTTGAACAGTATGCATATTGGTTTATTCTTAAAAATACTGTTGTGTGCCCTTAATGTTTGGTAACTTACATTTATCTTTATTTTCTTGCAGCTGATGGATGCACTGACTGGTCTGTGGATTACAAAAAATATCAAGTTTTGGTTGGTGAACCTGTTCGAATAAAATGTGCACTATTTTATGGATATATTAGAGCAAACTACACACTAGCACAAAGTGCCGGACTCAGCTTGATGTGGTATAAGAGTACTGGACCTGGGGATTTTGAAGAACCAATTGCTTTCGATGGAATTAGGATGAGTAAGGAAGAAGATGCCATTTGGTTTCGTCCTACAGTGAAAGATGACAGTGGCCTTTATGCTTGCGTCATAAGGTAATATTTTCTATATTAATATATATATGGAACTCTTAGTGGGAAATATGTTTTTTAACTTGTTTTTAGAAGTTGAAATGTGAAAACAAGTATTGTATATATATATATATATATATATATATATATATATATATATATATACAGTATATATATATATATATATATATATATATATAGATAGATAGATAGATAGATAGATAGATAGATGTAAATAAATAGTACATTTTTGTTCACATTTGAACGTCTAAAACTAATTTAAAAAAAAACTTTAGCTCAGAAATTCTGAGAAATACAGTTATTGCACTGCATTCTGGGAACATGGGCAGGGACATGCAAATGTGCCCACAAGAAATTGGCACTTTAATCCAAATATAATTTCAAACATGGCTTCTTTTAAGCATATGCCTGCTATTACCCAGCCCAGGATGGATTATGCACAAGTCAGGAAAGAAAGACAGCACTGTTTCGAGGTTACGGCCTCTCATCGGTGTGGGGCCGGTTCCTAACTTGTGTAGTAGATTTTGTGAGGAGGTAGTTTACAACCAAAAATAATTTACGGTGGGCAAAAGAGCAATAGAAGCCCTCCAGCATAAAGTAGTACAGTAATGTAATATATATCCACAGACTACACACTATTCTCTGCCTCATTTTTGCCAACTACAATACCTTGTCTATTCATATATTGTCTTTGCAATACAATATGAATTATGAATGTATCTATCAATATATATAAATATATATATATATATATATATATATATATATATATCCTTTAGAATGCAAGTTTGCAAGTTTTCAATCTTGCAAGGTGCTTTGGGAAAGCCCTATAGACACTTATTCTAAGCTCAAAGACAGGGCCATCCATCCTTTGCAATGTGTTAATATTGCTATTGTTTTTTTGCCTTAAACGTAACCCTTGAAGAGCGCTATGGAATATGTTGGTGCATTAGAAATAAATGATAATAATAAGATATATATATTTGCATTTATAATTCATCATTACAAGAAAGACGTATTTAAGAAGCAGAGAATAGCGTGTGGGTGAATAGGTCTTGCAACTTGTAAAGGGCAGATCAATGTTGTGGGCATCAGATCAACCCGGGGCATTTTGGGTGCTAACATGAGTCCGTACTGCATGATTGATCTATACTATTTCTGAAACGGACAGTTAAAGTAGATGAGTCTTTAGGGTGGTGGGGAACATGTGCCGGTTCAGATATGATTCATATTGTTGATGTGAAATGAAGACAATATATTAAAAAATGAAATACTGTGCATTCCTTGTTTTCAATGCCAAAAAATATAAAATATGCTTTAGAAACCAATTAGTGTTTCCTGTTCTTATTATGCAAAATCTCTGCATTTCTGAATAAAGGTGATAGTATTAGTCAAAAAGCAATTTGTCTTGAAGAGTAAAGTATCACAGCACATTTGCTTTTTAAATCAAAGCAACAAACTAACCACAATGAAAAAAAGCAATTAAAATAAAATCAGGCAGACTTGTAAGTTCACATTTCCATGGCAATAAAAACACTCATGAATCACTGCTGACATCGGGTTATTCTGGCTTGTGAGAGAAAGTTGGATGAAGTCAGGTGAACATCCTGGCCTGTGTAAAATGTGCATTATGACATTTATCAATAGAATCAAAGGCAGTTTTAACAAGACAGTAATTGGATTGTCCTGTGTAAAAGAGATAAACGGAGAGACTTAGCGCTGTATTGGCGCATCAGTTACTTCCCATGTTACGTGGAGTTTTATCATTAAAAAGATACTTTATGAAATAAATTCCAGAATAGCAAACAATTGTCTTATTTAAAGGATCACTAAATAAACTATTTTGAAGAACTACACTGTAAAATATGGAAAATGTTTTAGTATGGAAAATAAAATTATATAAATTACGTCAATGTGGGATCTACCATTTAGTTTCTAATGATCAGCTTCCTTTGGTGGGAGCAGACTTTAACTACTACATGCACCATGATAATGTGAAATGTACAACTAGCAGTGCATTAATTAAGAGTAATGGGATGCTCTTGAGAAGATAATGGATGGGGTGAGCTAATAAAATACATTAATCCCTGCAATAATCAATAATTTGCTATAAAATAAAAAAAGCAAAGGGTGTGTTTATTTTTTGCCTTATAAAACATATTTCCCATCACCATATAGTTAATTTATAGAAAAAAAAATGATTGCAGTAGAGCTTTAAGGCTGTGATCATCAGCACTTTTAATAAACTCATGCTAAAACGATAACACAATTTCATATGTTGGGTTGTTCAGTCATTTCAGACTCTTCGTGACCCTATGGACAGCAGCACACCAGGCACATCTTGTTATGCTCATCCATAAGGTTTTCATGGCAAAGATACTGCAGTGGGTTGCCAGTTCCTTCTCCACTGGACCACAATTTGTCTGACCTCTCTGCTATGGCCTGCCAATCTTGAGTGACCCTACATGATATAGCTCACAGCTTCATTGAGGTAGACAAGGCCCTTCACCATGACAAGGCAGCAATTTTACAAACTTTAAAAATAAGAAAGATATGTCTTTTTAGTTTGAGAATATTTTATGATGTGGGACCACTGAAGTTCCATATTTTCAGTATGCTCTATTTAAGAACTACACTTAATAGTGAGGATATGTATTTACTATAATATGAAATTATTCTAACTTTGTAGCTGCCATTTTTTTCTGCTTACTGCTTTAACAAGTGGGAGATAACCTTGAATGTAGAGAATTAATTACTGCTTCAAATAAAATGTGTCATTCCTTAGTGCCAGTGCTGTCAACAAGACTAATATAAAACTAATCAGTTTACAAGATACCTACCTGTTGGGAAATGGCCCAAAGAGCTCAAACATGGTAAAGGGCCACTAGTGTTCTTATAAAGGGTGCTCTATAGAATAGTTAGGTAGCGTATGGTACGAAAAAAAACGTTTTTATAAAACTTTTACATTGCATTGAAACAATGGATTACTATGTCTTAATCATGTCCCCAGGCAGTATGATCTCTTATCTCTCTGCTACCTGAATTGGGTCTGGAATGGGAACCAACCAGAAGACAAAGCTCTCCATAATGTACTTGCACAATGATAATGGGAGGTAGCTAGAAAGTGTATTTGCGTACATTGCTAGCAGCTCATGTTACACTACTACCTTTTACTAATGTATGTTTTACAGAGTGGTCCCAAATATTTTCAATTTGGTATTTACCCCTGGGTCGCCCCCGCTCCAGAGACAACATATCATTTAGGGGGTGGAGAGATCTGGAGCTTATACTGCTTAAGGCACCTAAAAAAAAAACAGTTCAACATCTGAATCTCCAATAAAAGCTAAATAAAGGTTTTTACTTACAAAGCCCTATCTTAATATTCTTTAGGGAGCCTTTTATATGACCACTAAAGTGGTCCTTTAATGGATAGCCCCCCAAAATAATTTTATATGCTTAATAATAAAGTAAAAACTGTTTTTAATTAGTTTTCACTCTTGAAACCACTCTGCCGATTATCATGTAAAGTACTTAAAAAGAACACACTGTTAATGTGGGTCATCAGTGGTCCTTTACATAGAGAAGCAGTCATATGATTTAATAGGTCCCTCCTTTTATGCTTCGGTTTAAACCTTCTTGTGTCCTGATAGATCATCATTGAAGATTTCCTATTAACATATTCAGTTCCCACAAGCAGGTGCTTCCATATTCATGAAGATTAGCAAAGTATTTCCACTATATTTATGCACGTTCTTTGTGAATATATAACTCTAATGGTGTGTGATAAAGGAAAAGAAGTTCATGTTAATTGCTAATAGTTATTGCCTTCTTATGGATGGAGAGACCAGAGCTTGTTAGAATGATGATGAGGCATGCAAAAAAGTTATTGCCTTCCATGCATTTTTCTCTCTAATTGGTTAAAAGAGGAAGTTTCTTATTAATGAAACAATGTACTTAAAGACGTTCAAATATATATATTTAAAAGTTATAGATCTTGTTCTTAATTGCTACAAAAATACCGAAAAAATATATATAGCCCTTTGCAAAAAAATAAAGTGAATAGCAAATACACTGTGATAGAAAATTGTTAGTTCTATCAACAACTTAGTGTTATTAGATATTTTACATTTCAGATTATCAGTGAGTCTGCTTAAGTTATCTACCGTATATACTCGAGTATAAGCCGACCCGAGTATAAGCAGAGGCACCTATTTTACCACAAAATACTGGGTAAATTGAGTGACTCGAGTATAAGCCGAGGGTGGGAAAAGCGTTGCCCCCCGTGTCACTCTTGTGCCCTTTGTGTCCCCCTCTTGTGTGCCCTTTTCTTATGTCCCCCCTCTCTCTCCCCGTGTCTCTTCCCCCTCTCCCTTCCCTGTGTCTCTTCCCCCTCTCCCTTCACTGTGTCTCTTCCCCCTCTCCTTTCCCTGTGTCTCCCCCCCCCATTATCTCCCTCCTCAACCCCCCTTCTCATTCTCAACCTCCCTCCTCAACACCCCTCCTCATTCTCAACCCCCACCTCAACCTCCCTCCTCAACCCCCCTCCTCAACCTCCCTCCTCAACCCCCCTTTTCATCCTCAACCCCCCACCTCCACCTCCCTCCTCAACCCCCCTCCTCACTTTACCCCTCTAAATACCTCCCCCTCTCCCTTTCCCCTTACTTAGCTCCATCTGCAGCTTCTCCTCCGGCCTTCACGCTCCTTCCGGCGTCTTGACCTGGCCAATGCTAATGACGTGGCGCGCATGTGACGTCACATCATTAGCATATACCAGGTGCCGACGCAGGAAGGAGCGGAGGCCAGAGGAGAAGCTGCAGATGGAGGTAAGTGGGCGAAAGGGAGAGGGGGAGGTATTTAGGGGGATTTAGAATGAGGAGGGGGGTTGAGGATGAGGAGGGGGGAGGGAAAGAGACACGGGGGGGGGTTAGAGAGACACGGTCGGGTTAGAGAGACATGAAGGGTGGGTTAGAGAGACACAGGGGGGTTAGAGAGACATGGGGGGGAGAGTGACTCGAGTATAAGCCGAGGGGGGCCTTGTTAGCCTTAAAAAAAGGGCTGAAAAACTCGGCTTATACTCGAGTATATACAGTAAATATTATTCAACATGTATGTTATGGTTATGAAACATACATTAGCTGTTTTTGCGTTTATTGTTCACAGGAACCTACATTTAGAGCAAGCAAGTGATGGGATGAACTGCAAATAAATAAATAAGAATGCACAACCCCATACTGATTTGAACTCACAGCATTATTCATATAATGTTAAATAATACAAATAATGTAGTTGCATAGTAACACACACCAATTTGGGCATGAATAAGGTTTATTTAAATACCTGCACTTGGTGGTCCAGTGGTTAGGATTTAGTGCTTTCACTGCTATGACCTGGATTCAATTCCATTTTGGGGAACCAAGAGGTTATACCACCTGGAAGCCATGCAGGGTAGGGCCTGGTCAGTACTTGGATGGGAGACCACCTTGGAATACCAGGAGCTTTATTCTGTGGCCCACTGGAGAAGGAACTGGCAGTGCATTCCAGTATATCTGCCATGAAAAGCAAGCATGATCATGGACATAAAGATGTGCCAGGTGTGTTAAGGTCCATAATGTCATAGAGAGTCGGACACAACTGAACTTGGCTCTAGAGTCATATCACACTCCACCCTAGTAGTATTCTAAATGTGTTATTATTTTGTTGTGACTCTTTGAACACATCTATCATTATGTTTCTGGTCATGCTTATCCATAAGGGTTTCTTGACAAAAGATACTGGAGTGGGTTTCCAATTCCTTCTCCAGTGGGCCACAATTTATCTGACCTCTCTGTTATGACCTGCCCATCTTGGGTGACCCTACACAGAACAGCTCTAAGCTACATTGAGGTACATAAGCCCCTTCACCACACAACAAACAACAACAAAAAACAATCCACGAGGGGGATTCTGAATACAAGTTTATATATTCCTTTCTTTCTGGGTTGTGCAATTGGAAGGACCAAAATATATAATATTCAAATGATCATCCATTCTATTAACTGAGTTTCAACTAGTATCTATTTTTGTATTTTTAATACAATACAGCATTATCATGGAATAAAAAAAAAAAAGATTATTTCTTCTAAGAAGGAGTCCCAGTAGACTTGATTATTGGTTACTGTTTTAATCACATTTCATCAATTAAACACATATTATGAATGCTTATTTTTATAATACCACTGTGTACACAGTTACAGGAATTACAATGCAGTAGCAATGCCGGAAATAAATTCAGGCACAGTAATATGAGAAAAACATTTGTGACTAAGAGATTTGACTTCTTAGAATTTACAATTTAATTAGGAAAACGTGAAGCCTAACAGAAATAGCCTCAACTTCTTATTTTAAGCACTGTAAATAAATGTTTTTGCAGTATAGAGCATAGTAACTGGCACTTTATTGGTGCTTCTGAGAAAGATTTTAGTATAAAATTAATTGTAAAAAGGTTAAAGATGCTGGAATTACTGGTCCTTATATTATTGGCATCATTTCTCACAGTTTCATATTAAAATAAAGCTAATGTACAATATATATTAGTTTGCAGTTATCTAGGCTCCCTATGGCACATTTTCTTTTTTTATATTACATGTTCTAAGTTCTATGAAGGAGCCTAGCTGTTAAGTTCCTAGGTAAGGAAACACTTAAGTGTTAATGTTTCCTGTTTAATGTAATCAGTTTCCAGTGGGTCGTCCATAATTGAAAATAATACTAATGGATCACTTGAATTGACATGTTAAAATAAATATTCAATTTATGTATCGGTTAGATATTGTAATGGATCTCTTTATTTTTAGGTTCATATTCAAAAATACCTGTTAATATTAAGATTGGAAGCTAAATGTAACCAGTAACAATTGTCCACAAGAATGAAAAAACAGGCTATCTATTTATTTCCACAAAAAACACATAGGGCCTCATTCAATTGCAATTTGGCCAATTGAATAGGGCTCTATATAAGCACAGAGCATTTTTTTTTAAAGATGTTTTTAGTTAGTGAACTTCTATCCAAAAGCAAGGACTTCACTAACTAAAAACTTCTGTAAAAAAATATGCTCTGTGCTTATATAGAGCCCTATTCAATTGGCCAAATCGCAATTGAATGAGGCCCTTAGTAGGTAACCAAAGTTCTCTGAGCCCAATAATATAGCTACCTATATTAATGAACTAACTGGTTGTCTGAGTTCTAGATTTAATGAAAATTGTTTAATCGTATCTGGTCCAATTTGAAGCTTACAACCACTTACGATGATATCTACATATAGAACACCTGCTAAACCTCATTGATTAAATACTTTATATGTACCTATGTGATGCTCCTAATAGGAAAAATGCCACTTGGCTGATATAGAACTAAAATATATGAGGCCTCAACGGGATAGTCATAGCATGCAAAATGATGAATTAGTTCATATTTTAAATAGATGATAAGTATTTTAAAGTGCATGCGTTCCCTGGTGGTCCAGTGGTTATGATTCGTGCTTTCACTGCTGTGACCTGGGTTCGATTCCAATCAGGGAACCAAGAGGTCACACCACCCTGAAACCATGCACGGTTGGGCCTGGTCAGTACTTGGATAGGAGACCACCTGGAAATACCAGGAGCTGAATGCTGTGGCCCACTGGAGAAGGAACTAGCAACCCACTCCAGTATCTCTGCCATGAAAACCAAGTAGAACAGCATGACCATGGACATAAAGATATGCCTGATGCAGTCCATGAAGTCACGGAGAGTCAGACACAACTGACCCACAAAACAACAACACATTTTAATGGACAAATTCTTAAAATTTACAGAGCAGTACAGTGAATCAAGTATGGCAAACAGTTTTGTTTGCCAGAGAACATTATAATGCAGGTAATACTATTTTCATTGACAGTGTCCTATACGTTAAAATTAGCATTATTTATAGATGCTGTTAACGTCATTCAGCACAAATTGCTTTATGTGTCACTAAAGATCTAGTATTATCTTGTTTAACACAGTATATAGCTTTCATAAAAATAGGTAATCATTAAAACTGACATTTTAGTTGTATAATCCCTTCTCTTTAGCTTAGCCTTCTAAGTAGGGGAGATATATTTGTTGCTATATCCAGACTTGAGAGATACACAAGTTGCTGTGGATTAAACCAAGCAAAAAGTGATTTGGGAGTTTCTTTTAAATATCTACCTATCCTTTATTTACATGTTATCCAGAAATAAATTATAATCAGATTTGCAGTAACCCACTCACTCCTATTGCCTCAAATGAATAAATAAAATATGTTTTTTTATTATCATTGTAAATAATAATAATAATAATAATAATAATATTACAATAATTATACATTTTTATAGCAAGGGATTCAAAGCACTCTTTAGAAAAGAGAGAGAGTTATTTATTACTAGTAACTTGCCCGTCAAAAATGACACACAATGGGAGCTTCTCCACCTCTTCTTTACTGGCCTTGCGATGAGCGCCTTTGGCCTGTGGCACTCATTGTGAGCCTCTCCCCCCTCTACTTGATGGGAGGCGCTCATTGCAAGCCTCTCCCCTCCTCTACTTTACAGGCCTCGCGATTAGCGCCTTTGGCATTGCAAGTCTCGCCCTCTGTCTACTTCCTCCCTTGTGTCTCATTTCCCCCCTCCTCTCCCTCCCTTGTGTCTCCTTTCCCCCCTATGTTTTTACCCCCTCTCCTTCCCCTGTGTCTTTTCCCCCTGTCCCCTCTATGTCTCCCCCCATGTCTCTCACCCCTCACCCTCCCCTGTGTCTGTTCTCCCATCCCCTGTGTCTGTTCTCCCCTTTCCCTCCCCTGTGTCTCTTCCCCCTCTCCCTCCCCTGTGTCCTTCCCCCCTCTCCCTCCCCTGTGTTTCTTTCCCAGCCTGTGTCTCTTCACCCCCGTGTCTCTTTCCTAGCCTGTGTCTCTTCCCCCCCTTGTGTCTCCTCCCCCCCTTTCCCTCCCCTGTGTCTTTCCCCACTCCCGTGTCTCTTCTCCCTTCCCTGTGTCTCTCCCTCCTCCTCTCCCTCCTCTGTCTCCCCCCTCTCCCTCCCCTGTGTGTCTCCCCCCTCCTTCCCTGTGTGTCTCCCCCCTCCTTCCCTGTGTGTCTCCCCCCTACTCCCCTGTGTCTCTTACCCCCTCCTCTCCCTCCCCTGTGTCTCTTCCCCCTCCTCTCACTCCCCTGTGTCTCCCCCCCTCCTCTTTGTCTACCCCTCCCTCCCTATGCCCCCCCCCCCCCTCCCTTCTCTCACTCGCAAATGTTTTCCTCTTTTGGGAGCTCGCACAGGTGTCCACTCGTGCACACACCCCGAAGAGTGAAGAGAAGAGTGTTCAGGTTCTTTTTAAATGGTCCAAGTTAGGTGGATCTCTGACTAATAGTTCAAGAGTCTTGGTGCCCCATATGAAAGCTCAGGATCTGAGGTTTGTGTACAGATTCAGGGAATGATTAATAGATTTTAACTTGCAGAGCATGAGTTTGAACAAAAGAAATAAGGAGCTCCTTCAAGTAACTGGGTCCTTCATCATTGTACTATTATTATTATTTATTTGTAATGCCCCAACATATTCCGTAGCGCTATACATGGGTTACGATCAAGGCAAAAAACAAAAGCAGTATTAACAAGTTGCAAAGGAGGGTCCTGTCATTGAGCTAACAATCTAGTGTCCAAAGTGCTTTCCCCAAAGCACCATGCAAGTTTGAAAACTCGCAAACTTACAATCTAAAGCAGAGTTTTGTATAACAGCAGGTCAAGCTTGAACTATACGGGGTATTTCACAGGGAGCCAATATAGGACACAGGTGATGCACTATGTGGCAGAAAGGAGGTTGGTTCGTTAATAATCTAGCTGCAGAATTCTGTACCAACGCTAAGGGGCATAGCTAATTTTCTTCCAATTCTATGTAAGGGCAATTGCAGTAGTCCAGTTGCAATTACATTTGTCTTAGTTTTGTGACATTTTAGTGTTGTATTACCAGTCTTTTGGTTTGTAGGAAAAAGCACACCAAGCACATCTGTCAGCCACTGCTCCTCTGTGCCCACTCAAGCTCATATTCATTGCTTCGATTACCTCATCTTTCCATCTCCGCCTCTGCTGTCCCCTCTTCGCAAGCTTTCAATATTTCCCAGCATCAGAGTCATCTCTAGGGAATCCTGTCTTCTCCTGATATGGCCAAAATATTGATTGATTGATTGTATTATTGATTGGGACTCTAAGCAGTTTTCCCTAGCACAAAATTCAAAGGTGTAAATTCTATGGTGCTCATTTTATGGTCCAACGCTCACATCCATATATTACTACTGGGAATACCATAGTTCTAACTATGGGGAACTTTGTCAATAGTATAATATATTTACTTTTTATTAACTTGTCCAGACTTGCCATAATTTTCCACTCCAAAAGCAAATGTCTTTTAATTTCATGGCTGCAGTCACCATCTGCAGATATCTTGTAGTCCATAAAAAAAAAAAATATGTCACTGCATCCACTGAGATTGCTGTATGCCATGATCTTTGACTTTATACCGTTGAGCAAAAGGCCATCTTTTGCACTTTCTTCTTCCACCCTCACCAATGGCCCTTTAGTTCCTCCTCACTTTCAGCCAACAGCCATATTTCTCCTAGCAATATTAAGTCCCTCTTTGGATTCATCCAGCCCGCCTTACACATGATGTATTCCATTTTTTTGTGATCCACACAGTCAAAGGCTTAAGAATAGTTTATGAAGCAGAGGTAAATGTTTTTTTCTCGAACTCTCTTGCTTTCTCCAATGCACATTGGCAACTTGATTTCTTGTGCCTATGCCTCTGTGAAACCTAGGTTACACATCTGGTAATTCTCTGTTCATATGTTGTTGAAGACAAACTTGCAGGATGGCATGTTCAATAAATGGAGTACTTTTTAAGGGGTTGGGATGTACACTGACCTTTTCCAGTCAACATTTGAGTTCCTAAATGTGTTGGTCAAAATTCAAGCAACACTTTCATAGGATCATCTTGAGGCATTTTGATCAGTTCCACTAGGATTCCATCAACTCCTGAAGCCTTGTTATCAGATGTCCAGCTCATTGGACAAAATATTGAATATAATCACTGCTGTTAAAATCCTTCCTGTATAGATATTCTGTGTATTCCTGTCACCTCTTTTTTTATCTGATCTGCTTCTGTTCAAACTCTATAATTTTTGTATTTTATCACGACTACTTTGGCATGCTTTTTTTTTAATAGATCTCTTGACTTTCTAATTCTGTTATGTTCTTCTATGTCTTAACATTGATCTTTAGAGAATGTCTTCTTGTCTCTTCTTGCTGTCTTCCGGAATTCTGCATTCATTTGGACAAATCCTTTCCTATCGCCACTACCTTTCACTTTCCTACCTGTCGTGGCTACTTGCAAAGCCTCATCAGATATCCAGTTTGCCTTCTCAGTTTTCTTTCTTTTGGGGATATTCTTTGTTGCTGTTTCCTGACCCTTAAATCTATTCTTTAATTCCACTGCATATTGACAGGGGATGCTATTTATGTAATATCTGCTTGTTCTGATGATTTTCCCTCTTTTCTTCAGTTTAATTCTGAACTTTGCAATAAAAAGCTCATAGTCTGAGTTGCAGTCATCTCCATTTTTCACTGATGACAATCTCTTTTACTATTGGCTCCGTCTAAACCAGTAACTATGGGTTTGACTAATTAATCATGTTCATGGCCACAAGAATGGTTTATGGGTTTGTGTCTCGTTGGTCTATGCTTGGTTGAATGTAATAGCTCTGTAACTTCAGCAAATTTCAAGCATGCAGGCTTTGCAGGTGTACCGGTGCCGCTACGGGCTTCAAATTTAATGTGGCTGCAAGTGTACAAAGCAATGGGACTTAAATGCAATAACAGTGTCACATTTACTCTTCTGGAAAATGGACTACAAATAGCAGGTACCAATGCCTTGGTTGATGTAGCCCCATTAAATATATAACATTTTCAGGGATGGATTCAAACACTCTGCCACCATTAACTACAAATATTTTTAACTTAATCAAATCAATGACTTTGAATGTAATGGTACAGAATATAGGTAGTGACATCAGTGGCCCTTTAGGTTACTTCATTTATACATTATGAAGCTTTTACTTAATATAAAGCTTTATTAATTTGAGCTAGAATCAATAAACTCCAGTTTCCTTGGTAACTTTACAATATAAAACAGCATTACATTCCAGAGTCTGTATAGTAAAACTTCTGATATTTTTGTGTCAGTCAGTTATATTTTAATAATAGGCTATTTTAAGTACCCTTAATAGGAGGAAAAAAGGCCTTTCTCACACGATTCATCATAATTGGATACTAGCCATAAAAATAAAGAAGTAGCTATTGTATGGCAATTAGGTTGTTAGTCAATTAAAGCAATTCAAAGCTCACTGCGACAGACCTTCTACTGCAGTACATACGGTGGCTGCAAATCAGTCAATGTGAGCAGCAACCGAGTACTGAGAATATAGAGCTCGAAGTTGCAAATACATTCCCTGCTTTCTGGTGATGCTCCAAATTAAGACAAGCTTATTCTTCTAGTGAATGGTAATTAGTGTTTTTTTATGATGATTCCCCTTCTGGATCTCTACCTTGTCGGGGTGAAGGGGCTTGTGTACCTCAGTAAAGTTATGAGCTATACCATGTAGGGCCGCCCAAGATGGGCAGGTCATACCAGAGAGGTCAGACAAATTGAAGTCCACTGGAGAAGGAACTGGCAACTCACTCCAGTATCTTTGCCTTGAAAACCTTAGAGGTTAGCACACACAGACACAAGATGTGCCTGACAAGCTGCAGTCCACAGGGTCACTGAGAATCGAACATGACTGAACGATTTAGCACATGCATTTATATTTTTGTAGTGGCTGAAAGGACAACACTAGTTCAAGGCAAATGACACTTGTTTCTCCTTTAGATAATTGGATCATATTTAAGTTATCAATCCGCATTCTCACTCACAGGCCCAGCTTCAGCAGACAGCTTACATCAATAGATTCAAGCACTCCTTTCCAGAAATGTAAACACCTCTCTCACACACACAACCTCCACCAATAGCCTCACAAATGTTTGACAAATTACATCTATTTGATGTGCATGTCCACTATCTTCTTACTTTGTGAAAGCTAGAAAAGTCGTCTTAGTAATAATCTATTTTGAATAGCTGCTTAAAAAGTAACTATTAAAAATATCTCTAATTTTCCCTGTTTTTACCTTTTTCTAATCTAACACATGATGCTAATATCAGACACACACATTACATTGAGTCATTCTATACACATACAGACATATTTTTATCAAGAATAAAACTTGTTTTCCACACCCCCAGAGCTGCTTACATTGGCACAGTGAACCACCCAATAGAAACACTGCATTTGGGTATGAATATTAACTCTTTACTAACCTTCAAGCCAACAGCAGCTCAATGCAGAGATCTTACACAGCAGTGTCTGGCTTCTCCTGCTGCAGAGGACTAAAAATCCCATGATTCATACCTGCACATGCCGCTATCACAGATTGATACAATGTATTCAAATATGATTGGCCAAAATGAGTTATGAATTTTATGCTAATTTTAGCAGTGATATGCAAGGTGTTAATTCTGAAAAACAACTAAAGAGATTCATGTGGGTGAGTTTGTTAATGTTTATTTTGGTATTTTTTCATGCAAAAAATTATTAAGGGCTTCTATAAACAACACAAATTATGCGAAAAACCCTACAAGACGTGAAAATATTTATTATAAACAAATGTGGTGTCCCCCTTTAGTATCTACACGACCCCCCAATCTCAAAAGAAATGATGGAAATAGAGCAAATGCTTATCATGTTGTACTGTGTTAGTATATTGCCTTGCTCATGTGTGTCCTACAGCACAGAATTCACAATAAAAATGTTAAGTGCCATTGCATTATGTGCTGATGTTATTATTATAGTAGCTTTAATGAGCACCTTGCTCGCTAGCAGGATATTACAACAGGCGTTCTACCCATTCTCAAGGCTCCATTCTGATAAATACAGTATGTGCAGGATCTAATGCAAGCAAATTAGATCAGGAAGGAAATTGGTAGCATGGGCCTTTTTAAGTTTGACATAATGCATCTCAAACCACTTAGTTTTAAAAATTGTCTATTAATGAGAATGTTTATGACATGTTTTTGTGGGTTAATAAATTTATACTGAGTGACTGGCTTTCTGCTATGCATTTGGTTTTATGCTGTCTTTTAAATAATATATACTCATAGAACTGTTATATTTGTTAGAATTACATTTTTCATATAATTGTCACATTCTTGAGGATCTGCTATATTTTACATTACGGTGTTAATCTTAGTAACATCCATGCACATAATTGTTGTCGGTAAATGCAAAAGCAGAGCAGGATCTGACATTTTTCTCGATGTAATTTTATAATGGAAGATGATACATACTTTATGAACTGTTTAAACAACTGACCACTCTAGCCTACATTTGATTGCTGCCTAAAACAGTTTACATAGTTGTGTTTGAACAATTTTGAAATTTACTAAGCACTTAGAAGCTCAAAGAAGAGGTGAGAAGAGCTGGGATTATATAGGGAATTTACTTTATAATAGCTTATCCATACTTGACGTAGCTTTTCTCCCCAGGAGCAAACACATTTTAATTTCATGGCTACAGTCCCAGTCTGTAGAGATCTTGGAGTCCAAGAAAAAAAATCTATGTCTGCCTCTACTTCTCCCCCATCTGTTTGACGAGGAACTGAGTTTGCTGTTTGCCATGATCTTCATCTTTCTATTGTTGAGAAACATGGCAGCTTTTACACTCTCTTCTTTCAACCTCATCAATAGGTTCTTTAGTTCCTCCAGCCATCAGTAGTAATATCATCTGCATATCTGAGGTGGTTGATATTTCTCCCAGCAATAATGATCCCAGCTTTGGATTCGTCCAGTCCAGCCTTACCCATGATGTATCACATATAATAGTTGTCAAACTGCGAAACGTCGTCACGCTTGCGAGTCTCGTATAGCGAGGTGAGCCGTTGAAGCACAGAAGTCTTCCGAGCTCGAAGCACATAGCCGTGTAGCGAGGTGAGCATTGAGGCATTGAAACTCGGAGCACTTAGGCGATGAGCGCCAAAGGCACTCCTGCGAGCGTTGCAAAGCAAGGCGAGCCGTTGAGGCATTGAAAAACGCAGGACTTAGACCCAAAGCAGTTAGGAGATGTGGGATTGCTTTAGGTTGCAAGCAGTCTTATAAAAAAAAAATTGCGAGGCGTGTAACTTAGAAAAAAAAATACGAGGTCGGAAAAATACAAAGTTAAGGCCCGGACCATGCAAATCGAAAAAAATGAAAAACACAAAAAATGATTTACAAAACTCACACACTGCACAGGGGGACAGCCAGGACGTCTGGGAGTGAGGTTGCACGCAAATTTAAGCCGAATTTGCCGAGTTTTGGCACTTGAAAATCGCTAAGCGTGAAGAAGAATGATGGCTGAAAAAAATTTAAACGAGGCTACAAGACCCTGAACTGAGCAAAACAACGCCAGACGCATACCACTTACCCAGGAACGTATGAGGTACAAAATACACTATTAGAAAGGACGGAAAATGCTCGCGAGCCGCATAACACTTAGATAATCGCCACCATTTTACAACATTAACTTGCAACTAGTAACATTACGAATCTAAAATGAAGCTTTACCCAACTAAATCAACGGTTTGGCCTCGCGCACGCAGCCTATTTATACTGCACAATTGGCACATTGCTGACACTTTCTCATCAGGGCAGCAACAGTCCAACTGCACATTGCATGCGGCAGAAAAATCAAAAGAGATTGTTAGCTCCTCAGGATATTGATTGCTGGATATGTTAATTAGAAATAGGTAAAGTATATTAATTTATTAAGTAATTAATTAATTATTATTAAAAAATATATATATACATATATATATATATATATATATATATATATATATATATATATATAAAATAATACGCTAAATAGCATATTTTACACTGCCATTACTTTATGAATGCATTAATGCTTCGCACTTCCTAACACATTTGTTCATTCTGAATTAAATATTAACGTACGTTAATTTAATAGTATTAATTAGTAATGGAAAATCAAAATTTATACTTTCCACTGCACTATTTTTTTTTTCCTTTTTATACTGCAGTTAGATATATCTGGATTACTGCTCATTGGCTGCCAGCGATAGCACTCTCAAAGCAGTTACATATTTAAATCACTTTATTATGCTCTGAGACCTGCAAACATTTTCTAATTTACATTGCACTAAAAAAATTGTGTATTTAACACTGTACTTATATATCTGTCTTTGAGATGAGTGCCGAACATGATTGTTGCAAAGCACAAAACTTGAAGGACACGAGGGGAGAGGCTCGCATTGAGCGCCGAAGGTGCTCAGAGGAGCAAAAGTACACAAGAGAGACGCTCGCAATGAGTGCCGAAGGTGCTCAGAGGAACATAAGTACACGAGAGGAGAGGCTCGCAATGAGCGCCGAAGGTCCTCAGAGTAGCAAAAGCTTTACATTGTGTAGCAAACAGCATTGCCATGGCTTCAAATTTTTTTGCCCCGTCTTTTTTTACGGGCATGTTGAGAGTTACATATATAAGTTCAATAAATAAGGTGACAATATACAACCATGTTTCACTCCTTTCCCCATCTTGAACCTTTCAGTTATTCCATGTACGGTTCTGAACGTGGCTTCTTGATCCACATACAGATTCTTCAGGAGGAGGATGAGATGATCTGGAGCTCACATTTCTTTAAGAACTTGCCGCACTTTGCTGTGGTACACAGAGTCAAAAGTTTTAAAATAGTGTATGAAACAAAAGTAAAAAATAAATTCTGGAACTTTTTCTGTTATCCAGCATACATTGGCAATTTGATCTCTTGTGTCTCTGTGAAACCCAGTTTGCACATCTGGTAGTTCTAGGTCCATATTGCTGAAGCAGAGCTTGCATTACCTTACTGGCATGTGAAATGAGAGCAATCGATGACTGGAGCATTCTGCATTTTTTGGAATTGGGATGTAGATTAACCTTTTCATATATGATACCTTCACCAATTTATCACACTTACCCCAGCAGGTGCATACAATTTCTATTTTTCTCATAAAAAAAGCTTTTGTCTCATTTTCCTGCATGATTACATTTGTTCAAATATATAAATGTATCATCTTCCAGTGGTCCTTTAAGAGAGGTTAAGCAGACTTAAATTTTTAACTAGTATTTAAAATGTTGAGTTAATGAGGAGAATCAATGGGAGGGACATAATATACAGATAAGATCTTAATTTAGTTAATTGTGCCATTTAACACGATTAACTGAAGATGCTGTACACAAAGGGATAACCCTACTCCTCAGGGTCCAGGCCAACAAGCACTCTCTAAACATGCAAAATATATGTCTAGCTGATAGTTTTGTTAGTTTTTTTATCCAAATACGTCAGCCGTCATATGCCAGTTTTTCATTACAATGAGAATCATAGGTTATATTTCTCACAGGTCATATTCTCAGGTGTTTTTCACCATGATACTTCTTAATTAGTTGATAAGTATTTTTCACTGTAAGCCAGTAGTGGCAACTGTTTCTTTGATAGCTCTAGGATGAATTTATCCTTTTGTTAGTTTTGGTACAATTGTTCTTCTAGCTTTGATTTGCATATTTAATGGAGAAAAAAACAATAAAAAATATGAGAATAATGGCTCAAGGTACAACACATATTAATTAACTCTTCAAGGATGCTTCTAGAGTTAGTATCATAACTACCGGTAAGTAAACATTGAGAAAAAAGACCCCTTACAGAAAAATAGAAACGTTCGTCGGGTTGAAGCTTGTCACAGATAGATGATGTCACAAGGACGCGTCTTACCATAGCACGTGACTTGGATCAGCGTTAGAGTTCTAATAAATGCTATATTAGCTCAATTCAACGTAAAGGAATGGTTTCAGTTAAGAATCAATTAGCAATTGAACGCTAAGGGAAAACAAAAATAAGGATATCATTTAGATTGTCAAACAAGTTATGGAATGAAGTAGCTTATTAAATGCAACATGGACCAAACCGCTTATTAAATGCTTATTAAATATTAAGATAACTTTAATTATACTTGAATTAAAGTATTGCTCCAAAATTATAAGTCCAACAAATATATAAGAATATTATGACTTTTACAACAATAGTTATTTAGTTTAATATCTGATCAATTATTTTTCAGGCTCCTTCTGGTCTATTAATTATTTTTATGATTGTAAAAAATGGTCCTAAGCACCCTTTATTATTTTTTCTTTGTATTTTGTAATATACATTATCACTTTATTTAAAAACTTTAATCACTGGACACTTTTACACTATCTGACTGTCTATTAGAGTATGATTTATCCGATTCCAAGTGCTATAGCTTCATTTGGATTTTATATAGAAGTTTTTTAATCATTTGTTCAAATTAAAAGTTAAGTTTTACTATTATTCTCTTTTGAGATCAGGTATTCAAGGTGTGCCCTGTAAGTATTTTTTTTTTCTATGTTAACTTAGAAAAAACTATACAGAGTTGCTTTAATTATGTCTGGTAAGTGTGCTAAATGGAGAGGAGCATCCAGTTTTTTAAACTATAATTTAATAACTATTTCATATAAAGATATTTTACAACTTTTATTACCAAAGATAAGCTTATAGGCACAACTTTTGTCATTGGACATTCTGGCCAAAATCTTACTTTATGTCACAAACATTGTGCCAACATGTTAGAACTGGGAAAGTTTGAAATACACTGAGGCATAAAATTAATAGTTGCCTTGTTAACACTGCCAGTGAATTAAAATGTTTGGCAATTTCATGAGGGAAAAGTCAGAGCAAGGTTGAGAATGAGGAAATTTAGTATTTTTTAGCTTATTTATCTTTTTAAAGGGACAGAGAACACAAAATATTAAGTACATTTACCCAAACTTCCTTTAAACAAATATGAAATGTCTTTCTCAGCACAGAACACATAGTTGTATGTAGGTATTATTTGCAGACAAGTATTACTTAACATTGTTCCCTGGTGGTCCAGTGGTTAGGATTCGGTGCTTTCACCACTGCGACCTGGGTTCGATTCCAGTCAGGGAACCAAGAGGTCACACCACCCTGAAGCTGAGCAGGGTTGGGCCTGGTCTGTACTTGAATGGGAGACCACCCAGGAATACCAGTGGCTATATGCTGTGGCCCACAGAAGAAGGAACTGTATCTCTGCCATGAATACCATGACCATGGACATAAAGATGAACTAGTGTGTCATGGTCCATGAGGTCACTGATAGTCGGAAACGACTTAACAATAAAAAAAAAAAAACATGACTTACACAGCTATATCCCTATACATTGGCTTACAGAGAAAAGCCCCAAAGTGTATTCTGTTTAATTAAAAAATAAACATACTGTGAAATATTGTCATACAGATAAATACAGTGATTCAAGCAATGTGTAATTACAACGCAAATATGAATGTGACGAGTCAGATACTCCTGACAATAGATAATTCATATTCTACTTGTCTACTTGCAACCGCGAAGACTTCCTATAACATGATGATGCTCTATGGTTTATTTTTGCATGTACTGTTATGTAAGAATACTAAAAATGGCAACTGAAACTATGGAAACTGAGAACTAATATTTTCTCAGCAATCATGCATCAACTTGAAAAAACCATAGCAACGTCAATTTTTTACATCAATAGTTTGTGAAAGCATTTGGGCAAAGAAAGAAAATTAAAATGAAGGAAAATATACTGCTGTATTGTTTTCTGTAGCCCGTGCTTTCTCAAGGCATCGGGTCACCATAACTCCAGGGGACACATGTTTTAATGACTTTTTAACTGTTGGTGTGGGATGTTATAAGCTTGTAGAGAGGGACATTGGGGACAAATTAAAAGCTGCAATGGATAATGTATGATATGTATGTATCAGAAAAAAATAATAAAATCCCTTATACATTATTTAGCAAAGCCTTTAGATTTTTATTCAGTGATGGAATGCACAATTTTATTGAATGGGCTATATATTATATTAAATAATTCAGTCTAATCAACAAAATTAGAAGCTGACAAGATTTTCAATACAGTTCGGTTACAATGAGGAGATTTGGTTAAAAAAAACAAAATACTAAATTGCAAAAATTGCAAAACTAAAGAAAGCATGGATTTTCACAAGTTATATTTTTTTACTGTAATATTCTAGTCTATTAGAAACATGTGTGTTGATATTTTTGATTTGTAAAGTTAATGCTTTATCGAGTTTTTGGAGATATGAAATGTTTTTTCTGTATGTGCTATAGGATAATAAAGGGATGGAGATGTTCTCCACCATTTCTCCAAAATTCAATACAGGATAAAGTATAAAAGTACACTTAGGTCTCCTCTATGTGCTAAAGGTTGGTTGGTTGGTTTACAAGTTTTCAAAACTCCAAAGGTTTCTTCTTAACCATCGAGATTTATTTCCATATTGTCCCTTTACAAAATATAATGTAATTTCACCAACACAGTAACATTTTCGATTTACTATGTTGTTTTGTTCTTCATATTACAAAAAAAGCTTAATTTGTTGAATTTTTTTTTTTTTTGTAAATTATTTTAAGAACATTTGCTTACTTAGGGCTCAACTACCTTAGATCCGATTAAAACCCATGAAAGTGCTTATCTTAGGATTTTAATTGGACTATTTATCACAGTTTCACATTATACAATATCTGTTAACAGAGTAGTCACTAAGAACTCATTGTATAAATACTTTTAGAAGACCAATGTGAAACTTCCAGTAAGAAAAATGGCAGATACTATACCAGGCATGTCCTTCTGGTTCTAATGTGCTCAAGCTCATGATAACTTAAGGAGGAACAAAAGTAGTCTCCAGTAAATGCTTTATAATTCTTCACATATTATTATTATTATGATTTATTTGTAATGTGCAAACATATTCCGTAGTGCTATACATGGGTTACAATCAAGGCAAAAAAACAATAGGAGTATTAACACATTGCAATGGATATAGGTCCCTGTCTTTGAGCTTAGAATCCAGTGTCCAAAGTGCTCTCCCCAAAGCACCTTACAAGATTGAAAACTCGCAAACGTACAATCCAAAGGGTTTGGTTGAGGTAAGGAGGCGCTCCTTGCCAGCAACTGCGACCCTCGCAAACTTTACGTCGTAACGCAAACCACATATGAGACACGTTACCACCCATTACGACCTCGCAAAAATCGTCCGCAACCCGCGGACATGAAAAATTGAAAAACACAAAAAAATGGCCGCCGAACAAAACGAAAACGAGGCTACAGCACTCTAAACATGTAAAACACCACCAGAAACACGCGAAACACCACAAAACACCTACGGATATTCCGCTACAGACGCATACCACACATAGCCGCCATTTTAGAACAATAACTTATACAATGCGGAAGTACACAACTACATTAACGGTTTGGTCTCTCGCACGCACAGTATTACACTGCACACATTCATCACGCTTACACAGCAGCTCCACACCACTAATGCTGCAGCAACATCAAAACAGATTGTCAGCTCTTCAACAGAATGCTTCCTGCATATATTACTTCAAAATAGGTAAAGTATATTAATTTATTAATGTATTATTTATTTGATTATTATACACCAAACAGCATTAGCTCACTTACAATTTCATTGCCGTCATTTTTTGACGGGCAATTCGCTAGTGTGGATATATTTAATAGCTGACTTTATTTACAGCTCTAAATCCAGGCTCACAAGACTACAGTACACACTGTTCTTTATTCTATTATAATGACTGGATTGTACAGACTCCTTTCTGTGTTGCTTTTATAGAGTTGTTATATTTTTTTTGGCTTTTTCTGTGTTTTTTCTCTTATGAAACACAGCTCTGTAGTTTCTGCTCTACTATGCTCACGGATAAGCTGCTCTCTTAAAATACTGTTATTTGGTTGTTATCTTGTTCCTCTGCTTGATCGACCTAAAGTGGCACATAAATATCATTCCTTGTGGACAAGGTCTGCTGTACCTGCTGCTATGCCCTTATAAAATGAAAGTCACTTTAGACTTGCCACCAGGGGACTACATAGCAGAAAATGGTTATATAAAGTTTAAAAGAAATTGGCTGCCTTAAATGTCTAATCCAAACCCCGGAATAGCAAAAGCAGAGCGAACTTTATAATGTGTGACTTTGTGTTGGGGTTTTGTATAAAGTTTGTTCCATTCTTTCTTCCTGGCTTTGTATATGTTGTTGCCAACTAATGCCTACCATTTTTATCTTCAAAATGCAGAAGCAAAGATGTGAATAGGTACATGTGAAAACAAACACATTTACAGGCAAACACCTGATGAAGTGGCATTTCCCAGAACTCATTTGTTTATAATGAAATCGGTATAACGTGCCAAAGTGCCAATATTCATCCATTCAATAGGACCTGGGGCAGGAATTCAAGGCATCCATGCAGCATTTTATTGTAGTCATTTTACAATGCTGGTAATTTTGGATGGGATCGGGAATGAAAAGTGCAGGAATAACCCTTTTTCAATATTATCATTCATAATAGTTGATCATGGGAAACTGTACAAATATTATATACAAAAATATATATCTAAGGACAACTAAAACATATGTGAGTTTTAAATAGAAATAATCCATTGAGTACAACTTTGATTGGCATTGCATGAAATTAGCTATGCTGTTCCTTTAATAGTTCCTGTTTTCAATCCTTTGTTTCTTATATTTGCTTAAAAGCGTGCGCACACACAGTGCTACATATGTTTGGTGTGATTAGTATCTGTGATTAATGCATGAGACTCACCTAATATAACCAAAGGATGATTTAGTGATCACTTAAAGGGACATGGAAGTTAAACAAGTTATTTAATATATCTATGTATTTCTTTACATTTGTGTATTTCTGCCTAAAATCTAAAGTAGTTCCTCCTTGGTTTTCCCCTCTGCAACTTACGAAGTCAGTGTATGTCTAAATACATTGGTTGCACTATCTCATCGCAACCAATCAGTGGCAACATTCTGCAACCAGCTGCTTGAGAGATGTCAGTGGCAGGCTAATTTGAAATGCTGCACTTCACACTATATGTATTCAGCAGCTACATGAGCTACATATGGTAGACCCAAACAGGTACAAATGTATGATTTTAGACAGAAAAACAGAGCATTTGAGCATGTCTTAATAAAATAAAATACATAAAAGTATATAGAAACATGCATAGGTATTTTACATTCCCAGTGAAGTCCTGACACCTTCCATGTCCCTTTAAGTCAAATTCAAGAAAAACACATCCAACAAACACCGTATTGGTCCGAATATAAGCCGCACCTTTTTTCCGATTTTTGAGTTTGCGAGTTACGGGTGCGGCTTATATTCGCGAACGTAAAATTACTGCCGATTTACGCGATTACGAGTTAAGGGTGCCGATTTGCGTGCTTCAGACTGCGGTATTGTAGCAATTGAATAGCATTTTACGGGTGCGGCTTATATTTGAGTACTTTTTTCTATTTTTCTGCCTTGAATTTTACGGTTCCGGCTTATATGCGGTTGCGGCTTATATTCGGACCAATACGGTATATGGATTTCATGTTAATTAAATAGATGGGGAAATGTATTTTCAATAAATAGTAAAATATATGGGTGTAATGTACAAAAAGTAAAGGTTTTGGGAATAATACAGCCTTTATTATATCTGGACTCATGTCACTTTCTTTGCTCAACTGTTTGGTTGCTTCTTTCGAGACTGGGCTGTCTAATTTTCCCATATACACTGCAGCCTTCAACAAACCGTGGGCCCGATTCAATTGCCCAATTTGTAAATGTATACACATTTAAAATCACTCTTAATATTGCTACATATACAGCAAATATTAGTTATTGGCACTAATTAATTCTTAAGTCAATAGAATGCATATAAACATTCATAAAAAAAAACACCCAAAGCCAAATTTATGAGTTCAAGGCATGTGCAAGTAGCTAATAGAATATGACCCTGTTAGTTTAGTTAATCTGTGCTTATGTGGTTATGTCTTTTGAGTAAATACTCCCCTGAATGCATTCATTTTCCTCTTTGCTTTATTGTACATTTGCATTTACACATAAAGAATGTTTCCAATGCATAATATGAATAGATAATATGCAATTAACTGACAGACACAGCAATTGCATGCTCACTTTTTCAAATATTTAATTAGTATTATCTAATTGAATTTAAAGGAAACATAAGGTTGTAATTCACAGAATAGCCTATGTACTATGAATCAGGGTCCAACACAAAACAAATTGTGCCGGGGCCCTCCATTCACTAGCTTCACCACTACTCTGCATACAGCTGTATGCATTGTACACAGCCAGATATTGATGGGGACTCTCAAACTGGGTTGGGGGAGAGTTCTACATAATTGGTGGATGTTGAAGCCCGTAGGACTTCACATTGATTGCCGTGATCGATATAAACGGAAAATTGAACATGAAATAAAATATTGGAGAATATTGTGCTATTAATTCTAAGATGTAGCATCACTTTCACTCTTCATAAAAGTACAGTATTGTTTTTTTATTTGATTTAAAGTGCTCCAATTTGGTACCATTAACTTGTGGTTAGATATTTGCCATTTGCGGGCTTGACTGAGTGGTTAGCGAGGGAGTATCAGAGCAATTGAATAGCGATTTGCGATTTTAGACTTGCGACAGTGAAAGATCAAAGACTTTGAAGGGCATTAACTTGCAATTTTTAAAATCGCTATAAATCACAGCTCGGAGCCCCTAACTCAACCGGAGCCCGCAAACTGACGCCAATTGAATAGCAAAATAACTTGCTGGCTCCATTTCCAAATATCCCGAAAGCCTCAATTGAATGAGCTCCATGTCCATAGAGCTAACATATTAAGGCTAGTTTGTTCTCTGATTGAGCACCTCTGACTTTGTTGTTTTGTGTATGCAAATTACCCTTGTGGATTAGTCTCCCTAAGAGTGATAGGGGACTCCAGGAGTGAACACCTTGCTCATTGGAGTTATCAGCTACACCTCACTGATGAGGCCCAATGAAGGCAGGGTTTGCTGTTTCTCCTGTTCAGGGTCGAACTGCCTGGTATTTCGGGGCTGAGGCACTCTATTGGGTGAGACCAGACTGATATACTGCATTATAGTTCTCCCTGTGAAGGGCACAAGTGGCTAAAAGAGGCTACTCTCAGAGTGAGTTGTCATGTCCACATAACTAATCTATTAAAGTTAGTTCATTCTCTGATTGACCACCTCTGTTTTGTTGTTTTGTTTATGACTCAATGGTCTAGCACCTAACGATTGCAAGTTTTGCTGATAGAAGAGCACAGGTAGGAGCAAAGGGTGTCAAGAGTCCTTTCAGGCAGCTGGAGCTCTGGTCAGTAAGGGCTTTAGAGTTCAGCTAGCCAACCTTGACTATTTTATAAGTAACCAATGGAGAAAATGTGACATTAGCAGGTCTCTTTTGTTGTCAGCTTCTTTGCCGCAGCATTGTGCCCCATCTGCAGGCGGTATAATTGCTTATCTGGAAGTCTTAGGAATGTAATGTCCATACAATTATTTTGTATATTTAACAAATAACATAGAAACAAATCTTATGTGCTTATAACGTCCAAGGGATTAGTTTGCATATAAAAGGCAGGAGAACCAGTAGTGTATGAAAACATTGTTTTGCATGAAACAATATTAAAATAAACATTATTAAACTTGCCCAAAAGTTTGCTAAATCTCTTGAGTTTGCTAGCATAAAATGCATAATTTGTTTTGGCCAATCAGAGGCAGGTACAACAGCCTCTGCAGCATAGCATCGTGGGATTTGTAGGCTTAGTTCCCCAAATTACATCTATCTCTCCTCATTTGAATGATGCAATTCACCAGTGCTGCTTTAGCTTTCTGCATTGTTTCTGCTGTGGATTGAAGGTGTGGGTAAGGTTTTAAACGTACTTGAATGCAGTGTTTCTATTGGTTAGTACAGGGTGCCTACGGAGGCAGCTCTGGGGGTGTGGAAATCAAATCAAATAAATCTGTATGCATATAAAGAATCGATGTAATGTGTATTTCTGGTATAAGCAACATGTGTTAGATTAGAAAAAGATAAAAACAGGGAAACGTAGATATGTCTTTAAACATATTTTCTAAGTTAACAGTTGAATAACATAAATTACTCCCTAATCACAATAATCTAAACAAGTTGTTAAAAATAAGAAATATAATGTATAATGTATTCTAAAAAATATATTCTGTCATAGCTATAAACAGAAATAAAAGTTTTAGTTAATGTATTTAAAATATAATGGGTAGACACAAATAAAAATGGTTACTATACATATTGCACTCTACATTTTAATAGATAATTTTCTATCATAAATAGTATTTTATTTATGTGTCAACAGGTGGCGTTTTAGTCTATAGGATACTGTGGCCGGGAGCTAAAATGGGGGGAGGATATATATTACACATAGCAAAAAATAAATTAATTGTTGGATGCAAACTAGGTGAATTATAATGACAGACGAATAGGGCATCCATGCAACGCGTGTTCTGTACACATATGTTTAGTCAATATCTGCTAATATTCCACATTACAGCGTTTGATGGCTTTACAATCAATAATTCAAGGAATTTTCATGGTGTGGTATATAGATATGTTGATATAAAGGTCAATGTGCAATAGCCTTCAGCAAGAGCCGAATAGTCAGTGCTGATGTGTCTGAAAGGCCCACACTTCATTATACTACTACTGAATACATAAACTTCAACAATGATTCTTGTGTCCAACATCCTGCTGAGTCTCATATACATACATATTATCTTACGAGGAACACATACATATTAATAGAGTCTTATCAATTCTACATTAAAGGACCATGAAAAGTACATTTATTCCTTTGATGCATTCGAAACAGTGTAGTTAAAAATGCTTTACTGCCTTTTCTTTTTCAAAGGGCCACTGTAATTCAGGGAAAGTTGCACATCAGCAGGTATTTAAGCTAGGAACTACTATTTTACTCAACTATTTTTACACAAAATCATCCGTTTTCAAATGTGTTTGAGTATAGAATGTCCCATCTTCAACACTTTCTGCTAGATTGGAGCCTGATGGAGTATGATTCTTGTCTATTAGTTGGAAAAGGGTGAGGGAAAGGGAGTTGTTGTCTATGAAGTTTGAATAATTAGACACCAAACACCTTCCCCGCAAGTTCTGAAGTAGGCAGCTTGCAAGGCAAAGGTAACTGCAATCTCTGCTCCTGTAGAAATGTAAATGCCCTCTCATGCACACATCCTTTATTACAAATTGTCTTCAGAGAGTCAAGAATAAAATAACTGTATAGCTGTATGGCCAATGCACAGACAGGTACTTCTTGCATATTACATACACATTTCATCCAAAAAGTCAGAAATATCTTTGATAAGACCATTTTTGAGTGGCATCTCCCTTCCTTTCATCTTTTTTTTATAAAAGAGGCAATGACAGTACTACAAAACAGCTTAATGGTATTGTATGCAAACAGTGAAGGAGTGCTTGACATGTCAGTTTATAAATCACAAGTAAGACCTCAACAATACTGCACAATAGGTTCAATAAAAGTTGAAAGCATTTTGCCTTGTTCAAAACTTGAAAATAGAAAATGCAGATGTTTGCTTTTACCTTGAAAGTATTATAAGCTTACGTCAGTCTCCTATTCAAATCCCACAGTTACCTGGCAGAATTAAAACCTCTCCATAGTATAATATAAACAGAGAGCCTGATTCAATTGCAAGCCCGCATCTCACGGGATCCAGGCCGTATGTCTGCGTGTGTGCTGCGGGCTCTCGTTCGTTTCCGATTCAGGAGCTATTCTATTAATCAAGCCCGCAAGTTACGGGCCCAAAGCCGACTCTGTAAACCATGTGCTGGTTCATAGCAGTTCAGGGTGGGAATATGATCAATTAAGCAAGCCGTAACCACCCATTACGAAACAGCCAATAGAAAATGAGACTGTTATTATTACGGCAGTAAAACATGGAGGTTACATGTCAATCAGTTAGGTTCAGGGGTCCGATATGCGATGGGACTCGCAAACCCTCAAAATACAGAGTTATAAAAATGAATGCCAATACAGTTCTAGTCCATGTGGGTGGCCTGATATGTATAAACTCATTGATTCCCAAGATCGATATAACCATGAAATAAAACATAAAAATAAATTGTATTTACTGCTGATTTGCCTGAGACTGTTGTGCAATTCATTCTAATGTCTTTCTCCGCTTTCCCCGTTATTTACAGTGCAGTATTGATTTTTTATTTGCATTTACAGTGCTACAAACAGGTGTTTAACCCCCTCGCGGGTCCTCTCTAGCACTGTTTTTTCTCCTTCTTTTGCTGTTTACGGGTTCAAAACCATTTGCGGCCTTGGGGAATTGTAGCAATAGCGATTTGCTGTGAAAGATCAAAGGCTTCTGAAGTCTGTAAGTTCAGAGTTTAACCATCGCAGAGTTTTCAAGCCCGTAACCCGTTCAGAGCCCGCAAAAAGATGCCAATTGAATATCAAATTAACTTGTGGCCTTGCTTACGGGCTACAGTAACTTGTGATAACTCAATTGAATCTGGATCAGAATTTGTGAACTTAACAATTGCACATTAATGTAAAAGTCAAACAGACTTAATATATTTAAACATTGAATATATTTATTAAACAAATCAAATATTAGTAGGAATTTACTAACTACTTTCTCATCTGAAATGAGTCAAGAAGAGCAGAGATAACATGAGTTGTTTTTTTTTTTTCTCCATAATAATTCAGGTGATAATGTGAAATGCACTTGAGATGCTTAGTAATTTCCTCCCCCCAATGTTTTGGGAAACAAATGCTATTTGGATTATTTTTGTAATTATTTTTAATAAACCTATTATTTGCCTGTGAATACTTAAAGGGACTCTTAATTCAGCATAATTTGGACCACATCAAAATACAGATCTCCTAAAAGCATGTTGAAATACTTTCTGAATTTTTTAAATACATGCATTTTTCACTGAGAAATCAAATCAAATCTGTGTTTTCATGTTTACATCACTGGCATACCTCCAGCCAGACCCACAGCTACAGCGCTGCATAGTGAGCAAAAGAACAACAGAGTTAACACTCACCAAATACATCTGTACAGAGCATGGAATCCTGGAATCACTTAAACAGGTCAGTTATAGGTTAACTGCCCTGTGCAGTCCTGAGTGCAGGGAAAAACTGCTATCAATCACTGGCTTTACAGCATAGTTCAGCTGTCTGTTTTGGTCATGCAACAGGCAGTGGGCTGGAGAAACTTTGTAATGAAAACAGACTTAAAACTTTAGATTTTTTAACTTTTTTTAGATTTTAATATATATCATTTAATACAATCTTGTGCTCTTTCACACCATGAAGAGCACTTACAGTGAGGTAAATGAACCCTTTAAGTTCCCAATACTTTAAGATACTGTATTCATTTTCGCATAATGTTGGATGTTATTATGATTACTTTTATCATAAATAGCAGTGTAATTATATTTAATAATACATACTAATAGATACAGCAGATTGGGATAAGTGCAATTAGTTCTACACAAAAAGAAAGAATTCAAATGGAAAATTAAGCCAAGTATTTAAAAAATTCAATGAAAACTAAATGTTTTGTTCTAATTACTAATGCAAAATTTAGATTTTTTTAAGTCAGTTGATTCAGATATTTAATATGAAAAACTTCCAGTTCAGTGCCTTTTCAATCAGTGAATTCAAATGCTTTTATTGGATGAGTTTGAATTTCAATTGACTGTGCAATTCAGTTGTCAAAATTTGCATACATTTTCAATACAATATATCCATACCAAACGCCTTTGAATGAATAAAAGCTCAAGTGCATAGAGAAGTTGAATTTCATGAGAACAGGAACTGTCATCCACAGGAGTCTTCAATTTGAATTAAAATTCAATTTATACAATGTCATAATGTCTAAATATGTGGAACAAAATTAAGATTAAACTAATATTTATGCAAATTATATTTATAGGATTTAATTTATACAAAAACACTTGTAAATTAGCTTAATCTGAACATCTGATTATGATGATTTATAGCATTAAAATTGTAAATTTGGGTTTTTTATTTATTGCTTTTTATTCAGGTAATAAAATTGCTTTTGAGTGATTTTGCCACTTTTAAAATTAATGAATGTAATGAATTAGTAGTCTTGCCAGCTTACTCTAAAATATATGTGAATTTCAGCCAAGGAAAAACTATATTTCCATGTAAAATATGCTAAATATATGCAAATTTGTGCATTTTAAAATAGTTTGATTCGAAGACATGCTAACACCAGAGCCATGTAAAAAATATTTAATAGAAAATCAACATATTTAAAAAACACTTAATTCAATGGAATTCACTTTGACGCTCAATTCTTTTTATAAAATGTAAGTAACATACATGTTAACTGAAGCAAAGCGTAGGATTGAGCCATATACAGTTTTGTGGGTATTAATTAAATCAGTTAAACATTAATCAATTAAGTCAATTATCTGTGTTATTCTGTAGAAGTTATTACCTTACATTTTCACTGTTTGATATGTAATTTGATTTTTTTAATTTACATATTATATGTACTCTATAAATTTATATAATAGAATAGAAGAACAAAAATCTACTTTTAAGTGCACTTTTGAAAAATAACTTCTTAAAATACTTTATATTGAAAATGAGCCAATTCATTGTGTGTGTGGGTGTGTGTGTGGGGGGGGGGGGGGGTTCTAAGTACTTTAAGTGACTGAGATAATGTGTCTTAATGTCTTCCCTTACAAAACAGTGCATAGTAAATACACATTTCAGTTATCTGATATGCTTAGTAATTCCAGCATCAATTGTTCATTTCATCATTGACATTTTCTGAATTACTTTTATATTTGCCTGTTTAATCATTAATCATTTACACAAAAATCAATTGCGATTCGTTGGAAGAGGTCATGTTTGCCAACTTTGGATATTGTTGTATGTTTCAGAAATGGAATATTTCACAAGTAGGTAACTGACACTATGAACTATCTGGATTTTATCCATTAGGCAAATTGAGTTGTACTCTCTCCATGACATGTTTCTTGCCTTTAATATCTTTTTACAGCAATTACAATTAGACCTAATGGAGTATCCACTTATGTTTATATTAACTTATAGAAATTACATGTAGTTTATTTAAATTTTTGGTCCGCTAGCTCAAAGATATTTATTACAACTAGATAAATGGCTAGATAGATATATATAACTATATTTATGAAGTGATGATGAAATTGGTGATAAGTGGAGATAATGGGAATAATTGTAGTGAGATAAATAGCTCCATAGAATACATCCTTGTATTTTATGGGATCTATTTATGAAACAGACTTAAACTTCAACTCTGATAATTTACTGCTAAAGAAAAAAATAGGAAATGAACATATTAACTTTACTTTATTATCTCCACTTTTAGCCCTTCTTGATAAATTTACCCTTTGGTATGATAAATGCAAATTATCAAATTATAAATAGTACATGGTAATAAAAAACGTATTGACATAAAGATAGATAGATAAATAAATAGATCTAAATTTGCTGATAGAGGGCCTGATTCAATTGCAAGCCCCAAACTGGCGCAATGTAGGCCGTATGTCTGCGGGCTCCCGTTTGTCTCCGATTCCGGAGCTATTCAATTGCTCAAGCCCACAAGTTACTGACCCAAAGACGACTCCATAAACCGTGCACTGGTACGTAGCAGTTCAGGGCGGGAACATGATCAATTAAGCAAGACCGTACCCTCCCATTTCAAATCAGCCAATAGAAAATGAGACCATCATTATTATGGCAGTAAAATTTTGAGTTTACATGTCAATCAATTAGGTTTGGGGGTCCGATATACGATCAGACTCTCAAAACCGCAAAATAAAGGATTATGAAAATGAATGCCAATACTGTTCCATATGGGTGGCCTCATATGTATTAACTCATTGATACCGATATAACCCCAAAATGAAACATAAAAATAATTCTTATATACTGCCGATTTTGAAGCTTGAGACTGTTGTGCAATTAATTCTAATGTCTATCATCGCTTTACCCGTTATTTACAGCGCAGTATTGTTTTTTTTACTTGCATTTACAGTGCTACAAACAGGTGTTTAACCCCCTTGCAAGTCCTCTCTAGCACTTGTAGGATTTTCTCCTTCATTTGCCGTTTACGGGTGTGAAATTGCAATTTTAGCAATCGTAACTTAGGCTTTTGGAGGCTGAAAATTACGGGTTTAACCATCGCAGAGTTTTCAAGGCTGTTACTTGTAACCTGCCAATTGAATACCAAATGAACTTTTGACCTAACTTACGGGCTCCAGTAACTTACGATAGCTCAATTGAATTGGGCTAAGACATATTACAATTGTAGCACTTTATTCATTTAGTCATTATGATATATAAGGACTACAGTGAGTGTCTCCATTTGTGGAGATAATCTGAAGATCTGAGTTTAGAATCTGCCATAGAAAAGATCTGACTCAATGCCTCAGTTCCTTGATATATTGGCTGTAACACAGAGAATAGAAGCAACATTTAGAATAAATAAAACATTAACAAGGTTGCAAACTGAACATCTGTGGTACCAGAAATAAATTGGGAAGCTTAGAAAAATAACTTGATTATAGGTTCAAAGAAAAAAGACACAGTTTTGTAAAGCGCTATTGACAGCTGAGTGCAGATGTATAATTACCAGAATATAATTTAGTTGCAAAGGGTTATAATTTCCCTTGAAAATGGACCAAAAGAACAAAAGTCAAGATCCCTAACATTAAAAAAAAATACTTTGCATTTAAATTATGTGCTTTGGATGGATGCTTCTTATTCCTGCCCTTTTAAGGAAAAATGTGATTGGTGCTACGAAGACACAGAAATACTATTAAAAGGATACCATGATGGCATTAGAGTTGTAATTCTATAAGAATACTCTTAAGCCCACATAAATTGCCATTTCATGAATGGTTTCAAGTTTATTTAAGGTGTACTGTAGCATACTCACTTCCTATTCTATTTTCCTTCCTTTAACAAGCTATGTTTAAAATGTCTTTACTGACGCTATAAAGTCTATTTGCATTGCAGCCCTTCACATCGCATCACAGCCCCTGCCAAGATTCATTAAATCTACCCCATTGTTTTAAGATGATAAGACAAGCCTGGCTTGCACATACCACAAGGCCTCTAGATTAACACACCAGGCTATATATTATTTTGAATAAATGATGAAACCCTCACAGTATATTAAACATGAAGTTAAAAGCAATATAATTATCTCTTAGTATTTCTTAGGACATTTACTTTTTCACATACATGTTGTTTTTGTGAGTTTTCAGCTTCATTATTTATTGCAGAAGTCTTGAAGTTCTTATTTTCCTTAACATAGAAGAACAAAAAATGTGAAAATAGTATTTTGCCAGATGTTACAGTATAATGATTTGATAGATCCTGTTTTAGATGTTGTACAATGGATGCTATATATGTATCAAGCAGAAATAAAGTGGAAATAAAGCAGAGTTCAACCATAAAACACTTCCACTTTCTGGGGGGAATTTACTAAACATCTTAAAGGTTTATCCAGGGCCGAATCTACTATTTTGGAGCACCTAGGCAGTGAAGTGGAGGAGCCCCTTTTCTGTGCGTATATATCGCTCTTTTGCTGTGTGAGCAAATGACATACATTTCCCCATAACAGCCATTCTTACAACATACCGTAGCTACTCATACACATGCCGAGCTATTACTAAGTTTCCTTGTTTTTACCTTTTTATAATCTAACATATGCTGCTTATATCAGAAACACACATTACATTGAGTCATTATATACACATACAAACCTATTTTTTTTTTAAACTTGTTTTCTACGCCCCCACAGCTGCTTACATAGACACAGTGTATCAATCTACCAATAGAAAACTGCATTTGGGTACAGATTTTAACCTACGAGCCAGCAGCAGCTTAATGCAGAGATCTGCAGAGCAGTGGCTGACTTCTCCTGCTTCCTTCTGCAGAGGGACTACACATCCTATGATTCCTTCCTGCACAAAAAGCCATCACTAATTGTTACAATTTATTAACATTTATTATTTAGCTGCCCATGATTGCCCAAAACAAATTATGAATTGAAAGGTGATAAGCCACAAAAGCAACTGCTTGAAAACTCAAGAGATTTAGAAAACATTGGGTGGAGTTTGTTAACATTTATTTTGGTATTTTTTCATATTTTAATACATTACTGATTCTCCTCTATCAGATGCATTCATAATCAAGGAAACTTAAATATGCCTTTAAGTGTATGTCACATTAGATCTTGATTTATTATTCACTGTTTCGTACATGGAAAACAACCCTTCTCCAATTTATTTAGCCCTTATTACCCCATGTCAAATGAGAAACTGTTTATTAAAGCCGCCCTCCATGTTTTCTATGAGAACTGCAGTATTTAACATATAGGGATAAACTTCAACACTGTTTGATAGATAGTTCCTATAGAAAATATAGAAAACGGGATATTAACTCAACTTTTTGATCCCTGGCCAATATTATCAATATCAACAATACAGCAACAGAACTATGCACAATGGATTGAAATAATTGAATATGAGGATTTTCAGAACTGTATTTTATTACTATTAATTTATAAAACAAAAACAGCATATTCTACAGTTGTATACAATAGTACTGATGGTACATATAAAACATGAATACCCTTGTATGTTGGCCAGAACCAATGGTGTGGAGAAACTTTAGAAGGTATTGGTATATAGTAGTTATCAGAGTATATCGAGAAAGCTTTTCAATGGATGAAAGGAGAACACACAACTACTTAAGGGATTAACATATATATTTTTTTTTTACATGTCCATTACCATCACAATAATGGCATTACAATGGTATAATCAATATAAAAAATGAAAGCCAGTTCTAAGAACACAAGAACATATTTACACTTATATTTATAAGACATATATACATAAAATAAAGAAAGAAATTAAGCAGTCGTGTTAATATAACATTAGATAATATATTTTTGTAATCTCATTCCTTTCATTATATCAAAGTAATTATTGCAGTTAAATTATAATACAGTTCCAATACAAAAATGGCCCTTTGCCCATTGAAAAATCCAGCAACTATTTTTTTTCTTAATATTTAAATTTATTGGTGTAATAATATGTTTCGAGCTGCCTGTGATCACTGAGCAAATGTTTAATTCATTGATTGTTTAGGAACAAGACCCTAATTTTATATTTCATATACTACATATTTATTTTTGTAATTTTCACTCTATCAGCTGCCATAAATTTTCAGTTTTGTCAAACATAATTTATACCAAATTTAAAGGTGGTCAAAAAGCTGTGACATTTGAGATTGCTTTCTTTTTTTTCTGCAAGTAGAGCAGTAAAATATATTTTAAGCACTGATTGAAAATGTGGTGTTTTAGTACTTAATTCTAGAGCTCAGTGGGAAATAATAAATGATATATTATGTATTTAATGTTGAAATTGCTTTATTTTCATGTCTCATTTATCAACTTCTATGAATATTTTGCTGCTAGCTATGTTGTATAGATTATGGATCATTCCAGATTTCACTCACTCTTCGCATGATTGTTGTAATATTTTTATTGCATTGCAATACCACCAAAATATGGGAGTCTGCATAAACGTAGAAATATTATTGTTGGCTATATTAAACATTTTTTTTATCTTTATTCTTCACTTTTGTGTATTGTTTGGCTAATAATGACTAATGCTTAGATCTTTAAATCTTTAAAACAAAAGATTTAAAGGGCCAATTAATCCAGTACAATTTGGACCACGTCACAGTAAAGATCTCCTAAAAGCATGTTGAGGTACTTTTTGAATGTTTAAAATTCATGCATTTTTCACTGAGAATTTAATAAAGTAAAATCTGTTTTTACATGTGTTACTGACTGGCCATTTAAACCTCAATAAATAAACTTTTGCAGATCATGGAGTGCTGGGATCACCTAAACAGCTCAGCTGTGAGTTAACTTTTCAGTGCATTCCTGAGTTCATGGAAAACTGCAATCAATCCATGTCCTCATCTCACGGCCAGGTTCTCTGTTATTAATCACGAAACAGTCAGTAGGCAGGAGAGACTGTGTTTGTAAACATACTTAAAACTTTAGATTTTCAACTGTTATTACTATAATGAAAACATTGATCATTTTAACATACAAACTTGTGCTCTTTCACACCATGAAGAGCACTTCCAGTGAGGTAAATGCCACTTTAAGGACTCTATGTAGGAGTTTCAAAAACATTTAAATGCTCCATAATTTCACCTTTTAAAAAACACCTCAATACCATAAAAATTTGTTTACTGATATGATGTGTTAAGACCACAATTTCCCAGCTTTAATGACCGCAATCAAAAATCTTAGTAATGTCAGCAGATCATCAGTAAAATACAATATATATTAGAAAGTCAGGGGGATTGTTTCCCCATAGTTAGTCAAGAATTCTTCAGTTGGCTAGTGCTCCACAATGGCTTGTGAATGTCCCCTTTTCATTGGCAATCTATAGGCTTGATTATATGGCTCCCGTAGGAAATCATACAAGTCAAATAAATGTATGTATATTATCTATAGTTCATATGAAGCAGTTATTAAATTAAATAAGGCTATCTTGTCTCTCTAAATGAATCTTAAGCACTACAAAGGTTGAATAATTGAAAAATAATCCCAATGCAGGCTGCATTTGCAACAACAATAGACTTTCTCCTGAGTCAATAATGACTTCATATACTAATTTGAATACAACACATGTAACTTGAATTAGCTGTAACAATGCAATATTTTATAATTCTGTTAAATATAATACTAAATAATATTAAATATACTAAATGACAAAAAAATAATAATGTCCTTACATAAGGTCACTCATTCGTTAGTTGTAAAAGTTTTTCTAAGGACAGTCACTCTTTCTTTTTGTGTTCATTTAGCCATCAGTAATGGTATATCATTATTCCTTTCAGTGGTTTGAAGGCTGTCATGGTGACCAGAGTGACAGTCCTGCCAGCATTGCAAAACACTATAGTCTCTGTGTACATATGACTGAGGAAGTCCTTTTCTTCAACTTGGTAAAGGAAATAAACATACACAGATGGTGTGGCGTTTCCAATAAAACTGGCCACAATATTTATTAACAGCTGTGACCACATAACCAAATACAATTAGGATGTATAAAGATATCAGTTTTGATTAGCAGGACATTTTAAACAATTTACAAAGCTGTTGGCTAAATATAAGATGCATCTTAAGCAGCGGCAATGTACCTGGCACCAAGGCTGAGGTCTGCAACCTAAAGAGGGAAACTAAAGCAAATTTCACAGCAAAAGATCGATAAAGAGATAATATCACTGAAAATATAAAACTTCAGCTTGTTCATGTTTTGTTTTTTTAATAGCCAGACTTCTCTCACCGTGCTTCAAACCCATATGTTGTTCACCATATTAAATGGAGGTCATTTTATTACTTCATTGTACCATATTCAGAAAATGTTTGAGTCCTAGGTGAGAGTCACTAGACTTTGAGGTGCGTGAAAACAGGCATTATAGGCTGCTAAGTATCCAATATGCTATGTTCACGTTACCTTTTTTAGAACCATCCTTTGCTATGTGCTATGTTATATGTAAATTACACGGCGAGATCCTCCTCATGGTATTCACTATGTATTTCTCCTTCTCCAAATACACCATAAACTGCTCTAAAACTGTGCTGACATAATGATGATGAAGCGCCTTTTCCCATAACTGTAACTTACAGTATTCAGGTTTTTTTCCCCCAAACATTATAATGTATAACTGCAATAAATGCATATTATTTAACTATACATTCTATGTGCGAAATGTTTTGTATTATATCATAAGGCAAAAATATATTTGCCTCAAAGGGGATATTATAATAAAGTCAGGGCAAATTACAGGGTTGAGAGGGAATACATTTGCCAGGGGCTCAGTCTTAAAGGGGGCCCCATGCTGGCAGACATTTACATTATGTGTAAATATTGTTATCATCAATGCTCCCTGGGTAATGGGACTGACATACCAGCAATTTTGGCTCCTCCATGTCCTGTTCATGACAGTGGGACCAGGCTGCAGCAGGTGTAAGAGAGAGTGACACAGTAAATATATCATTTACATCTGTGCAAATATGTTCTGTAATCTGCTTTTATAGATGTATATCAATTAATGCAAGGATGCACGTCATTCTCTTAAGGATGTAAACTGATGATTCTGAAGATAGTATCTGAGTGTAGCAAAAAGCTACTTGACCCCTTAGCCTGTTGGAGGGCTAGGGAGAGTTTATAAAGCTGTTATTTGGGGTGAGAAGGGATATGTTGATTCTATGTGTGTGCACCTGATGGTGGGTGAAGGGGGTTTAGGTAGGGGAGAAGACTCCTACAACTCCATGTTATCACCTGTACATTTTGGGGTCATCACCTTCTCTTATGGATGTAAGCTGAGGATTCTGAAGATATTAGCTGAGTGTGGCAAAAAATTACTTCGCCCCTTAGACTAATTAGAGGCCAATAATATCGAATGTAGGGATAATAGGTATTTTTTGATTATGTCTTATAAAGTTATGTTATGGAAAGCCTCTCTAATTTATATGGATAAATGTGGTATGAATTGTGTAAAGCAGTTGGATTTCCATCTGCCCATGTTATGGATGATATGAGCAGGTGTTTTTGACCTGGATGTTGAAGTAGCATTGTCCATGTGGAATGAGTGACCAGAGTATGAGAAGGGGTCAAGTCCTAATCTTATGAATAGAAGCCATATGTAGTGTATAAATATGGTAGTTGACAATGGGACTTGATACTCTAAGCAGTAGGTGGTAAGAAGGTAAATTGGATACAGATAGGAGAATGGTTCTGAGTGAAATGATTGGTCACCAGGAATTATGTGTTGGATAATAGGATATCTTCACAGGCTTTCTGCTAGTTTTTTAGAACGAAGTGTTAGCCCATAAGGGTCCTTTAAAAAGGTGACATCTTGTTTAGTGATGTAATGTGGTTTGGTGAAATAGTAGATTCTCCGGGATGAAGAAACACGTAGAATACCAACCTAATAGCAGTTGTAATGGTAGTGGAGATTTTGGGGCAAAATGGATTTTGGGATAAGATATTATTATGTCTTTTAAGTCACTGTCTATAGGTAGGAGTTGTTTAGATGGTGTGGCTCTGGATGCTAGGCCTCATAGAAATTACTTAATAGGGTTAGATGTGCGTATGGATGTTTCGGTTGGTAATTCTGTAGTCATATGGAATTGTATACCTGTAAGGTAAGTTTTTATGGTGTTAAAATGTAATTTGAGATGTACATTGCAATGTGCAGAGAAGGCTAGAAAATATTAACTACTAGCGAATTGCCCGTCAAAAAATGACGGCAATGAAATTGTAAGGTAGCTAAATTAGTAAATGAATATAGTGTACCTATTTTGAAGCATTGTGATGAAGAGCTGGCAATCTGTGTTGATGTTGCTGCAGCATTAGTGGTGTGGAGCTGCTGTATAAGCATGCTGAATGTGTGCAGTGTAACACTGTGCGTGCGCGAGACCAAACCGTTAGCGTAGTCGTGTACTTCCGCATTGGTGTAAAATGGCGAGTAATGTGTGGTATAGGTCTGTATCGGAATATCCGTAGGTGTTTTGTGGTGTTTTGCGAGTTTAGAGTGCTGTAGCCTCGTTTTCGTTTTGTTCGGCGGCCATTTTTTCTGTCGCTTAGATTTTTTTTTAGTCTCTAAACTGTTTTATTTCGAGTAAAATCGAGGTGTAAGTTGCATTTTTGAGGTGCTGGGTGCTCCCTCTTGGTGTAGGTAAGTTTTTTATGTATGTGCTGTGTGTATGTATTGTGTTTTAAATGTTTGTATGTCGGCGTGTTGCGTCCGATGTTTGCGAGGTCGTAATGTGTGGTAACGTGTTTCGTACGTTGTTTGCGTGCCTCGTAAAATTTAGCGAGTGTCGTAATTTGTGTGTCGTGTTTTTTGAGTAGCGACGTGAATTTTGCGAGGGTTTGAGGCCCTTGCCCAGTGACCTCGCCAGCAACTGAGTCCCTCGCTTCGCGAGGGGCCTCAGTTGCTGGCATGGAGCGCCTTCGGCGCTCCATGCCAGCAACTGAGGCCCTTGCCCAGTGACCTCGCCAGCAACTGAGGCCCTCGCTTCGCGAGGGGCCTCAGTTGCTGACATGGAGCGCCTTCGGCGCTCCATGCCAGCAACTGAGACCCGTGCCCAGTGACCTCGCCAGCAACTGAGGCCCTCGCTTCGCGAGGGGCCTCCATGCCAGCAACTGAGGCCCTTGCCCAGTGACCTCGCTACGCGAGGGCCGCGGCTCGCTGCGCGAGCCGCGGCCCTCGCTTCGCGAGGCCCTTCGGCGCTCCATGCCAGCAACTGAGACCCGTGCCCAGTGACCTCGTCAGCAACTGAGGCCCTTGCCCAGTGACCTCGCTACGTGAGCAACGACTCGTACGCTCACAACTATATATGTGATTGTAAGGAGGGTTATGTTTATGTTTGGAGGCAAAAGGTACAAATAGTTGCAAGGCTCATTTGTACGTCTTTCTTGTACTTGCAGTCTGTCCAGAGTATATTGTGCTTTAGGCCGCCATTAACAGAGCTATAAAGCTAGCACTTGGGGTATATGTGGCAGTGGAGGACATAAACCACAGGGATCAAACTGTCCAGTGGAGAGAAGTTAGAGTCATAAGGGCTTGATCCCTGTAAGTAGATAGAGTTGAAATTGGAAGCAATCGCAATGAAAGCTAATTCTCTAACAAGGGACATCATGGATTTGATGTTTGCTCTTAACTTGGATATGGTTGTATGAGAGGGGTTATCGACAGTGATGAGCTGAAATGCATGTCAGGTCCATAGATGACCCTATGTACTAGTGCCAATGAGGATTTTTTAAAGAATATAAGCTGATGATTCTGAAGATAGTAGCAGAGTAAAATACTTAAATCCTTAACATGCTTTAAGGGCTAAGGACAGTTTATAAATTTGTAATTTGCAGTGAGGTGGGATAGGTTGATTCTATGTGGGTGCACCTGGTGGTAGGTGAAGGGGACTTAATAGAGGAGAAGGCTTCTCCCTCAACTCCAGGTTAACACCTGTACTTATATATATACTAATAGTGCATATATACATTATAATACCCAAGTCTATGAAATCTCATTTAACAAGGGAAATAAATTAAGACATTTCACTACTATATGTGCAGTTAATAAAGGCTGGTTTTGGGCGATGGGGAATATGGGTTTTGTGTGTTTGTGCTGGACTCCGAGATGCTTGATGGCAGCACTGAATACAAGTTATGGTGGAAACGTCAAAAGGAGTTGCATAATAAGCATTTGTACATGATTTGTATTGTTAGCTGCACCTGCACCTTTGTAATTAACCATCGGGGTTTGTAGAACTTAAAGATGAATTAAGAAAGTAGGTTGAGAGTTATTGTTAGCTTCTGGGACCTCTTTATAACAAAGTGATTGCAGAAAATATTGCAGCCACTGGCATCAAGGCTTTTCGTGGTAAAGATTAGTAAATGTAGCCCAAAGTGAATGAATAAAAATGACCCCCAGAAGACATGCAATCTTAGCTACACACAACACAGTATCTGTTGCCACTTTGCACGCCCTATAGACTAGGGGACCTAAATAATTATCTTACATCGACATTGAATTCTTTGATTCTCTTTAATAGAATAGCAGTGCATTTCACCCAAATACCCCACTGAACCTAATAAAATGAGTGTCTTACATACATAAGGTCAGAAGTTCACTTTCTGCTTTAAAACCACAGTGTTCAAAGTTCTTGAAGGCCAATCACTCTGGCGTCTTGTGTTCATTTAGCCGTCATTAATCGCACATCATTACAGCATTCAGCTTTTTGAAGGCTGTCATGGTGACCAGACTGACAGTACTGCCAGCATTGCAAAACAGAATAGTCTGTGTGTATATACAAACTAATTATTTCTACTACAAAATCCCTTCCGTTCCCTTTGTTAACACCACATGAATAATATTAAGTGCCGTCATTATACAGGCATTGTACAGATTTGCAAACCTCTATCTTTGCTAGACCATTTGACTTATAAAATGCGTTTCATGCACTAATAAGTTGTAGTATTTTATTATGAAGAAATGTCTGGCTTATGGCACGACATCCCTTGTGCATGTTTCTCAGAGCTGCTGCCAACTTGTACTATTGCCAAAGAGAACTTTTACAGTAGTGCATATTCTCTATATTAGATGAGCCAGAAGTCTTCTGTTCCATGAAGATTTCTTGTATTTTCAATAGGAAAGTTCAACCCAGATTTGCTTCTGAAGCGGCTTGGAAAATAATTCTTTCACAATGGCTGCCCTGGTATCATAGATGTTAAACTTCATACTCTCTGCTGATTTGTCACTTCTCATTTACATGACTTGCATACACATCAATGGCAAAACATAGTACTAAATTAACATGTCAAGTGCATTTCAACGGAACTGTGTTCTTAAGGGCTTTGTTTTAGAGAAGCAAAACTGAATCTTTTGTAATTTATTTATCCCTATTAATTTGGCCATAGAATACACAGCTTTATATGCATTAATTTGTGCTGCCATAATATTATTCTTGATTCGCAATCCCCTCCTCATTGTTCATTAATGTAAACAGCAATGTTATAATTTTAAAATATTTCATAATAAGTACTTTATCAATTGGATGTCTTTTTGTTTATTTTCTTCCTGCAAACTTATAATGACGCTAGCAATTGTTACCTATCAATCAGCATTTCTGATCTATCCACCATGTTATCTGGTTACATAAACTGGGAATTTTCTGACCACTAGCTTGATCAATAATGTCAGCAGTTGCGTTTTCCACCCATGGCATTTGCAAGTGTGGAATTTAATGGATGGAGCAAGAAATCCCTCTCAACATGTCTTTCTACATTAGTTATATTCTCTTCCATGATTGGTTGTTTCTATAGCGAAACAGAGATAGGTAACATTAGAATAAAACCCTATTCTGATTGGCTGACATTTCAACCTATCACAATAGGAGAAAGTAGAGCTCTGTGCTTAGTGAAATTCTAACCATATTGAACAGATTTCAATCAGTGCATTATGAGTGGTTAAACTTTTAACCAATCAGAAATGGGGTGGAGCAATTCAGATAGTGGAGACTGATTTGAGCCAATCAAATTTCATAAATATAGTATATAAGGTGAGGGCGCAGTCACAAAGCCTTTAGTCTGCAGAGAAGCTTCTTGGGAGAGGAGCTCATTTAGTTTAGTTAACCTTTACCTGGGCCGAAGATGAGGATAGAGGATTTTCAATCAACAAGAAGAGGACGGTTTTCTTCTATAGACATGAATGTGCTTGCTTCATCTAGTACTGAAGATTGATGACCAGGGCGTTAAGGACAGTGGTTGTAGGATTGTCAAGGTGAGAGTAAGTATAATATTTTTTTTTATAGTGTCCTTTATTTTTAATTTTTTTGTTTATTATTTTGCAATTTTTGTGACTTTTCTTTGTTTTTAATTGTTTAGTTAACGAGATTGTGTTAGGGACTATGGGGGTCCTTCTGGACTGCATAGGGGGATAGGGTACCTTTGGCCTTTTTCAAATTTCGGGCACTCTAAAAGACTTTTGAGTAAACTTCAGCAAGATCAGATATTGTTAGGGAGGCATGTGAGGGCGATTTTTAAAATAGTTATGGGACAGCTACTTGGGGCTTAGGGTATTATGGATATTAGGGATATTTTGAGCACTCAGAGGCCTAAGTAGGGAAGATGTTTTATTTCAGTAGAAGAGAGTAGAAATCTTATTGGAGCACAATGTGAAAGAGTAGGATTAGTATGCACTTTAAAATCTTTCCCTTGGTGATGTTCTGTCTCAAAGCATGGGAGAGCATGTTGGAAGGTAATCAGGATGGGTATGGTGGGTGGATTGATGACATATAATGATAGCATATGCTGCTGGTTGGTAACGTGTAAGTGATCTGCATGTCTATATAAAGAAAGACTACACAAGGAGAGATGGGTGAGGGACAGGAAGGGAGGGAAATGCTTTCAGATTTTTTTTAGATTTTACCCCAGAACATGAGCGTCCTGGCAGTTGATTAGAAAAGGCTCTTTGAAAGAAGAATGAGATATGGTGTGTGAGACTGAGAAAAATGAAGAGGCGGATAGATCAGAAAGAGAAAGGAGTTAAACAGAGAGTAGTGAAGAGATGGAAAAGAAATAAAACACATGAGAAAGAGGAGACCTTAGCAAGTTATGAAAGTAATAACAGAGGGGGAGGGTGGCTTGAGGAAAGCCAGATACATTATGCGTTGTTAAAGAAATATATAAAATGTATAATTCAGTTATTTCTTAGAAGCCTCCTGAGTAACAGATTCTTACCTTATGGAGCCTCCACCCTTCTCCCTGTTTTCCCTCACAAGTGCTGCCATGTTGCACAACTTTGACCAAAATCCAAGCTAATACTGTGTTCATTTTGAATTTGTAGTTGCCTGGAACTTAACTTATGTATAGCGCTACGGAGTATGTTGGCACATTACAAATAAATAATAATAATAATGACTAGTGTCTCCTGCTGCTTCAACAAATGGGATGGTATTGTCTGCTTATTAGCAGCATGAGACTGATATTGTGAAACCCCCTCCTCCATGGGTGTGGCTTTAGTTTACAGCTGTACAACATGGCAGCCTCATGATGGAGAACAGAAAGTCTCCAAAAGGTAATAATCTTTTATTCTGGAGTTACAATGAGAAGGATAACATTAATTAACATTTAATTAAAATAATTATATAAAATACATTTTCTTTAGCCTAAAAGACTATTTAAGGTAATGTATCCCTAAGGTTTATAACCATTGCCATTGTTTAGAACTGAATATGATTTTATAGCTTGTGTTATAACTTATTCTAGATAACATTAAACTGAATTATAACAATATCTCAAGAGATACAGATCACATTGGCGTGATAACTATATCTTGTTTTAGGCTATGCACCAGAAGTATTTTACCATACAATATAATATATAGTATTAAGCTAATTTGCAGTGACAGATTTCTACTCATTATAATTTTACCTTCAACATTTAAATATTTTCTGACAGCTTCTGACATATCATAAAAATTAGTAAGGCAGTGTACTGAAAGTTGGTTAAACACACGTTCTGATTAATTTTCCATTTTTAGATTAAGCATGCAGGCATTCATTCTATCTATCTATCTATCTTTATGTCAATTCATTTTTTACTATCATGTACTACTTATAATTTATTAATTTATATTTATCGTACTGAAGGCTAAATTTATGAAGTGAGGATAAAAGTGGAGACAATAAAGTAAAGTTAAATATGTTCATTTCCTATTTTATTTTCTTTAGCGGTAAATTATCAAACAAAGTTGAAGTTTAATCCATTTTTTCATAAATGGCTCCCATAGAATACAAAGATGGGAGCTAATTGTCTTGTCTAACTACTGTTATCCCCATGATTTCCACTTTTATCCTCACTTCATAAATATGTGTTTATTGATTTATCCACACTGCTGTCTTCCATTTATATTTTAAAACCCTTGTTTGTGTCTATTATCTTATAAAATTGACCATGTATTCTTTATCATATAAATGTACATGTATACCTATCTTAACGCTACCCATTATTCTGCTGCTTTGCTATAGCACTCTTTTCCCTATAATTCCCCGTTAAGCGTTAAACCCCGATAAAGCTCAGTTTTTCGGAAGCTGTCCCCCCGTTTAGCACTGTGCCCCACCATAACACTGTTTTTTCTTCACCAGACCCCAATTAATGCTCCAAACCATCTGCCATTTAAAAAAAAAATCAAAATGATCAATTTGTGTTGCTGTTATGTTTGTTGTTTCATATAAAACCAACATTTTTGAAATTGTAATTGCTTTTGTGTATTTGTTTTTATGAGTTCCCCTATCTACCCCCTTTAGAGCTGTTTGGATTAGCACTCCTATTGCCTGTAACCGATCTACAGTATTAAATGGGTTATAGCTGTATTTGTATAATGCATTATACAGATTTCACCGTCTGTGGGGTGTTCTTGTATCAATAGCACCAACCTCATTGCTCATTGTCCTGTTTTTCTAGTATCTTAGCACCTTGGTCTTTGTAGTGTACTCTACTTTTTAGCCTTCTAGCTACAGCCATTGTTGTTCTGTATACATATTTATTGATTTAAATACATACTGTGCATTGTCCTTTTACTTTCCAGCAATTCCTTTGTTCCGCATTTTCAATTCCAAATCTTTTCAGAGCACGGATGACTTGAATCTGCTGTCCAACAGATTGCCTGGAAACATTTGCAGTGTCCACTTTGAATGTAGGATGGTTTTGACCAGTTGGTTAATGGTACTACCTAAATGAGGAAACGACTTGTTGGCAGCTGCAACTTGCTTGTGATACATTGCTTAAATATTATTATGTTGATTATAGTCCTAGACCTGCCTGTCGACTGTTGTGTGAGCTGTGCACAGAGCAATCAGCCGCAGATTCTGTTATATGGAGCCATATCTGCAGATTGCTCTTATAGCAAAGTACAGGCTGTGGCTTTCTGGTAATCTTTTATTAAATGTTTTTTTATATCACTGCATCCACATTCAGAATGACCACCTGCACTCTATGCAGATTTGAATTTTACTTTTAAAAGTTCCGTTTTTATTTAATTAACATAACATCCAATTATTCATATAATTATTAGTATTTATTTTTAGATAGCAAGAGTATTCTATAGCACTAGGGTACAATGAACAATGAATAAGAAAATACTTACATTATTATGGTTTATTTGTAGCGCGCCAACATATTCCGTAGCGCTTTCATATATTTGAAGGCAGATAAGAAAAGACAGTATATTGCATATATACAGTGTTACTTGAGGAGATAAGGGTCCTGCTTGTCAGGGAACAGATAGGCTGGGAGAAAATAAAGGTAGTCTATTAATCTTTATAAAACTCATCAAGGTCTGAATTTCTTAAAATGAAGTCAAGATCCAGAATCTATATTTCTAATGGATTGTTGTTGTTTAGTCATTCAGTCATGTCAAACTCTCTGTGACCATATAGACGACAGCACACCAGACACCTCTAATGTCTGGATGTGCTTATCCACAAGATTATCCTGGCAAAGATACTGGAATAGGTTGTCATTTCCTTCTCCAGCGGACCACAATTTATCTGACTTCTCTGCTATGACCTGTCCATCTTGGGGGTCCCTACATGGTATAGCTCACAGCTTCATTGAAGTACACAAACCCTTCACAAAGACAATGTAGTGATCCATAAGGGGTTGTTATAGTTACAGGTCCTGATTTGGACCCAAGTCTGTCTTTTGACTATCCATGTAATAGGGGATAGACATGTGGGATAAGGGGACTATTGGGTGGAGGGGGAAGTATTAAAATCAGAAAGGGGACCCTTATATGAAGCTGTGAATGATTAAGTTAAGGAGATCAGTGGTATGCTACGCTGAACAGGTTGCTTTTCAGAGAATGTTTGTATACCTGAAGGCTACGGGAATGTCATAACATTTAAGAAAATTAAGATAGTTCTTGAGAAGTCTTGTAGATGAACATGTGAGGAAATTATGTTGGATAATGAGAAGGGGAGCTCATTGGCAGAGCAGAGAGGAGACTTCAGAGCTTATCTAGAGACAAAAGTTGAGATATAGTCAGCTGCGGTGCTGTCGGGGGTTTAAAAAATTAGGTTTAGTATTTTAAATATTGTCCTTGATGATATTCAGCCAATATAAGGACTATCAATCTTGTTGCCTTGAGGTGGGTTGAAGTGGTAGTTTTAAGGAAGATAGAAGGTGCAGTGACTTAGGAAAAGGCAGGGAAGTATAATGGTTATAATATATTTATATATATATATATACAGTAAACTCCTGATTATCCGGCACTCAACTAACTGGGACTCTCAAGCATCTGGCACCAGCATTAACTCCCCATTAAAAAAAAAACTCCCGCTAAACCGGCATAACGGGCACAATCCGGCACTATCCAACACTATCCGACAGTTCGAGACTGCAAAAAAAAAATGCTAACTTTTTTTTAAATTGGCCCTAAATGGCCCAGTTTATGTGCTAATGCCTTTTTTTAAGGCATTTTGAGGGGGATTGGGTGGTTTAAGGGTAATTTAGACCCTTAAATTCGGGGACTCCCAATTAACAGGCAACTACAGTTATCCAGTAATAGGGAGTTCCCGTAGGTGCTGGCTAACAGGGAGATTACCATATATATATATATATATATATATATATATATATATATATATATATATACATTGTAGTGATCTACAACATTGGTTCACGGATGCCTGAATTAGTTGGTGTATGATTTTGCTGGTCAGTAGTTCCTTACAATTTTCTTCCAGTTTGAAAATATAAGTGTCCGAATCACATTATTTCTCTGTTATATATGAAGGAAGGTTTTTCAAAAGTTTCCACACCGTTGTTTTATCTTTAAAAGTAAGGTGGCATCAATAGATGTATAATTGCTCAGAAGTGCATGTTTCTGGCAACCAAGTAGCAGTAACAGAACCTCAGCAGAATAATGGACAGTTGGATAACACTGGAGAGAAAATATATTAATAAAATGCAGGACATTCCACTTTCAGTTAGACACGTTAAGACGTTTGTAAATAACTGGTACATACATTTTTTTTTCCTTTTTAAGATTTTTTTAAATGAGTAAATACATATCGTGCTAGTTTTGAAATAGAATGATAACGCTTACATTATGGCACCAACGTGCATAATATGTGCCACAGTAGAAAGTAATATTGCCAGTGCAAAATATGAACGGGGGTTGTATAGAAATTGTAAATGTTCGGTATAAAATATAATCTAAGCATGCTGCTTATTTTAGCCAATGCTGAAGGTTGCCATTGTTCATTCCTTTAACGGTATAGAGTTTGAACCCAGCGTGCTTACATGTTGGAAGCTATTCTAGTTTTTTTAAAGTGTTTTAGGAACTATTGCCCTGCATACAATATGTGAAAAACATAACTACAGACAGTCTGCCATTAAATACTTTCGCTCCTGAGGTTGTGTTCATTCTCTGGGTTTATGTGATCTGTGACAAGGCTGCTGTTAAATAACCTGTTCAATGCCACAGTAAAGCATACATGAATGAGCAACTTGCACTTGTTTAAAGGAGCACTATATGATGAAAAAAAGAAAAATGTATATGTTTTGAAAAATTCAGTCTGGCTATATGAGTAATTAGGCAAGAAAAACATTTGAAAGTTGCTTTTTAATCAATAAAAACATAATTGTAATGCCTCTCCTTATTTCCAGAGGCATCCATGGTATTTTGGTGAAGGTTGCTTGTGTGAGAGGGCATATACATTTTACAGGAGCATGGTTTGCAGTTAACCTTGCAAGCTGCTTGCTTCTGAGCATGTGCTGGAGAAATGGTTTGGTCTCAAATGTTATGCTGAAAATGCAGGACAATGAAACCCTACAGTAAATAAAAATTGCATATAAAAATTAAAAACATAAATGCTGTGTTTTCATTTTTATTTATGCATTTATTTAATTAGTTAAAAGATCATGCAGAAAAGAAATTCAACACAATGTCCCATTAAATAGTTTAAGACGTTAAAGAAGTTGTGTTTCACTATGGGTAATACATAAGAAAAATACTTCATGCACGGAGAAAGCAGAATGTATAAAGTCACAACGATTTTGTTATATTTTTGGTTTTTAACAAAGGACACAGAGAGAAGCTTTCACATCTGTCAGGTCACATCAGTGTTCCCAGGCACTGAGTCATTAGGAGTGATAAACTGCCCAGAAGCTTAGTAGATATGTTGTGAAGGGATGCAGCTTGCTTGAAATTGTTTACAGTTACATAGTTACATAGGGCCTCATTCTATTATCGTCCGCAGCCGCTGCGGGGCCGCAAGCTTTACGGCTATTCTATTCCCCTCCGGCCGGGGATTCCGGCAGGCTTGCGGCCGGTGCCTTGCTATCTCTTGCGGACGATCGCGCCGGAGGAAAGCCTTTGATCTAAAACGGCCGCAAAGAAATCGTCCGTAAGAAAAGCCTGGTTTCTATTCTATTGCTCCGGGAACCCTGTCTGCAAGGCTAAAACCGAGCCGCAGCTTACTTGCAGCAAACAGGTCCCGCTAACACCAATTAAGCACATAATATAGCCCAAATAAAGCCATCCTGCACTTTGCGGAGTCTATAAAGTGATATTCCGTGTTAGCAAAAATAGCACATAATTACCCTATACTCAAATCCGTAAAATAATTTTTTTTAATATACGTAAAATATACATGTAAAAGGTCCAGAGTGCTTGGAGCACCTCAGACACGCCCACGCCGCAGCCGGAAAATAAACAGTTAATTTGAACTCGGGTTTGGGCTGATGTGCAAGCTTGAGAGTGGGTTACTTTTAATCCTCATGTCCCCCAATATGATCCCTAGCATTTACAGAGCTGTACAGTGCAGGCTTGAATTTATTTTTGCGTTTTTAGATTTCAGAGCTTACGGCCGGTTTCAAGATATGCGGCCGGCCGTAAGGGGAGATCCTTGCGGGGCCGTATAATAGAATCGCAAGTTAACTGAACCCCCACAAGGAATCGCGGCCTTACGGCCGATTTACGGCCGATAATAGAATGAGGCCCATAGTAATTAAGGTTGAAAAAAGACTTTCAGTCCATCAAGTTCAACCTTTTAAGATCTGCTCTGATCTGCAATATGCGGATCAGTTGGTATAAGGTGAATTGTTTTGCTAGATGCTTACCTTATCATCTAGAGAACATGCTATAAAATGATATCATTCCAATAAAATGTCATATATCATGAGGGTTATTGAGGGTTAAATTAGAATTAAAGTGTTTCAACCCAAGATTTGATCTTCCAAGGTTGGATGGTTGAAGAGATATAGTAAAAGTTCCAAATATGATATTAAAATTATGATATAATTTAAAAATATATATTGTGACAAGTACTAAATGCAGTATAAATACCGTAGTTTCTTATGTGAATCATATATATTGCAGGTTAGCATTTCTGACTCCTCTGCTCCCCAGTCAAGCTTAGAGTCTTACCTTTACATTAGAGTTTAATATTTCCTGTGAGTTTGCACATGCTCATCATTTTTGTTGTATTTTTTTCTTGAGAGAGTTCAATATCCACCATTTGCCATACAATCAAACTGAGCGTGCACAAATCCACAGGGTTATTGTACAAATACCCACACTGATTACATTCAATGGCAAAAATAAGAATGGAAGCTTGGTGGGAAAAACAGAAAGGCTGAGAACATTTTTTAAGTTTACTGTACAAATAATCACAGTAAAAAAATATGTTTTAATAGATTAAGGAATTGTTCCTACCTATATGTTTAATACACAACACATTATGGCTCCTATGAATATATCAAATGATTGCAGTATTGTAGTTTTTTACTGTATTTTCGGTACAAGGAACAGAGGTATCAAGATGCGTTTCCAACCTCCCAAACATGCCTTACACATAAAGAAACTAAACATGGTCCATTGCATAGCAGTAGAAGTCTGATGATGGGTCACAGAGTAATACTGCTTACTCTATAAGATTGTATAACACACATTCACACATATATGTATTTGACAGCAACAACATGAAACATACTGAAAAGATCAATTGGAAACGCTTATATTTTCTTTAATAATTACAACACCTTTAATGCAGTTGTCATGTTTAATAAATTGCTATTTAATTTATCTGAAATTGATAATTTTATGCATGTTCTAGAGATGAGAAGAATCCTATTGTGAACTGATCCCTTGCATGACTACTTAATGTATGTATATTTGTGTTAAGTATTAATAATGTTAATATTTATCTATATCTAGTGTATTGATCAAATAAAATAAAACTACTGACAGATACCATTTAATTTCCTAACATAGAGAGGAATTCTCAGTAATGCAGATTTATAAAATGTAATGAGCCATAAAATACATTGTTTTAGGCACATTTTGCTTTCTCTATATATTAAGGTACAAGAACAATAGTGTGGGATTTTGTGAATAATCTTTAAAATCACACATTGATCAAAATCTAAAAAAATCTCACATTTGGTGCTAAAAGTGTATGTTTTCTCTGTTCTTCAGTCTTCATTATAACACTGGCCAACTTAAGATGCCATCATCTGCATGAGCACAAAAAAACAGCTCATATTATATCTGAGAACTTTGACACCATGACTAAATTAAATATGTCTAAAAAAAATATATTCCTTTGCTTGAAAATATCCAAGCACTAACGTGCAAAGACTTATATTCATTCACACATTTCTTGTCTCCAAATAATCCATAAAACACTTCACTCTTATATCTCATACATCTTTCATGGTCTTCCCAATCCTTTTCATAGTACCTCTCTCATGTAGCAATGCGCCAAACGTATTCTGTAGTGCTATATATACATATATATTTATTTTTTGCTCACAGGAATTATTTAAAATTAGAATAATCCGTTCCCAGTCCCGAATACGATACGTAAATAAATAAAACGTTTACCAAAACGTTATCTTTGCTGAGGAGCGATGATGGCAGAAGATGAAGTGGTGTTAAAAGGAATTATTGTTTAGAGTGGGGGTCACCTTCCAATAAATCATCAGGTAACTCCAATTCTGGTGATTGATGTGTTTTTTTTTTTTTTTAAATAGAGGTTCCACTGTATATATGAGGGCTTCTATCGTTTTTTTGCCCACCATATATTAAATTATTGTTGTGGTGAACTACCTACTCATAGGGTACACAACACAAGCTGGGAACCCGCCCCACGCTGATGATAGCCAGTAAGCTTGAAACAGCTGCACGCAGATAGGATTCTCAGCTTGTGTATAATCCAACCTTGGCTTTGCATAAAAGCTGTGTAATGCAGCGGGCATAAGCTTAAAGGAAGCCATGTTTGAAATGGTTTATGGATTGAAGAGCAAGGCATTTGTGGACACATTTGCATGTCCCTGCTCAACTTCCCAGAATGCAGTGTAATAACTGTATTTCTCGGAATTCTTGGCATGAAATAATTTTTTTCACTTGTTTTAGACATTAAAATGTGAATACAGATGTACTCTTTATTTACTATATATATATTCATGTTGTTTTTGATCATGCACCAAAAAAGAGGATTAATTGTTCATCAAACTTGAAGGTCTACCATCTATCTGCTTTTTATATCAATTTGTGACTTTTGAACAGGCCTCGCTATAGGCACCCAGTTCCACAACTGTAACAAACTGAGCGTTGCAGTTTGGCGTCTAACTGACTGTATCTCTCTTTGTCTCTCTCCTCTGTTTCTTTCTCTCTGTCTCTCTCTGTCTCTCTTTCTCGCTCTATTGCTGTATGTCTTAAGTCTGATATGCATTATACAACTGTAAGATAAAGCATGCACTTTATGAATAAAGCATAAACAAGTTCTCTAGAAGAATGCTGAGCACTAAGCGTGACCAACGACTTGAAATTTGTGTGATTGCTGTGATAGTGACATTATAATCCACTCACTGTGCCATAGCCACTGTGTGGTAATTGTATATAAATATATGAAATAAGGATTTACCTTATTATTTCTATTGCAAAAATAATTCATGTTAATTATTATTTGCTATCAATAATGTGCTTGTGAAGTTAGGTAGGTATTTGATGCTCTTTTAGAGCATCAAGGTAACTTTAATGGAAACAGTGAAGATCTTTGTAGAGAAGGGAAGTAAAACCTATTGGGTCAGATTCAGTAAGGTTCTCAGAGACTGTCATTGCTGTTTTCCATTCATTGTCCAATAAAATACAGTCATCACGTTTCAGAGGACTCCTTTACAGCCTCTGAACATATTAGATAATATCACCAATGATGAAAAAAATGTAAGGTGTAAAGTTTAATGTTCCTGTATGTGCTATCAAACAGCTGTTATTTTTGTAGTAGATACTCGACATGACGAGAAATCAACATCCAAACAGGAATATTCTTACATTTTTCTACTTATAGTATTTTTTTTCCCAATTATACCCATATATATATATTAATATATTGTAATGTTTTTCTATAAAATGTAAATATTCTGCTATCTAAACTATATAAACATTGATGATTATTAGCCCTATTAAATTTCCCTAACTTGTAAAAAACATAGCTCGTAACGTAGCTTGCAAGACTTAAGGCTATTAAATTGGCCTCTTAAAGCAGCCTGCTGACGACTTGCGGGGTAGGAGCGAGAAAACCCTACTGGGGGTGACAATTTGACTTGCGAGCCCGCAAATCCTTTGATCTGTCAAGCCCATAACCCCTACGTTCCAATCTCGCCATTAACTTGCATCAAAATAACTGGCGTTCAACCCCGTAACTCACAAATGGAGCCAAGAAGCGAGTGCTAGAGAAGACCTGCAAGGGGGGTAAAGTCCAATCCATAGCACTGTAAATGCAAATATACACACACTACTGTACTTTTCTCAACAGGGAAAGTGATGTTAGGTCTAAATCGGCCAAAAAAAATACTTAATTTCCATGTTATATATCTCAATATGTTAATACATATAATGGAACGTGCATGTAATAGAATATCATATTTACGGCTGTATCAATATTGCATTATATCTGGAATGTGGGTCCGATCGTAACTCGTAACTGAACCCCGTAAGACTTTGAAATTCCACCTCCATTTTTCAGTGACGTAATTCTGATGATCTCTGTTTCTATTGGATCCATCTAATCCCGTAAATACGAGTTTGACTAATTAATTACGTTCACGGGCGCACTTCCAACATGCGAAAAATGGTTTATGGGTTTGCCTTTCAAGCTCATAACTTGCAGCATGTTCTAGTTTAATAGCCCCGTAAATCGGCAAAATTTCAAGCCCGAGCTTGGAATTTAATGTGGTTATTAATGAAGGTAATCAATAGAGTAATTTCTGTTGATGATGTTCTAGACCCATTGAGCTATGAGATCCCTCACCACCAATTACTACTCCTCCTTTTCTTTTGTCCTCATGCCAAGATTTTCACTTTCACGTAGAGTTTACATATAGAATTCAAGATCGTGTCCAGTATATGTAAAATAAGAAATGGCACTTTATATCGACTTTTCAGTGAACATGAACATACTGCTGGGTGATGATGCATCTTGGGACAGTATTGATGTTGTTATAGAGTGTCCGACTCCATGTTATCACTCACTCATGCACATTAAATTCGGGCTACGTGTTAAAACGTAGCTTGTAACTTAGCTTGCAGGACTTAAGGCTATTAAATTAGCCTCTTAAAGCAACTCACAGACAACACACGGGTTAAGACGCAGCAAAGAAAAAACCCTACGGGATGAGCAACGTTGAACTTTGCGGCCGTAAATCCTTTGATCCGTAAAGCCCGTAACTGCTATATTTCCAATCATGCTATTAAATTGCAACAAAGTCACTCGCTAGCAAGCCTGTAAGACGCAAATGGAGCCCAAAGCCCTACGAGTGCTGGAGAGGACTCACAAGGGGGGTAACATCCAATAAGTAGCACTTTAACTGCAAATAAAAACAAATTACTGTAATAATATTAAAAGGGAAAGTGATATTAGGTCTTAGAATTAATAGCACAACATTCTCAAGCCCGCAAATCCGCCCAGAAAAATACTTTATTTCATGTATAATTTTAGTGTTATATCGATCCTGGCAATCAATGTGTTAATACATATACTGTAACTCGCATGTCATAGAATATCATATTTACGGCTTTAATAATATAGCATTATATCTGAAATGTGGGTCCGATCTCAATTCGTAATTGTAGCCTGTAGGACTTTGAAATCTAACCTCCCCTTTTTCAGTGACGTAATGATGACAATCTCTTTTACCATTGGCTCCATCTAAACCCGTAACTACGGGTTTGACTAATTGATCCTGCGCAGGGCCGCAAATCCAATGTTCGACGAATGAGTTACGGGTTTGTGCCTACAACTATTAACTCGCATCCCCTTCTAATTTAATAGCAGCGTAAATCAGCAACTTCAAGCTTGCAGCCATTGCGGGTCTCACGCTGCACTTCCGGGGCTGGAATTTAATGTAACTGCATGTCTCAGGTTGTGCTTATCCATAATATTATCTTTGCAAAGATACAGGAGCGAGTTGCCAGTTCCTTCTCCAGTGTCTGAGCTCTCTGGGTGACCTTACATGATGTAACTCACAGCTTCTTTGAGGTACACAAGTCCCTTCATCATGGCAGGGTAGCAATCTGGAAAGGAGGGGTGGGGGGCAGTCTACTGCCCTTGTAATGGGATGCCCGAGTCTTGGTCTTGTTGTGCCTTCAGTGGTTTGTACTTAGAGAAACAAGTGTGATCTTAGAAAAATAATAATATTGACCTGGTCTGAGGTTTTTGCTAGATACATATATTTTTTATATGCATGAAAGTGCTCCACATGTGTGTTGAAATTAAATGTTTCTGTTTATACCAAAAACTGCATTTCAAATTGTCAGAGTAATCCTATTTTGAATATCATAAGCACGGTAATATCACTGGAAAGTGTGTACATTCACAAGATATGTTGTTTCCTTTATGTAGCTATGCTTATTTTAGAAAATAATGCAATTTCACAATCCAATTTCAAGAGTCACTTAAGATAAATAAGTACAATAAAAAAGACTAGATATAACTGCATTCCTCTGAATATCTCATCTGTTTTGAGAGTATGAAATATGTATGAAGAGGCTGTTGACGACCAATTCCTGCTCTACATATTCAATGCTAAGATAAATATAATAAGGTAATAAAAAACTGCAATGGTTTTGGGACGTCTATGTGCGGAGACTAGAAGGATCCAGCCATCACATCGCTCGTCCTGATAGATGGCATTTAAGGTAAAAAATGATAGCGAATACAATCTTAATCCATACGGCATTTTAAACATAAAGAATTAATTAAATTTACATTATTTAGAGTAATAACTCAACCTTCGCATAAAATTGTGCTAAACAAATAATTCATTAATAAGCACTGATTTGTGGTCTGAACTATATTTCTGTCATTAGCAGCAATTCTAATTCATTATTAAAGGCATTAACTGATGCATCTGACTCTACACAAAATAACTTCATTAACTAATATTGCATGTGTTTAAATGATCACTTTTGAAATACTATATTTCATAGTAAATAAAACAAACGTGGTGAAATAAAATACAGTTTTTATGTATTAACTCAGATGCAGTTATGGTTACATGGGATCCACCACTTTTGTTGCTACTGATTAACTTTGAAGGGTAAGGTGGAAAATTCACTGGACACAGAAGAAAAACATACATTTTTATATTATAGTGTAAATTTGAACTTGGTCTTTTTAAGAAGTAAACTCTCTCTCACTATGTATATAAAGAGTGAGGTAGCCAGGAGTGTCCAGTAATCTAGATTAATAATTAGAGAATTGCAGCATATAGTTATACCTATTTTATTAGATAAACTTATTTATAATACAGCGACGAGCTATCGAGAGATGATCCTCTCTTTATCAAGTCAAAAGCATTTGACTTGATAAAGAGAGGATCACCTCTCGAAAGCTTGTCGCTATATTTTGAATAAGCTTGTCCAATAAAAAAGCTATCACTATATCCTGCAATTCTCTGATTATTAATATATATATATATATATATATATATATATATATATATATATATACATATTTAACTTATATATATTTAAATATATATGTTTAGTTGTTGTTTAGTCGTTCAGTCCCTATGGACATATTGTGTATGGTTGTGTTAATCCAGACGTTTTTCAGAACAAAGATACTGCAGTGGGTTGCCAGCTACTTCTCCAGTGGATTTGTTTGTCCTCTCTCCTATGACCTGCCCATCTTGGGTGACAATACATATAGCTCACAGCTTCATTGAAGTACACAAGCCCCTTCACCAGGTAGCAATCCAGAATGGGATATATACAGTATATATATATATATATATATATATATATATATATATATATCACATATATAGTTGTCATAACTGCGGGTTGTCAAACGTTGTTGCTAACGCTGCAGCCCTCGCAAAGCGAGGGCCTCAGTTGCTGGCATGGAGTGCCCTCCTTGCCAGCAACTGCGGTCCTCGCAACATTTACGGACTTACGACACAGAAATACGAGACGCGGGACTTAGAAAAAAAAACATTACAACCTCATAAAATTACAACTTATAACGGCCGACCCTCACGAACCTCAAAACATTCAAAACACAATAAATACACACAACAAACACATAAAAAGCTTATCCACAGCAAGAGGGAGCACCCAGGACCTCTGCAAGTGAAGTTACACCTACCTTTAAGTCCAAATTGAAGAGTTTAGACACCTGAAAATTACCTAAGCGAAAGAAAAAATGACTGCCGAAAAAAACAAAAAAGAGGCTACAGGACCCTAAACACACGAAACACCACCAAACACATACGGATTTTCCAAAAAAGCCGGACGAGCTCCAAGAACAAGGACGCTAAATCACCAACAGCCGCGTACCACACATTAGGCGCCATTTTACAACACTAACAGAATGCGGAAGTACACAGCTACCCTAACGGATTTGGCTCGCGCACGCACACTATTTACACTACACACTGCACACATTGCTGACACTTACACAGCAGCTCCACAGCACTCAAAACACACATTGTATGCTGCAGCAACATCAAAACAGATTGTCAGCTCTTCAGCATAATGCTTCCTGCATATATTACTTCAAAATAGGTAAAGTATATTCCTTTATTAATATATTATTTAGTTCATTACCACACACCAAACAGTATTAGCTCACTTACAATTTGATTCCCATAATTTTTTGCCGGGCAATATTTTAGTATATATATATATATATATATATATATATATATATATATATACAGTATATATATATATATACATATATAAATAGTTTACTTCTGCTCATGACTCACAAGGGTACATTTTTCTGCTCTACCTATGGGTCTGAATGCACTAACTGTGACATCACATAGCAGCAGGTAGTGAATGCAACTGCACATGAAATACAGAAATAAAGTCACTGGCAGAAGTTTGTCAGATAATTATATCCTTTGCATAAAACATTTTCACACCATGTTAACTGATTGAAACAAGTAAGATAAATGATAGCAAACTATGAGCCTCATTCAATTATGAGGCCGCAAGTTCTAGGATATAGGCCGTATGTCTGTGGGCCTCCTGCTTTTTGGTGCTATTTAAGTCGTCAAGACCGCAGGTTAGGGGCCGATAGCGAAATTCGTAAACCATGCCATCGTATGTAGCATTTGCAAGCTTGAACAAGCAAGGCCATAACTCCCGATGCTGAAACAGCCAATAGAAAAGGAGCCCGTCATCATGAAGGCCGTACAACATGAGATTCGGGGTCCGATATGCGATCGGCCCGCAAACCCGCAATCCACAAAATTATAAAAATTAATGAAGCTAATGTAATAGTCCATGTGGGTGGCCTGATATGTATTAATTCATTAATTTCCAAGATTGATATATCCCCGAAAATTACACATTGAAAAATTAAATTTTATATTCCTTATTTACGGGCTTGAGACTGTTGTGCAATTAATTCTAATGTCTTACATTGTGTTCCCCATCATTTACAGTGCAAGATTGAAATTTTATTAGCATTTAAAGTGCTCCGAACATTTCTTTAAGCCTGTTGCGAGTTCTCCTTGGAACCTGTAACTTGTGGTTTGACTTTTGCAATTTGCGGCCTTGTCGGCTTGCCTAGCGAGGGGGAATCGGAGCAATTGAGTATCGATTTGCGATTTTAGCATTCGGAACTCTTGCGGCCATTAAAGATCAAAGGCTTGGAGGGGCCTTAACTTGCGATGTGAATCATCGCAATGAATCGGAGGCCGGAGCCCGTAACACGATCGAAGCCCGCAAAAAGACGCCAATTGATTTGCAAAATAAGTTATAGCCTCCATTACCGAAGCCCGGATCTCCTGATGCCTCAATTGAATGGGGCTCTATGAATTTAACCTAGAAACACTTGAAATGATTGAATCAACAGTATACATGGTTGGTCTACTAAATAGGCACATTTGGAAAGTGGCTTTGATATCAGCTTTTAAGGGCTACCGAAACACATAACCACTTAAAAAAGTATTAGTATGTTGTATCTTAGTAAATAATACATATTATATTCATAGCACTGCATCACGGTACACAGCGTATCCTTGGGAATCTGATAGCAATGCTGATAGTGTTTATATATAGTGTGTAATGATCTATTTACAGTACCGACATGTACATTATCAATAAAGTGTGGCACATTATCATCAAAAGCAAACAAGCCTAATGTGATTTCTATGCTAATACAAAAATGCTGCTATTTAATGAAGTAAGTCTCACTTAAATAAATTACACATGGACATACCTCCACGCAGCATCTTTAGTAGTAACAGTAATGGCCCTTGCACAAACTGCTTATTTTTATCTAACAATAAATCAAGGTCTTATTTTTAGAAAGATCTAATCTGCAAGTTGTGCTTAATGACACAGTGTGCTGTGAATCCGCACCCATATGCAGCTGTTCCCTGGCTCCAGGGGCTCTTCAAACACATAAATATATTGTGTATGACGATAACAGAGACTGTTTGGATGAGACCAATCTCATGTTTGCTCGGAGTGACATTTTTGTGCAATATTTAGCAAGGTTAAAAACTGAAATAGAACGAGCACTTATGCTTTCCTTGTATTGCCAACAAATGTCTTCCTTTTGCTTTGCCAAATGTTTTTTTCCCTGATTTAATGTCCCTAAATGCTGAGTGAAAGAATGTCAGTCTCAAGGTTGCCATCAATAACAACCGTAAATTAAAAATCCAGCTATTCCAGTGCATCCCCACACTTTATGTATCTTTATTTACTGACAGCGGTATTTATGGTATGTCAGTAATGCTGAAATCTAGCACTTTGTAGTTCACCAATACATCTCACAGCTGTTTAAAGATAGATAAGTTATTTGTTGATTGAAATTACTACATTTAAAATTTAGCTGGCAAACGTCATTGTAGCTGCAACCATTTGTATCGTATATCGCTGGCTAGTGTATATAAAATATACGCTCAGTTTGTGTACAAGCTAATACGAGATCATTTTATAATTTTATCTTGGAGCATGGATATTTGCCAAATAATTATATCATGGAGAAATGCAATTTTCTAAATATTAACATTTGTAACGATTTGTAAATATTCACATTGATTAGAGATTCTTAAATTGTCATCCATGGACTACCACTTGTCTGAGAGCTTCATTTCGGTGGTAAATGGACTGTGATTTCTATAAAATTATTACAAATTTCTAGACACTGGATCATAATTTTAATAGGTGCACAGGCTATACTACATGATAGCACAGACCTTTGCTGTTGTTAAACAGCAGGCTGAAAAATTACTCCACAATGCCCATAATAAATCCATCCACCAAAACATTTTTTCAGTCATTCTTGATTTTGGGAATCCGTGATATAAGCAGTGCCATCCTCAGAAATCTTTGGGCCCAATACAAAGCTAATAACCAGGCGCCCCCAACGGTGCTATGCCCCTCAGGATATATTGAAAATACATATGTGGTCGGGTACCTCTCCTGTAACGAGGGGTAGCTGGCATATGCGGCTGGTGCTAAAGACATCCGGCCTGATTAGAGGGCCAGATGAGTCCTTGGGCATTAGCAAGGAAGTTGATGGGGACCGAAATCAGCAATGAGGTGCTTAGCGAAAGCTGAAAGCATTACCTTGAAACATGGGCAAGGACGCTGTTTAGTAGATTTGGTGAAGCCAAAAGACAAAATGTAATGCTTAGCAAAAGCTGATTAGGACTTATGGATAGTCCTTGAAACAATAGCTCTCCAGCATTGTAAATGCCATGACGGACATTAAATTTAAAAAAAGGGCCAAAAGTTTGCAAAAGGGACAAAAATCTGCAAACGATGGGCTTGGAGAAGCCAAAGACAAAGGAGTGCAGAGAAACACCCTCCAAACACAGATTTAAAAATGAACTGAGGTGTGCAAGGAAGAGGTGGGCCGGGAGTGCTTATGAAGCTGAGAGAGGGCCCCTCCCACAACCCCCAGGATACACTTGGATATATAAATATAAAATATCACAAATCTACTGACCAAGGCATTTATAATTACATATAAATAGAAAATGGAAATAATTTATTATAAGGCTTACAGTTTCTTAGTACATCTACAAAAGCCACTGATTACTCTAGTTTAAAAAGCAAACAAAGTATACAAAGGAAAATGGCAGAAATTGCATTAAAAATGTAAAAAAAAGTAGAGATATCTATGATTGTTGTAAACCATTCCACAATACATTGTTTAGAAAAATGTTTGCATGTAAATGAAACATATTGTCAGGAAATACTGCTCTTGAAACTTACCCTTTTTATAAATTACCAAAACAACATGTGGATCTGTGGCCATTTTCTCTTTCTAATTCTTCCGTAACATGACACAATACATGTATTAAGATAAGACACTTGGAATACTTCTCCAGTCCTTATATTATCATATTGGGCTAATTCACTGAGACGTGTCCTTTCCAAGGGCCTCATTCTATTAACGGCCGTAGGAGCTGCGGGGCCGCAAGGACCGGCCGCAAGCTATTCGGCTATTCTATTCCCCTCCGGCCGGGGATTCCGGCAGGCTTGCGACCGGCGCCTTGTTATCCCTTGCGGCCGCACGCGCCGGAGGAAAGCCTTTGATCTAAAACGGCCGCAAGAGTTTCGGCCGCAAGAAAAGCCCGGTTGCTATTCTATTGCTCCGGGAACCCTCTCTGCAAGGCTAAAACCGAGCTGCAGCTTACTTGCAGGAAAAAGGTCCCGCTAGCACCAATTAAGCACATTATAAAGCAGAAATAAAGGCATCCTGCACTCTGAGGAGACTATAAAGGGATTGTAGGTGTTAGCAAAAATAGCACAAAATTCCCCTATCCTCAAATCCGTAAAAAAAATTTTTTTTATATATGTCAAATATCCATGTAAAAAGTCCAGAGTGCTTGGAGCACCTCAGACCCGGCCACTCTGCGGCCGGAAAATAAACAGTTAATGTAAACTCGGGTTTGGGCTGATGTGCAAGCTTGAGAGTGGGTTACTTTTAATCCTCATGTCCCCCAATATGATCCCTAGCATTTACAGAGCTGTACAGTGCAGGCTTGAATTTATTTTTGACTTTAAAGATTTCTGAGCTTACGGCCGGTTGCAAGATATACGGCCGGCCGTAAGGGGATATCCTTGCGGGGTTGTCTATTTGAATTGCAAGGTAACAGGAGCCCCGCAAGGAATCGCAGCCTTACGGACGTTTTACGGCCGATAATAGAATGAGTCCCCAAGAGTTTACCAGCTAATTATGTTGTCCTTAATGTTTTAGTTCTAATTTATGAATCTTACATGTACTATGACATTTTGTTAGAAATCTGTTTCTTAAACATAAATAAAAGTAACATAATTAACCACAATTACTGATTATTTGATTGTTTATATCATGTAAATGTGTTAGGATTCTTACAAAGTACCATTTACTTTCTTAACGTTATCCAATGTATCCACAAGATGATGCTGACATTTTAAACGCCAGATGTGTGCATGTTCCAGGGCATCAACAATTTCTATCCATTAGCTTCTTTTAACCTCAATCAAATGCTTTAAATTTGATGCTGATCTACTGAGATGACTAACACACAACCATGGACCCAGCAGGATTTATTGCAATGAAAACTGGAATATCATACAGATAACTCTGAAATTTGATAAATCACATTAAATAACACCACTGGTTCACTAGAAGATAGAATTATTTTAACTGTGCCATTTAAAAGAGCAAATCATGCTATCTTGATAAAGATTGTTATTTGTGAGTTGTTTTCTTGTTTACAGAGATCAACCCTGAACACTGGCTTCTGCAGCATTTTCTTTAAGAGAAGATGTTGCTTTATAATACACACAGTTTACTTCGATTTGTTCTCTTGATGGTACAATTATGTGCATCATATTGTAGATGTTGCCACATCTTTGCAGCTAATAGATTTAAAGTATTAAAAATGATAGAGGAGAGGTGGGAGTTACATAGTGATGGGTATATGTTAAGGGTTAACATAAAGTTATAAAAGTAGTGGGTTAAGTGGTAGTATGTTTCATAGTAAGGATAGGAATATAGAGTACCGTTTGGTGACTTGCCATACCTTTTAGGTATACTGTATAGCATCAGTGCCAATGTTCAGTCCTAGTATTTCCGTGTTGTGCCCAGGTTAGTCAATCAGAATGGAACTAGAGGCAGTGATTGACACGACTGAGTGAAACAGGGAAATACAGAAATCCAGGACTGTGTGGGGCTCTCCATGACCAAACTTGGCCACCCATGTGCTATAGCAATACATTTCACAGCATTCATTCAAGTTAGTGAAATTTAAAATTAAACAATATGTTGATTTCCACAAGTATAATATGCATAACACATATACCTGAAAATGATGCAGGGAACAATACATTAAAGATGCAGAGATATGCAAAGTGACGCTAAATGGTTTATTCACAGAGCAAAACTATATATCATTAAGACATATGTCATATGGCAAGTACTCATGTCCAAATTTAAATACAGTGCAGCATGTTCACCAGCTTAGTATTAAGGGGCTACTATAATTCTACAACTGTCATCATTTAGTAGTTGTTGTTCAGTTGTGACCGTATGGACCACCAGGCACATCTGTCAGCCACTGCCCCTCTGAGCTCCCTCAATCTTTTGCTCATTGCTTCAACGACCTCATTTATTAATCTCTGCATCTGCCAGCCCATTCTTTGCGGCTCTTCAGTCTTCCCAGCATCAGAGTCTTCTCTATGGAATACTGTCTTCTCATGATATGGTCAAAATATTTAGCCTCATGATCATACCTTCCAGTGAACAGTTTGACTTGATTTCCTGTAGTATTGATTAATTAGATGTTCTTGTAGTCCAAAAGACTCTAAGCCGTTTTCTCCGACACCACAATTCAAAAATGTCAATTCTACGGTGCTCAGACTTCTTTATGGTCCAGCTCGGTTGGGAATACCATAGTTCTAATTATGTGGATCTTTGTTGATAGTGTAATATCTTTTTATCGTTTTGTCAGAGTTGCCAGAGCATTCCTTCCCAGAAGCAAATGTCTTTTAATTTCATGGCTGCAGTCAGCATCTACAGAGATCTTGGAGCCCAGGAAAATAAAATCTGTCACTGCCTCCACTTCTTCCCCATCTATTTGCCAGGGACTAATATTGCTGTTTGCCATGATCTTTATCATTTTAACATTAAGCAGCAGGCAAGCTTCTGCACTCTCTTATATTTTCATCAATAGGTTCCTCCTCACTTTCAGCCATCAGAGTAGTATCATCCATGTACCTAAGGTTGTTGATATTTCTCCCAACAATATTGATTCCATCTCTCGACTTGTCGGGCATGACCTTACACTTGATTTTTTCCACATATTCCACATATAAGTTGGTAGGCACCTAGTGACAGGAGCTGCTCGTCTCTGCCAAGATAATTGTATAGATAAGCATAATCAAAGATACTGGACTGGGTTGCCAGTTCCATTTATAGTCACGATTTGTCTGAACTCTCTGTTGTGACCTGCCCACCTTGGCTTTCTGTACCTAGTATAGCTTGCAGCTTCAATGAAGTAGACAACCCCCTTCACCATGACAATGTAGCCATCCAGAAGGATTATTATGTAGTACATATCACTATAAAGTAGCTGATTTTCTCTTGATCCTTACATTTGTAGCATCTGATACATTTTCAAAACCATGACATAGTATTTAGGCAGAATTCCTTATACTCTAGTACTAAAGCTGTACGGTAATGAAGCAGCTGCAGGAAACTGGACTCAAACATTGGAGGAGTTAAAAAATAAAATGAGGGAAACTAATTTCTTAGTATAAGCTTTGTCACAGAAGATACATTTTTAAAATCACAAAAATTTAAAAGTCATGTTTAACCATAACAGTGGCCCTTTAATGAGTACAAATGTCCTTTAAAGGTATATCTAAGCTTGCCTGTTTTTCCTTTTTCTAATCTAACACATGCTTCTTATATCACAGACAACCATTACATTGAGTCATTCTATACATATACAGATTTATTTTATTTAAAAATAAAACAGTAGATGCTTACATAGGCATAGTGTACCTACCAATAGAAACATCGCATTTGGGTATGGATTTTGACTCTTTCCTAACCTTCAAGCCAGCAGCAGAGATCTGCAGATCAGTGTCTGGCTCCTCCTGCTTCCTTCCATAGGGGACTACACATCCCATGATTCCTTCCTGCACAAACTGCCATCATCGTTAGTTACAATGTATTAAAATGTATTAGCCGCCTGTGATTGGCCAAAACATATTATGAATTTTATGCAAATTTTAGCAGAGATTTGCAGGGGTGTTAGCCCCCAAAAGCAACTGCTTGCAACTTATGAGATTTAGCAAACATCAGGATGAGTTTTTGGTATTTTTTCATGCAAACATGTTTTTCATACACTACTGATTCTGACACTACTGATTCTCCTCTATCAGATGCATTCATAATCCAGGAAACTTAAATACGCCATTAATAATTTTAATACATGCAGGTGGGTTAAAACTTGCTCTCCATATTTCTGAATTTTCTTTCAATAGACAATTCCACTCATTTAAGCGGAAATGAGGCAAGTTGTTTACTTAACCCAGTAAGAAAAGTTCAAGATAGAAAATAAGATTAACCCATCTATGTGTGCACAGGAAGGAAGAGAATATGGCAAGTAATCAAAAGAATACATGAGCGTTCTGTTACACTACTTTAAATCTCATGCACAGTTTTTATAATAAAGCAGTTTACGTCAAAGATACATAGCTGCATAACCTTTATCCATCAACATTTTAACCAAAAAAATAATAATAATAAAGTTAGGCACGGGAAAAAGAAAATGTTTGATTTATAAAAGTGAGTTTAGCATCTAGCTATATACACATTTGCACCATATAAATAGTGTATGTACATGATTTAGTAGAGATAACATCTATTCCCTAATCTGGCAGTGAAACCATTCTGGTTTATTCATTGTAGAACATTTTGTACCTTGTTTGAAAATGTGTCTGCAAATACAATAATAAATATGAACACAATATTTTTCCTTTATATTTTAGAGAATAAAAATGCAACTCTATCAGCTGAAGAGAAATAAATCAGTGTTAGATCTACTTTTATTCACTTCAAACTAGAAAATAGTTTTCGTTTTCCATTTATGATACAAATTACATTTTAACGTTACTAATTTGCCATCTAAATCAGAACACAAATGCCATGTTGTATAAACTGTGCTATTCAATTCTTCATCTTCTTACAAATATTGGTACTCTTTATTAAATGTCAAAATGTTACTATACACAAAGATTACAGATCATTATGAGGTTTAGAATAAATATATGAGCCATGACATTGCCAAATATTAAGTCTAATGATATAAAAGAAATTGAAGGTCCTGATCTGGAGACCTTGCAATCTAGAGGAGATAATTCATCAAGTGAGATGAGTATTGTGTCTAGGTGTGGAGTAGTTAGGATGGAGCTACTGAAAGAAACAGCTTTGTGTCCCTGACTATGAGCAACCTGGATAATTAATCTTAGTTGTGTGGGTCATACATATGAGTGCTGCAAGGGTTAAGATATTATTTTAATCCCTGTACAAATTGCATTTGAAGCAAAGTCAGGAACACTTCTCATTTGTATCTGTATGATTATTATTTTTTTTATCTGTATTATTATTATTATTATTATTATTATTATTATTATTATTATTATTATCATTATTTATTTATTTATAAAGCAAGAACATATTCTCTAACTATATCCAGTGTCGCCACTAGGAGGAGTAGCCTTTTTTCCCCATAAAGCTCCATAATTCTACAGGTGCATTGCCCAGACAAACTCTAATTAGCTTTTTCCAGAATGAGAGCCTGATCGTTGTTCCAAAAGCAGATCAAAATAATATTATTAACTTTATTTAATTTTCATTCAGATAAAAATATTTTGTAATGTTTAAAACCTGTTATTTTAATTACATGGTAGAAAATGAAAGACTTGCTTTAAAGTATTGCTTTGACATTGGAGGGCATGGGCTTTTGTGATAATATGTGAAATTTAAAGTAAGGAAGTCCACAAATTATGCGTAGCTCCAAAAGACCTGCAGGCAAGGGAGTATTTGGAGACATAGGCATACTCATATACGTCATCAAATGCCTTTCTCTGCTAGAAGAAAGTAAAACTAAATGAGTTCACTAATGAGTTAGCAAGGTAAATTGGAACTTGTCCCCAGATTACACATGCAAGTGTTTGAGTATTATTATCTAATTATTATTTTCATCACACATTTCCTCAACAATAAAATAATGTATAACACATATAAAATGCCATTGGTTGTACAATATCCATAAAGCATTCTCATCATTATAAACAAAAGCAATGTAACGGAGGTGGGAGAATTTAAAATAAAGGACCACTGCTCAATGAAAAAAGCAATATGTTTGAAAATATTGAGGCTGACTGAGAGCATAATTAAGCAGGTGAAAAAGTAATACAGCTAGTTTTTAATTAGAAAAGATAATTGTTGATGCTCCTGCAGGGCGTTTGCAGGATCCATGACACATTTGGTGGAAGCTGTGTGTGTGTGAGAGGGTTTTCATATTTCCAGAGAGCTGTAGTTCTTTCCTTTGATGTCTGCTTCTGGGCCAGGGAGAAGGGAGGAGTGTGGTGTTGATTTCAATCGTATCCATTAATCAAACAAAGGCTTGGGACTTCTGCCTGTTCCCTCCTCCCTCTCACACCCCTTCCCATCATCCAGCTCTCAAGATATGATGTAACAAACATAAAATGGATTCCTGTACTCAGAAACAGATTCTTTTAAAAAAAACATATTTTCCCCCAAAAATGCTCCATGTACATGGCTTACACAGCTGCTAATATTGTTAGCTTGGTACTTGCCAAATAAATGTTTTTTTTCTTGAACTGCAGTGGTCTTTTAGGGTTGTATTGTGCCTGATGTGTATATGATGTATGTGAAGTATGATAACACTGGACCAGATGTACTAAGATGTGAAGTTTGTGACATGCTTAGAAATGTTAGATTTCAGTTTATATACTTTTCATAGAGGACAGAGAATCATACATATTCTGTGACTTTGGGTGATCTAGTGAAATCTCAGAGGCTGTTAGGAAACACATGGAAGGGCATAAGTTAATAGCGAATCTTAATATGGAGTCATTTAGTGCATATGCTCTGTTTCCCAGTTGGTGGGACCAAGATTTCGGCTGTAACCCTGATTCTCAATATACAGTAGACTCTCAGTTAACCAGAACTCAAGCAACCAGAAAAAAATTGAATACTGGACTTTAAATAAAAATGACATTTTAAATGGCTCAACAAATGCCGGGAGCCAGGTTGTCATGCCATAAAATGCTTACAGGCACCTAGATTGCGTCCACTGTATGTCTCTGCAATTCAGTTTTACCTGGAAGCAGACAGACATGAGTGACTGAGCCAGTGCAGTGTTGGTGTTACATTCCCCGGGTTCAGCACTGCACCCTCCGGCCGAACGTACCTGTGTGTAAGTGAGGAGTGAAAGCTGCTGCTGCTAGATCAGCCCTCACTGACCAATATACTTAGCAGAGCATCCTATGTGCAGCTAATCTAGGCCTCTTTTAATAGTGACTCTCAAGCAATCAGAAACTACATTTATCCGGCATCTACAAATCCCCAAGGGTGCCAGATAACTGAGAGTCTACTGTAGCCCTGATCAATCTCTGCCAAGCTGAGTTTGTCCAAAAAAATCCATGTTGTGTCTATTTTATCATCTTGGTAAAATAAAGGTAAAATGCATGTTATGGCCTTAAATAATACTTGCCATCCCTCTCCTAAATCACACATCTAGACTTTTTAATACATTCTCTATAGAGGGAGAAGTTTAGGTCAAGGGATATAAATGTCAGTGTGCAGACATTACCAGTAAATTGGCATTTAATAACACATCAGGTGTAAAACATTATCAAAACATTTTAGGAAATCATGCATACAAGCTTTGTGCGAATAAAAAGTAATATGGAAATCATCTAAAAACTGTAGATGACCTTTCCGAGATCCATGAATAGGATACTATTTGTGATTTGCATATTAAAGGTAGCTTAAGTCTTTTTTTCATAACTATTTCTCACAGTGAAAGGGCACATGATGCAAAAAAAAAATCAGAGAATACTAACAGGAACAAAGTTGTTTGATCACAAATTAATTCTGGTAAAAAATCTACCTTGTTAGCAGTGTACCTGTTTTTAGTTTCACTGCTTTCTTCACGGGAAGAACAAATAAAGATTGCTCCAAAATATTCGCAAAACACAAAATAGAATTATTGATTTTGACTCATTATTTTTACATGTGTACAACAAAGCAAAACAAGGTCTGTTCAATGTATACTAGTTGGAAACAAATATTGAAAATCTATTGCGTGTAAAACATAAAGCACAGGGTAATTAAATTAGATATTTGTATGCATTTTTTTTCAAAGGGAAGTTGTAATATAAATTATTTTAATCTGAATGAAATTAAGAGTAGTGGTTGAAAAAAAAATATTGGCCACCCCAAAATCTTTAAAATATTTTTACATCCTCTTTTATTGCAGTGCTCCCTGCCCCGACAAATAAAAAGTGCAGCATATTATGACATGTCTGGGGAGGAACATTATTGTTACTATTAGTATTATTATATTGATGCATAAAATAACACCATTCTTTCTTGGCATGATAATATTCGATACATCAACCTAACGAGATTGGAAAAAAGGCAAAATGTAATGATATTCATAGGGTTCAGGTTCATCTGTAAGTCAGATGGTGACCGAGACAGCCATTATGGAAAAGAAGGAAAGATTGTGTTTCACAAGGAAGGACCAGCTGGACTGGACAATAAATGGAACTTACTAGTTAGGTCCTCTTCTCTGTAGGTTTCTGTGTTTGGGTAATAGGGAATCCCCTGAAAGGAGGCTTGCTTCAGGATCTGAGGAGTGTCATGAGGAGGGATCCGCTGGATCGGTCAATAAGTGGATTCCACCAATTAGGTCCTCTACTCTGCAGGTTTCTGTGTTTGGGTAATAGGGAATCCCCTAAAACGAGACTTGCTTCAGGATCTGAGGAGTGTCACAAGAAGGGACCAGCTGGATCAGTCAATAAGTGGATTCCACCAATAGGTAGGTTTCTGTCTTTGGGTTATATGGAATCCCCTGAAAGGAGGCTTGCTTCAGAATCTGAGAAGTGTCAAAAGGAGGGACTAGCTGGATCAGTCAATGAGTGAACCAAAAGGTTATGTCATTAAAATAGGAAGGCCAGCTAACATAATCACTCAAAGAGAGGTCTTCAATGCTGAATGCCTCCATTATGCTAGTTTCACAATTTGCCTCTTAGACCTGTCTTAGCAAATGGTAATTGGATTACAGTATATGAATTTCAAAACTACATTTATAAAATATATACCAGGTATGTTCAACATGGATATAACAAGCTGTCAGCTACAGAATGTCTAAAAAAAATAAACAAGGGGATGAGGATCTCCAGACGATAGACAGTTCACACAGGGTAAATCAAGGTTATCACAGGGGTAGCCCTGGCCTGGAAACAATAAGGCCATCTTGTGCTAGCCCAGGGAAGGGAATCGCTTGGGGAAGGCTGGAGTAGGCTCCTTTCGAAAAGAAAGAGAAGCCAGTACCGCTGTACTTCTTCCTGTTAGGGCTTCTCTCCTGTTAGGGCTGTCGTCATAGCAAATAGAACCACTAATTTCATAGAGCAAAAATAAGATGGTGGATGTAGTGCATAAGTATCTCTGTCTTACCCAGTCAGAAGTAATCTTCTGCAATAGATAAATGATAAACAATGGTTGGACGATCAATGACATAGCTCAAATACTTTTTTTTACATATCAGAGAAAAAAGGAAAATAAAAATTACATTTCTACGATCCATGATACTTTATTGAAGGCTGTGTTGTTGAGAGTGGTGTTTTCTATTTCTAGAGATCACGGCTTGCATGTATCAGTGCAAACTGCCTGCTTCGGCGCATGGGAAAACAGTTAGTTTCAAATTCACTGATATCCAATGATCTAACAAATTATCCAATTCTTCCCTCCTGCCTACCCCTCCCTCCACCGATAGATGAAAAATACACACATCATGATCAAGCAGCTATCAAGAAGTGATGAAACAAAAAGATGATGGAACAGGGTCTTCAAAAATTCAGATTTTCTTTAAAAATGTGACACAGATGCATGTGTTGCAATTTTTCACCAGTAACCATTTAATCATCGCAGTGAATATACATTAATTTCTAAAATTCCTTGCCCTGGAAATCTATAATATGTACTGATATAATATGTACTGATATGAAAAAAGTAACCCAGTATCCATTTTCTAGAGATACACAATGTGTTTCTTTCTTTTCCTGAGTATCTTTAAAGAGTAAAAGCATGTTATGCTACTTTTGAGACATGTTTTTAATTAGTAATGGTATCCAAATGATCTCTTGTCATTACTGCAATTAGTTGAAGTAAATTAGTGAAATGTTATTTCCTAAACTAGAGACAGCTGAGATGTTGGATGCATTTTTCAAAGACATTTTGTTCTGCGTTTTAAATAACAGGTTTCAAACTTCAAACATACAATATTTTATCTGGATAACTTTTCTATTTTAAAGAATCTCAGTCACTCTGAAAACAAATATATAGATCTTTTTAAAAGAGCATGAAACCTGGCTGTACATTGAACTAACCAGTTTCTGAAAATTAAATCATCCTTGATGTATTGAACCATTGGCACAATATGTTAATATGTAGTTCAATCCATAGCCCTAACAACATATTCCCATCACACTGGGCCACAAAGCACTATACAGAGCTACACAGAGATAATGATGTATATATAAAAATGTAATTAATTGGCAAGTACACATGTAGTTTTATTACCTTTTTTAAACAAACTTATGAAAAAGTGCTTGTCTTTTCGATGACACTACCCTAGTATCGCTAAACTATCACTGAAGGTTGCAATGTCTGTTTTCTGCAATGTCTGGGGAATATTTTCTTTGCTGTCCTTCAGTTTTTGCAATTAATGAAATGTTATTTCCTTAACTAGAGACTACTGAAATATTGAATGCATTCTCAAATTTCTGTACTTTTTTGGTAAAGTTTAAGAGACATGGGTGTATGATTCATTTAAAACATGGGTCGCAAATATTTTAATACCTACCGCTCACTTTTGATAGTGAAATTCCCGTACTGCTCACCGGTGCCGCAGTAACTCTATTTACCCTATGTCATTTCTGTTTACATAAATCATATGACCCTTGCTATGTATCGCCCTGTACTTACTAGTGCCCCTCAAAAACTTTTTTTTTATTTCTTTGTTTAAATTCTCCATCCACCCTCCCCACGATATAATTAACAGTTATATATATATATATATATATATATATATATATATATATATATACTAGAATGCAGTGCAATAACTGTTTTTCTGATCTGGGAGCAGGTTTTTTAACTTGCTTTACACATTCAAATGTGAACAAACATGTACTATTTATTTACTATATATATAAATTATGGGTCAAAGCTTTCATTGGAAAGGCATACTGCTCCATCTAGTGGCTAAATCCGGTAATGCATGATTACGTTTCATTTTGCTATTTTTTGTGTCCCCTGTTCATATAATCTGGGGAGGGGGGGTTGTTCCATAACCTTCCCCCACAGTTACTACGCACCTGGCAGTGGTGATTGTGGGTTGGTAACTCGTAATTGGATGCAAGCAGCTTATAGAATATGTAGCAATATTAAGAGTGGTTTTAAGTGTGTATACATTTATGAATTGGGCAATGGAATAGGGCCCTATGTTGGCATGTTACAAATAAAGTGTAATGATAATAATAAGCAAGCCCAGGGAGAAACTAGACTGATTAGGTTAAACTTCTCCATGTACTCATTCTAAATGGCATATGGCTTTAGACCAAAAACAATACAGGCTGACCCAAAGCCTAATTAGCCATTATAAGCAAGCATTACAGTGAAAGCAGTCCGTGATTGATTGGTGGATCAGAAAAACTTCAATGTAAATTTACTGTAAAAATACAATTCTAAATAGCTTCCATTTGATATGCAACTGATTTGAATGAAAAGAAGATAAGAAGCTGCCAACTCAGTAAAAAAAATATTAATCTGATTTTTTATTTATTTAAAGGAGGTGTACAGTTTACATTTCCTGCTTTGTGTCAGTCTGAAGTTCCAACATTGTAAGAAATCATTTTTCAATTAATAAAATTGCTGGTAGTACTAATAATATGGATATACTAATATACAATGGATATGGAAGTATGTCATCCACTGCACTTAGTCTTACTGTATTTTATAAACTACAGGGCTGGAAACTTGACAGAAATATGGATTGTAAGAAATGTATTTTTGCATTGTATATTAGAAATATATATCAAATGCATTTGTTACATAAAAAAGAAACATGAATATCTCAAGGAAATAAAATGATATATAATTCATCTATCACTTGCCCTCATTTCAGTTTTAATAAGCTCTCTGGGCTCCCTTATCTTTTTATGTTCATTCCAGAGCAATTAAAAAGAAATGCAAATGACATTGCTTTTTTTTTATAAAGTCGTTCTTATGAAACTTCATTAAAGTAAAAAAGTATTGCATTTATTAAATGATCTAATTAAGTCAGAGTTTTTGTCATTGATGTGTAGGCCAATATTAATACCTTTATGTCTACTGTTGTATCTTACATCCAAGATAATATAGTTGATGGATCTGTAACAGCATGGAGAATATTAAACAAGTAAAACATATTAAAGAGTATTTTAAAACTTTGGTTGAAATTGATATTGTTTGGCACAGGACTGATTCACTGACAACACTTTGATTTTAACTGTAGAACAGAAAGAACTGCTTCATTTTTTTCTTAACCTATATACCAGAAAATAATGATGAAGCTTTTTACAAACCATTTAAATCAATTCAGAATGTTCTTCCCAACAGATATAATTTAAGAAATGAATCTGTCAATTCGAAGAAGTTCTACTTTGAGGCATACTTAAGTATTATTATATTCATCAACATTATTGTTATCCCTATCTTTCTCAGTATCATCATCATCACTGTCATCATTAGCATCAACAATATCATCTTCACTATCAGCATTGTCAATATCATGACCATCATGGTCATCCTTACCAATATCATCATAGACATCACCATTGTTATAATCATTGTAAAAAATCATAAATATCATCCTTGCCAATCTAATATCAACATTGTCAATATAGTCAATGTCATGATCACTTTTAACACTGTCATCAGTATCATCATTGCTATCAGAAATGTTAACATGATCTATAAATTTAGAATTAAGAAAAATTAGGTCCTTGGAGTGCACCATTTAAAATGACCCATGTTCTCTTTTTCTAAATGTAGAGATTTTTTTTTTTTTAAAGGCATTGGAAGCACGGACAAATAACAGGCGTCAAATTGGTTTAGACAAACACAACAGCAGATACATTGTTCCACAAAATAATTGCAACATCATCATCAAGAATATCACCGTTACTGTCATCAATTTTGGTAATATCCTCAACATAACATCAGTTCTCTTTATTTATAAAAAAAAGATTCTATAGCACTAATTACAAAGGTAGCATAATTAAATGCTCTATAACAAAACATATTTATACACATTTCCTACAAATTTAGACAAGGTCATCATCACCAGCACCATCAATACTGCCCTCATAGCATTGCCAGTATCATCAAGATTATTGCCATGATGTCATCAGTATCATCATTACTATCATCACTGTCAATATCATTATTATCATTTATATCACCAATACTATCATCACCAGCATTGTCAATATCATCACCGACATTATCATCACAGTGATCACTATCAGTAATATCGTCATCATCACTATCCTAAATATCAGTAATATTACCACTATTAGCAATAACATCATCCCTATCATTATTATCAGCATTGACAATATCTTCATCATCAGTAATATCATCTTTCTATCATCATTAGCATTGTTAATTTTAACACATCATAAATATTACTCTTTATTTATAATTTACTAATTCTGTAGCACAGGGATACAGTAATTAAACGACATTCATATGACATATTTACACACATTTTATACAAAATGAGGCAAGGGCCCTGTTATTGGGCCAGGATTATGAATAAATAATACTTTTATACAATGTTTTTTAGAAGATGGAGGGCATGACACCATCATCTACATCATCATCTCGATCCTTATCAGCAATGCCACCTTTATTGTCTTCACTACTGATGGCAATATTATCATCAATATCATTTCTAGCATTGTCAGTAATATGGGTATGGTTATCAGTAGCAGAAAATTCAGTATCTCTATCAAAAACATCATCTTCATCATCATCAATAATATTAACATTCCAAATGTAATAACCTTCATAACTACCTTTTTATAAAGCAATGTCTAATAACAATGGCCTTTGATTCTAGCTGTATTAAGGCACATACATTTGTGCAGTTACTTTAATGACTACTTAAGTATTACAATCGAGGTTATATCAAAATGATAGCTTTGGTGCATGAGAAGCCTTGATCTTACTTGTGAGCTGTTCATTAAAATTTTTCATTAACAAATTGCTTCGAGAGTTTAGCACACTTTACTGCTCCAGGAGTCTCCAATATATTTGTTAAGTTTTTTTTTTTGCAAGCCAGGTTAATGAAGCAATCAATTTTATTTCTTTTAAAATCTTTACAGAAAATCCAAATCTCTGTAACATTATAGCAGACATCACTGTATAATTGAAGTAACGAATTCTTGTAGAACCCATCACTTTTAGTGCAATTTCCTGCTAGGTTTGAAGTATCATTGGACAAAGCGTTGAATGTTGAATTCTTACAAAATTGAGATGAATGACAGTATTTGTTATTCTATGGAGATGATGTATCAATAAATATTCTTATTTTGACATACATTTTCAATATAATAACCTAGAAATGAAGTTATTAAAGGGACACAGAAAAGTTTATAAAACTTAAAATGATAACAAATCAGGAAGAAAGCAAACATAACATATGCAATATAGTGTGTGGAAGATGGTTTATTATAAAATCAAAAACATAAGATGCCCTCACAAACAAGTAAAATAACAAGCATGTGATCAGTTGAACCTATCAAGATCCTGCTGGTGTGATGGGGCAATAGGGAACTTTTGGTCATATTCCCACTTTCCATGGAATCACATTCCCCCAAAACTTCGGAAGTACTGTAGCTATACTATAGCAATGTGGCACCAAATACATCCAACGCATTCCACATGTGAACCAACCCACTTTGTCTGGGACTTTTATAATAATGATATGTAAACATGTTATTATGTTAAAAAATAATTAACAACAATAATTAAAAAAAATAATTTTCACACAAGAATATTCACAATCGAAGAAAGTAAATGATGGGGACCTGGATAATTTGAGAAGGTATTATTTGACAGAAAGAGTGAAAATATATATATATATAAATATATATATATACACACCTTAACTTGGGAGATATATGAGTATGAATTAACTGGATGAACCTGTGAACCTATCTTTTTAGGTTTTTTTTTCAAAACCTAAGTGTATATATTTTACCTATAACCTGCTTATTAATTTGTTTCAGAAATAGACAATTATCATATAGATACAGCAAGCAAAATAGTAATTTGTGCATACATTTGTGTGTCTAAAGAGAAGTTAATAAGCTTATTTCCTGTTCAGAATCGCAAGAAATACAGTATTGTAACACAGCATAGTACAGGATGAATATGTCTGAGTTAGGCAACCTAACCATAGATAGATGTTTCAATCTTTTGGATTTCATCTTGAGATTCTGAGAAGGACATAAACACTTCAGCTTTTTTAGACAAACTAAAGTACACACAAAAACAAATGTATTTGCTGTACTCTATATGGTGGTGGCCTTACTATTTTGTCAACCATAAGCTAAATTCATGTGTAGTCATACAGATACCAAAGTATTTGCAGAATGGAATTCCACTGTCCAAAATCCTTAGCTGCAATGGTAGCACTGTATGTACAGGATACTGAGTGATTTTGTGGGGATCTTGGCTCCTGACCTGTTTGAAAGATGTAGGTGGGTTCCAAATGGTTTTCATTTCACATGTTATTTCAGACATGTGTACTTGATTTCTGCTTAATAATGCCAGTTTGTCCATTTATGCCCAAAATGTATGTCTACATCAGGTGAATAGCTTATCAATTGTTATAATATTATTCTCAATCTGCAAGTGTCCTCACTTCATGGTAATCAACCATTTTAAAATCTTGTTAATGACCCACTCAAGATAATTACTTTTAATTTGTCATTGACATGTTACTGAGCAAATAACATAAACATGATTAAACTTTCCACAATTAAATTAAAGCTGCTTACTTTTATTTGCATTCTAATGGGTGCTCTACTAAGTCTTTATGTACATTACAAACTAAATTTTCACAAATTCCTTCAAGAAGCTTATATTTGCAGACAAGAAACATATTCTTTGCAATAGACTGATAGATAGATAGATAGATAGATAGATAGATAGATAGATAGATAGACGGACGAACAAATAGACAAAAAAATAGAAAAATGGAAAAAAATATGCTGTGTGCTTATATAGAGCCGTTTTCAATTAACCAAACCGCAATTTAATAGGGCTGTTAGTTCCCTATTTGATTGTATCAGTATAGGATTTATAGTTCTGTTTTCTGCCCCTGTAACTTCCCCTTTGTATCATAAGATTTTTGTATAGATGGAAATAATTGTTACTAACCGACCAATTGTGTCCTATAATTGTTGACCTTGTATAACTGGCCATTCTGTACCACTAATAATAATGCAAATGATGGGTGGACAAATCCCTATATAACCTTTTTTGCATCACGTCCAATAAAACAAGACAATTTGACGTTACTACCTTGTGTGCGTGTTATCATTCTGTCTCCCGGATATCCATAACCAAGACCAGACAGCTTAAGAGTCAGAGAGGTGACAGGAGGTCTTCCTGGGGTTAGCACTGTTCCTAAGACGTGGAAAGAATTCCTGCTCTAACAACTTCTATATGTGCCTATAGGAGTCCATAAAAATACAACATATATCTAGGTGGTCAGATCACCCCTAGGGTGGTTAGGTCAGCTTATTGTAAAAATAATCATATTCCCCTATTTCCTAATAAATTAAGAGTTTGGCTTTAATCTGTCTTGCTGCCCGTACCAAAAGGTACCTGTCCTTTTATAGACCCCGGTGCTTTGCATCTGTTGCACCAGCACAATTGTGTCAGTGAAATGCAATGGCACAGCTAGGTACACTAGCACCGAAATTGAAATGAGCAGAGTAATAATGACCTTGCATGATATTTTAATTTGAACTATAAACTTGCAGTATAAAACATTTTTCTTTTTCACATAATCTTGCATTAAAGCTCTGTAGAGATCGTGTTTGTGGTGTGTGTTGTTTGTGTGCTTTGCTAGCTCTATTTTTGGTACCCTTGCACAAAATATCCCACAGGGGGTTATTCATAAAGGTGTAATATTGCAGTTTCTGTATTTTCATCCGGGAAATCCATTTGACATAAATGGTTGTTGTTTTGTTCCAAAAGTGCCAAAAGGGCACATTCTCACCTTCCTGAATAAACCTTATTGACTTAGTAGTGCTGAAATTATGTAGCTCTCTGTAAACTATAAATACTTCCAGATTTCTGGTATGTATCTCAGCAATACTGACAAATGCTACTAATGTTAAAAATAAAAGCTCATGCAAACTGTTAAAAGATTTGCAATATTACTTTAAATTTAATTATAGTGCATTTATGCAATTTACAGTGTATTTACTGATTGCTGTGCTTGAAAGCAATTTTTACATGAATATTCTCTGCATATTGTCAGACGTAAATATTGTTCTGTTACTTGTGCATATTAAATTTCAATTCAATTTTCGCTAAGCTATACTTTGTTGGTATAGATTGAAAAAAATATGTCTTTATGTTTATTTATGTGTTTATGTGATTTGTAAAACATCAACAGAGTTTACAGGGATAGAAAGGAAGAGTTGCATGTAAAGATCAAAACCTGAAGGGAAATCTGTGTCTCAGTGGGTTAGATTCAGGAAACGGCAAGTTGGTGAAGTAAAGGTAATAGCTTTCTTATGGAGAAGTGATTCTCATAATATTCATTAAAGGACCCCTGATTTGTCATATTTAAATTTTGCTGCTTTGAAGAACTAGACTAAAATAAATAAAAATGGCCTTCAAATGTTGACTATATATAATGTTGATTATATTTAATTTGCTCTAATGGCAACAAACATTTGATTTTGTTTCTAACAGGATTAGGCACATGGGAGAAATCAGAGGAACATATGTTATCTCTAATTTGCTAAGTTGAAAGTCTCCCACTATGAATAGCCACTTCGCAAACAGAAGTAAACAGAAGAGCAGATCCCAGTAGGATAGTCCCTTCCATCAACCTTCAGGCAAAGCCCTAAATGATACGTGGTGGAAAAGTCTGTCTTAAAGAAACAATGACAAGACACATACAAACAAAGTGTAATTAGTGAAACATTCCATAATGTTTAATTCGTATGAAGCTAAATATAAATATGAGAGAAATGTAAAAATATGCATTTTGGAAGGAAAAGCAAGCATTCAATATATAACCTAAATCTAACAGTAGCAGAGTAGCAGAGACAGAACAAGGATTTAGCTGTGCTTGTGGACAAAGATCTATGCAACAGTGCTTAATGTCAGGTGGCAGCAGCAAAGGCAAATAACATATTAGCATGCATTTATAGGGGTACAGAAGCAAGTGTAATTCTGCCACTATATAAATACTTGGTAAAACCCTGTATGGAATATAGTGCACCGCTTCACAAAAAGGGACATTTTAGAGCTAGAAAAGGTTCAGAGAAGGGCAACAAAAACAATAAGGGGAATAGAGGGATTAAGTTATGAAGAGAAGCTAACCAAATTAGACTTATTTTCTCAGGAAAAAAGGGTGCTTACAATGTGATATAATTACCTTATGTAAATACAACCAGGGTCAGTATAACGTGTTATCAAGCAAACTTTTCTTGCCAAGAGGTTTTTCAGTTGACAAGAGGTCACACATTGAGGTTAGAAGAAAAAAGATTTCACATTAAAGAAAAAAAAGCTTTCTTCACAGTAAGGGTGGTCAAATTGTGAAACTCACTATCAAAGGAGGTTGTGACAACAGATTCAGTAGATAACTTTTAAAAAGGGACTTGATGCATTTTTGATTAAAAAGTGCATGCAAGATTATGGCAGTTAACTAAAATAAGTAGGATATTGATCCAGGGTACAATCCAATGGGCAGTTTTTGAAATCAGGAAGATTTTTTCCTTTAACAAATGGGGTTTTTGTTTGCCTTCCTCTGGATCAATTGACAATTCATAACATATCCAAGGAGATGTAAAAAGGTTGAACTTGATCGGCTAAAAGTGTTTTTTTCAGCCTAAATAACTATGTAATACTTACTATGTTAATGAAAACACTGTCGGCATTGGCTGTCTACAAATTATTTAAGCACTTTACAAATATTGTAGTAACATGCCAATATCTTACTTTAAAGTACAACTGTCATCCAATAACTACAACATAATCTTTTGAAGGGTTACACTGGATAATGGGTAAACTGTTCAGAAAGTAAATCTATAATTTAAATAAATATTTTATTTAATTATTTGTAGTGGAAGCCACCATTTTTGTTTCTGTTTGCATACTCCTCCAGGAGAAGTGACCTTGAATTTGGAGATGCATTTATTTGCTTCCACTAAAGAGCAGAAATCCTTAATGTTAGAGCTTTGAACTAATAGCTAATCAGTGTATAAGGTCCCTCTCCGTAAAATAAAGAAAACAATTAAATCAAACAACTCAAACAAGGCAATGAATAATGTATATCACAGTTAATAAATAAAATATTATATTTATTTAGTTCTATATATGTTCTACATGTATAGGGCCTCATTCTATTAGCTGCCGCAGCCGTTGCGGGGCCGCAAGGACCGGCCGCAAGCTATTCGGCTATTCTATTCCCTTACGGCCGGGGGCTCCGGCAGGCTTGTGGCCGGTGCCTTGCTATCTCTTGCGGCCGCTCGCGCCAGAGGAAAGCCATTGATCTAAAACGGCCGCAAGAGTTTCGGCCGTAAGAAATTCCTATTTGCAATTCAATTGCTCCGGGAACCCTCTCTGCAAGGCTAAAAACGAGCCGCAGCTTACTTGCAGGAAAGAGGTCCCGCTAGCACCAATTAAGCACATAAAATAGCTCAAATAAAGCCATCCTGCACTTTGAGAAGACTATAAAGGGATTTTAGGTGTTAGAAAAAATAGCACATAATTATCCGATACTCAAATCCGTAAAATATTTTATTTTTAATATCCGTAAAATATCCATGTAAAAAGTCCAGAGTGCTTGGAGCACTTCAGACACGCCCACGCCGCAGCCGGAAAATAAACAGTTAATTTGAACTCGGGTTTGGGCTGATGTGCAAGCTTGAGAGTGGGTTACTTTTAATCCTCATGTCCCCCAATATGATCCCTAGCATTTACAGAGCTGTACAGTGCAGGCTTGAATTTATTTTTGCGTTTTTAGATTTCTGCGCTTACGGCCGGTTCCAAGATATGCGGCCGGCCGTAAGATGAGATCCTTGCGGGGCCGTATAATAGAATCGCGAGTTAACAGAACCCCTGCAAGGAATCGCAGCCTTACGGACGATTTACGGCCGATAATAGAATGAGGCCCATAGAGTATACAATAATTATGTGATAGTGTTGTTTTAAATATAATGTTCGCTTATGGTCATTTATTTTTACATTCAATTCAAAACTATATCACTAACATATGTAAATTAATTAATACAAACAAGACATTATAAGTCATTTGCAATGTACAGCCATATGTGGACAAAATTAGAATATGATAAATCTTTTAATATAAAGCAAATATATTTAAAGCAAATATATTTTATATGAAGTATTCTTTAGCATAATTTAGTTGTGCAAGTTTTTTTAACCATGCATAATTAGATTTTCTGCCACAGTAAACCACACAAACAAAATGTGAAAGGTTATCTCCAGTAATGAAAAGTGTAACGTAGAATGCAAGGCTACATTAAGAGTGAAAAGAAGATAATACGACAAGAACTATAGTCTGCATAATAAAAGCTATGCTAAACTATAAAGATATATCATCTTGTCATGCTAAAATAAGTCAAGAGCAAGAACATATTTAATTTATACATTCAAAACTGTAGTACATAAAATTATAATAAATAATAAATAGAATATTAATATAATTAAAATTGGATAGCAAAGATAAAAATTATACATTCATCAAACTGATTAAACATATTGGGATATATATATATCTATGCTAGCGACTTGCACATCAAAAAACGATGGTCATAAAATTGTAAGGCAGGTAATGCTGTCTGGCACACAATGTAAGGCTTTTGGTCCTCTGAGTACCTTCGGCGCTCATTTCGAGCTTCTTCCCTGGTGTACTTTTGCTCCTCTGAGCACCCTCAGCGTTCATTGTGAGCCACGCACTGATCGCCTTTTGCGAGCCTCTCCCTTGCTCTTTTTATTTTTTATATAAATATATTTTTAATACTAATTAATTAATTAATTAATAAAATAATAAATTAATATACTTTACCTATTTGTAATTAATCTATCCAGCAACCAATATCCTGAAGAGCTAACAATCTCTTTAGATTTTCCTGCAGCATACAATGTACATTTGGACATTTTGGTGTAAGTGTCAGCAATGTGGCAAGTGTGCAGTATAAATAGGCTGCGTGCGCGAGGTCAAACGGTTTGTTTAGTTTTGTAAACCGACATTTTTGAATGGTAATGTTGCAAGTTAGTGTTGTAAAATGGAGGCGATGTGTTACGCGGGTTTGGAGCATTTTCCGTGTTTCCTAATAGTGTATTTTGTACATCGTACGTTCCTGGGTAAAAATCTTATGTGCCTGGCAGTGTTTTCCATGGTTAGGGGGTCGTGTAGCCTCGTTTTTGTTTTTTTGTTGCTTAGGCAATTTTTGAGGGCCGAAACTCGGCAAATTGTGTTTAAATTGTCGTGCAACCTCACTCCCAGACGTCCTGGCTGTCCCCGCATGCTGTATGTGATGTTTATTTTTTTTTATTTAATTTACTTTGTGTTTTTGATTGTTTTGGATGTGCACGGTTCAGCCGTTAACTTCGTATATTTTTGACCTCATATTTTTCCCGCGGCTAATATTTGTTTTTTTGTAAGTCCCGCTTTCCATTCTTATGTGCCTGGTGGGGTTTTGCGTGTTTAGGGGTCGTGTAGCCTCGTTTTAGTATTTTCCGGCCGCCATTTTTCTTGTCACTTAGGTGATTTTCGTCTGCCAAAACTGGGCAAATTGTGTTTAAATTGTCGTGCAACCTCAATCACAGATGTCCTGCCTGTCCCCCCGTGGTGTATGTTATGTTTTTTTTTAATTTTCTTTGTGTTTTTGTTTTTGTATTGTGCGCGGTTCAGCAGTTAACTTCATATTTTTTTGGACCTCAAATTTTTTTTTTTAGTGCCACGGGTCGTTTTTTTTTTTTTTCTAAGTTATGCTTTCTTTTTTTCAAAGTGTTACTGGCCGTAATTTTTCCACTTGATTTTTTCAAAGTGCTACAGGTCTCACATTTTGAATTGTGTAATTGTGATTTCTGTTGATCTGTAGTCCCGCGGGTTGTAGAGATGAGCGCCTATTGCGCTCATCTCCACAAGCGCAGAGAGCGCAGTGAGCACCTTTAGTGTTCACTGCCTTAGTCGTACAGGATGGGTTGGTGCTCCTTGCTGCATGAGCCCGCAACGTTAGCAACAACCCACAATGCTCACAATTACAGAAAGGAGAGAGAGAAGAGGGAGAAAATGAGAGAGAAATTGAGTCAAAAATGGAATAGAGAATGAGAAGGGAGAGGAGAGGGGAATTGAGAGAGAAGGAGAGCAAAGACAGAAAGCAGAGAGAGAAGAGAGAGCAAGGACAGAAAGGGAGAGAGATAGAAGGGAGAGGAGAGAGAGAAGGGGAGCAAAGACAAAAAAAAGAGCGAGAGAAGGGAAATTAGAAAGGAAAGGAGAGAGAGAGGAGAGCAAAGACATAAAGGAGAGAGAGAAGGAGAGGACAGAGAAAAGGACAGAGAGTAGAAGAGTAAAGCCAGAAGAGAGAGAGAAGAGAGAGAGAGAGAGAGAGAGAGAGAGAGAGAGTGAGACAGGAGAATAAAAACAGTATGGAGAGATAGAAGGAGAGCAATGACAGAAGGGAGAGAGAGAAGGGAGAATACAGATGAGAGGAGAACAAAGACAGAAAGGAGAGAGAGAGAAGGGAGGGGAGAGAGAAGAGGGGAGAGAGAAGGAGAGCAAAGACAGAAAGCTGAACACTTTGAGAAAACTTAACTGTGGGACTGCCCCTTCAAAAGTAGGAAATTTGGGTCAGCTTGGTGCAGAGAGCAATTCTCTTAAAAGAAGACCTCTCTCAAGAAAGAGAAACAGTTGGGAAGCATGCAGATACATTCTGCACAGTACAGGATGCAGTTTGCTAGTCCTGAATGTGAGAAAAGACTTGGAAGCCTCCATTTAAAGGAACATTCAATACTTGATATTTAACGTAATTTTAAAAAAACTTAAACATTCACAGTAGGATAGCCCTCTCTATCGCTAAGGAAAATGCTAATAATAATAATAATAATAAAAATGTGATTATTTACAATTATTAAGTGATGATGTATTTACAGTATATGGCAAGTGTGTTTTTTTTATTGATGTGAAGACTTCCCATATTAAGTTTTATAATATGTCTTAATATTAGTGACTAGACTCACTTATATGGCACATGGTGGGAGGACTCACGTCAATCCTGGCACATTGTGTATATTATAATTAGTTCTGTGATGTGGTGCAGTACTACTCAACAATGCCAATGTAACATTATGTATTCACCGCCTAACTACTCCTTTACACATCACAGACAGTGTAGTGTGTGCGTGTTTTAGAGTCAAGCATGCCCAGATTAACCAATGTTTCTATCGGCACAGGGTTAATTGCCTGTAAAAAACTCAATGCTAAAGTCGGATGTGTCACATTGGCACAATGGTGGTGGGTTTAGTAAGTTTGAGTTTGAGGAACATAAGTTTTCACGATATCCCTCATGTAACATGCCCATAACACCCCTAATATTAACACCCCTCATTCACAATAACTCCATATGCAACTGCACCAGCGTATGCAACTTTAGTAAATTCCTGCCATGCTGTGCTAAATGATGTGTTAAGATACAGTTGTATTTTAATTAAGGAGAATTATTGTAATTAATTTGTTTATGTATTACATCCTTCAACATAATTCAAGTCAGCTATGTTAACTTTGAGTTATATACATTTTTTTGGTATTCTATCAGTTTTTATGTAGGCTTCAAATTCCTTTGTTATCCACGATCTTTAATACCACCTGTATAGTACAACATTGTTAAATCAATAATTTTAGTTTTTCTTGGGGTAATGATCAATAGGTTTCAGTTCTTTTCTATTTACTGAAAAATCAATGCAAACTGTTGAAAAAAAGTAATGATCAACAATTTAGCAAAAAACAATTAAAAAAAATAACTTTTAAATATTACAAATACGGTTGGAACTATGTGTTCCCACTGAGATTGATCGATTCATACTTTCTTAAACTACATGTAATTAACCAAGTTGTTTATTTTCATTGGGATGCAAAAGTTTTGATTTAAAAGGTCCTCTATGTCCACTATCATTTACAGCCCCTTCTGAATCGCTACCTTGTCGTGGTGAAGGGGCTTGTGTATTTCAATAAAGCTGTGAGCAATACCATGTAGGGTCACCCAATATGGACATGTAATAGCAGAGAGGTCAGACAAAAGCACAACCAGAAACATAGACAGATGTGCCTGGCGTGCTGCAGAAATATGGTCACCAAGAGTCGAAACAACTGAAAGACTGAACAACAACAAGCGCTTTACAGGCCAGATTTAATTTTTAAATTTTACTTAAATATATTGCAGTGATCTTCACTGTATTCATCAAGATTTTTCATTATATTGAGGACCATGAAGGTCAGTGAGCCTCATCATTACTGATAATGAACTGCATATTCCTCTAAAGATTATTCATTTATGAAAAAATGCAATAAAATGAAAAATGGAGGTATTAAAAGGATCACTCAAAATATAGGATATTTAGGATATTTACCATCATATGTAATATGGACAGTTAAATAAAATATGCTGTGTGCTTAAATAGAGCCCTTTTAAATAATCACAATTTAATAAGGCTGTATGTATCTATCACCTAGGGAACGAGAGATGTGCTGTATCTACTAGGAAACATGTAATTCCAGTAAATGTAATAGCTGAAAATGTCATAGAAGACTTAAAGAGTATTCATAAGAGAGAATCTGAACGAATGACGGGAAATACATTTAAGTCGTTTTGGAAAGGTTTCTTTTTGTAAATAAAAATGGATCAGATTGTATTTTATTGATTGTATTGTAAACATGTGTAAATATTGTAAATAGTTTTTTTTTTTATTTAAATAAATGTTAAAGATTCCCAAGAGCAATTATACCATACTTTATACTTTGTATATTTTGTTTGGTAAAAACATTAATTTAATTCTAGAGAAATTACTGGAAAATATAATAGACTGTTGATACATTTCCATATCTTTCCAGAATTCTTTTTTTGCAGAAAACACTTTTCAATGTGAAATCAATTATTCGCAAGTTAATGCTTTTTACACCCAAGGATGCTTTCACAAGAGGAAACAAACTCATTAAAACTTCATGCCGCACGCTCTGTTTTCATGTTTTTCATGTCTATGACCTTCACTTTGCTGTTGCACTTTGGTACCATTTTTGATATAATGTACAGTGTCAAAGTTATGTTCACCTTGAGTTGGTTTTGAAGTGTAATGTATTTTAAAGTAAAATCTACTTGCATTAACCAAACAATAATAATGACAAAATGTAGTACTTGTGAACAAAATATTAGAGTTTAGGAGCAGAAGCAAGTTAAGGATTTCTACTTTACATTGAAATATTTGACAGAATAGTCCCAATTTCGGTAAAGGTAAATTTATACCCATAAAGGGTCACAGAGAGTATGGAAAAGCAGGTGGGAAAAAATATCTTCCTTTTTAAAAATATTGCTAATATAATTAAGCTTTGAGCATTTGAAATGAGTGATTTTTTGCTTCTGTTGTTAATGTTTCTATCCTCTCTCGGTCTTCTCCTATGACGACTTTGTCTACAATGTAACTTACGGGCTTGCTTAATTGATCATGATCATGCCCTGAAATATTACCTATGGGTTCATGGTTTGCGTGTTGGGGCTGTGAGCATGTAATTGCGGGCTTGAGTCAATTGAATACATCTATATATGTAACAAATTAGTAACCCGCAGCCAGAATGTCGCGTTACATGTAATTATGGGTTTGGAATTAAATAGGGGCCATAGTGTTTTTTTGTTTTTCAAAGCACCTTATAAAATTTAAACTTACAAACTTACAATCTAAAGGGTTAAATAAAACAAAAGGTGAAGTAATTAAAAGGATTAAAAAAAAGAGCTTGGCAAGTAACTGAAAAAAGAGTAGATGGTTAATTAGTTATTACGTTTGTGAGTGTATCAGCTGTGTAAAATGGAGGTGATAGTGCTAAACCTGCACTATTAATTAACACAAGTCATAGGTGGGGGGTTATGTTATATTCGTTCTGAGGCTGAAGAGATGTGGCGGTGTGTGAAGACTAGGCCTAGAGGCAAAAGAAAACAGATATGTACAAATGGGATAGTGAATCTGAAAAATGGATGCTTATCAGGCCCAGTTACTTTAGTCGAGTCTCTGCAGAAATGGCTGCTCCGTCCTGTTGGTAAATGCAACTGAGAAAACACAGTTGGAAAGTTAATCTGCAGAATGGATAGTTTCAGGCCCATTGGAACTTATTAGATCAGCTGTAAAGGTATTGATACCATATTAGTTATGTTGTTCTTTTTCACATATCACAAGTGTATAGAGCTATTGTCTAGTAGTTGAACCAATTGGCTATCCTATCAGTATATATATATATATATATATATATATATATATATATATATATATATATATCAGTTTGTATTATGGTTGCAAGATATATCAGAAAATATATTTTAACTGTAAAGGATGGGATGAGATAATGATGTGAATCTATAGTTCTATGGAAAATATTTGTAACCAGATTACCCACTATCTGCATGATAAAGATGATCATAGCAGTCAATAAGGCTAAACTATAACCAGTGTTACAGTTACATACTGGACGCCATTATACTGTATATGCAATTTATTGTGGGACTCCTTCAGTGCCTATACACGTAAATATGAGGGTGTTATAGAAACAGTTTAAATAGATACTATGGTTATCTAAACAACATTAATCATTGTAGTACGGTAAATTGAATTGGGAAGAGGGCACTTGGGAACACAATAAGATTATGGAAATCCCTAAATGTGAAGAAACATTTGGAAGAATACTTTCACTTTATTCAGCATAGCCTCCAGGGGCGGATCTACAAGTGGTGCAGGTGGTGCAGTGTACCAGGGCCCACTGAGGGGCCCAGTGTTTTGCAATTTTGTTTTTTCATTACATTTTTTTTTGCTGTAAATAAATGGTTTTCACAAAACTTACTGAACAAATGTTTTTCCCCAAGCATTGTGTTGTTCAGTACTAGCTCTGTATCATTACAACAATAATCTAAAATGGAATGCGCCCTGACTTGTTCACATTTGTTATTTTTATAATTCAATGTTTCCTGGAGTTTCATATTATTCATTTGAAGCAGATGCTAATTTTACTATTGAGACAAATCACAATTAAATATGTACACAGCTGAAAACTAAATATGTTTAAATGGAATATAAAGATTAAATTTATTGTACGTGATATTTTCATCATCACATTTATTTGAAGTTATTTAATGACTATAAAAAGTGTGTATGATAATAATAAAAATACTATGTTTCATTTATATAATTATAAAAAATAATATTAAGATTTTTTTTTTTAAGTGGGAAGCTTGTTCTACATTTAAACTAGTTATAACTCATTAGGTCAGATTCACATTGATATTGCTTATTACTTTCCAAACACAATGTCAATGATTTAATTTACTGTATACTTCAAGAAATTCAGTGCTGCTAATGAAGCAAGAATTGCTTTTGTTTTATTTTTGTTTTTACCGCTAAATTGAATTTTATTATTACTTCTATATTTCAACAACCAAATGACATTTTACCATCAGTATATATTACTAGGTAGCTAGACATGCATTTTAAATTGAAATAATACATCATACTGTAGCTATGTTTAAAAATTGTTTAAAAATATATGTGGACCCCTAACTAATATAGGTACTTAATTAATGTAGAATAATAGAAAATAACTTGCATATATATGACTTGCAAATTATTTCCTTCTTGCTCACCATACCCAGCTTGTAAAATGCTTAAATCTGTAATAATTAGCTTTCCTGTGATTAAAAAAACGTGCGTTTCTAGATTAACTAGCCAATTAGGATTCTTTATTTGCTTGAAACAAAATAGTATATCGCCATGTTAATAATCACAAAACATAGATGTGCAATATAAATACAACAAAAATAAATATATTCTTCCATTTAGTAAATGGTAAATACAAAAGAAAGAGCTTTGCATGTTTTGCCGATTCGCACCTGCACGGGGTTTGTACTCAATGCAGGTTTATTAAGCTTCTCATGCAGGTGCAGAACAAATAATACTGTTTCTATGGAATTTATAATGTAATAAATATTATCATTTTCATATTTTAACTGAAAAGTAAATTATGGATTTTAAAATATTATATTTCAGTGCGTGCATGTATTGCTTTTGATTTTGAATACATAAAACTGGATTTTTAGTTGTGTAGCCATTTTTGTAGTCAAAAAGCACTCATTGAGCTCTATAGAATATATTTTAAAAATATAACTAAACATTTTATTTTATATAGCAGGGTTTATACATCTATAAGTGACGGAATGCTATAAATATATCTATCTATCTATCTATCTATCTATCTATCTATCTATCTATCTATCTATCTGTCTGTCTATCTATCTATCTGTCTATCTATCTGTCTATCTATCTAATCTATCTATCTACATTGTGTGTATATATATATATATATATATATATATATATATATATATACACATTTATACATATACTGTATATTGTTGTTGTTGTTCAGTCCTTCGGTTGTGTCTGACTCTCGGTGACCATATGGATGCAGGCACATCTGTTTGTGTTTTTAATTTGTGCTTATCCATATGGTTTTCTTAGCAAAGATACTGGAGTGGGTTGCCAGTTCCTTCTCCAGTGGAACAAGATCTCTCTGCTATGACCTGCCCATCCTGAGTGACCCTACATGTTAAAGCTCACAGCTTCATTGAGGTACACAAGCCCCTTCACTACGACAAGGTAGCGACCCAGAAGGGGTGTGCATATATATATATATATATAAACTTCTAATCACTTAATCACAGTTGGGATTCATCGTCCCCATCCCACCCAGTTCCATTGCACCTGCAACTAGAAAATTATGCATATTGTTTTCAATGATGGTCTTCAAAATGTATAATTCTTTATATAATTATTATCTTATATTAGTCATAATTAAAACTATGTGTCTACTTTAAAACATATTCTTTTTCCTTTCTTGAATTGCTTGGGAGACAACATTTACAGTATAAAGTGTTGCTGATAACTAAAACTATACTGCTATTGGTTTTAAAATTACAGAAAGTCAAGTACCCATAATTTCATAAGACCTTCAATCTTCTTTAAGTGAAGAAGACCATAATGTTGAAACATATGATTAATGTGATGCTGTGAGTAACTAGCATTTGTAGCAAACTGATCTAATATATAATTTTAACATATACATACTAGAGGCCCCATACCAAGATAATGCATACAAAGCTCAAGCCAGAACAAATCTGAAGTCAACTTTTAATAAAACTTTAGAAGGCTTTTACATTTTGACAGCAAAAAGAACTTATGAAGTTTTGGTGGTAACTTTCAGTCATTTACGCAAATGCTTTAAGCAATCTGAATATTTATCATATTCTATTTTGATTAATTCAACTTGAATATGGGCAAAGTGTTAAAAATAAAATAAATTCAGCTTCCAATTTATAACCCAATACATTTGATTATTCCTAACTAAGGCCAGACATTGTCTTGAATGAGTTTTATTTTTGCAATTTCCATTTGTCCTGTTGAAAGCACTACCACCTATCTCATTTACATAACAACAGTTGCAGACTTTTCTGTACTAAATGTATATCGACATTTAATTGATTATGAGGGCATTTGATAGAGGAGAATCAAAAGTGTTTTGCATGAAAGAAATCCCAAAATAGACATTAATAAACTTACCCTGATGTTTGCAAATTTCTTCCGTTTTCTGGCAGTTGATTTTCAGAAGGAATGGCGCCTGGAAATCAAAGCTAAATTAGCATAAAATTCATAATTTGTTTTGGCCAATCACAGGCAGCTATAGCATTGTTGCAATGTCTCGGAAGTGAGTCTCTGCAGCAAAGGATCATTAGATGCGTAGTCTTTTTTTCCACTTTACAAGAAAGTAAGGAGGAGCACAGATGCTGTGGATTTCTGCATTGCGCTGCTCCTGCTTAAATTTTAATATAGGTTTAAAAAATGTACCTGAATGTGGTGTTTCTGATGGTAGGTACACTGTGCCTGAGTAGGCAGCTCTGGGGGTGTGGAAACAAAATATTATTTTTAAATAAAATAAATCTGTATGTGTATAGAATGAATCAATGTAATGTGTGTTTCTGATATAAGCAGCCTGTGTCAGATTAGAAAAGGATAACAACAGGGAATCTTCCATATACCATATAAGGTCTCCTCACACCTTTAAAAATACATTAGTCAAAAATATTAGGTCCCAGTGCAGCATAATTTAATATATAGCATATTATTTATATGTGTTTCTTTCTAAAGCACTTTGCCCATTAACAAGATGTATTCTTCAATTCAGTTTTAAGCTTCACTTGGCATTAAGTCACTGAAGCCATTTTACATTTTTTATATTTTGGTAACTTGGGATATTACTTTTAAACAAAGAAAATTATGTTCAAACTCTAATTTTTTTTATGATTATCCAAACAAATATAAATGTAACCAAATTCATCTTATCAAAGTAGGTATCTGTATAACTTCCTTTCATTTTATTTTCAGTTTTCAGGCCTGATTTAATTGCATTTGATAAGTTAAATATAAAAATAAATGAATGTGGATTTTTTTATTGAATCCAGTTGAACAGGGAAAGAGAAACCTGATTTAGACTTAAGGACAAGTTCATTTTTGTCTGAGATAAAAAAAAGATATTTCCGGTTCTTGTTTAGGACAATTGTCTTTAAATAGTATTGATGCCAACACTTTTTTTTTCTCTAATTATAGGAAAGCAAGTGGTGATTTTGTGAGACATTCAATTGTCTTTTAGCAAAGAAGACTATTTTATTGAAACATATAATTATTGTGCTGTTGTGATTAACATGCTTTTGTGGGAAACTTATCTAATGTATAATTTTAACATATGCATAGTTGTTGCACCATGCTGAGATAATGCATATAAAGCTGATGCATAGGGGATCTGAAATAAACTTTTTTAAGAATTTTGTTAGACATTTATGTACGTAGAAGATTAGTACTCCCTAAAAACAGTGATAGCGGGAGATATACTTTTCTTAGAAAAAAATATATTTGGAATGATAAGTATTATTTAGTTATTCAGAAGTAGAGCTCGAAAAATTTGAATCATATAGAGAAATGTTATTTATATATTTATATACACAGTATATACAGTATATATATATATATATATATATATATATATATATATGTCTGTGTGTGTGTGTATAAAATATTTAAAATCAAATAGTTTGTTCTTATTGTAGGGCTCCCAGCCTATCCTCTATGGGCCCCCCAGCCTATCCTCCATGAACTCCAGCCTATGCTCCATGCCCCCACGCCTATTCTTTATGACCCCCCAGCCTATCCTCATGCCCGCCGCCTATGCTCCATGGCCTCCCAGCCTATCCTCCATGCCCCCAGCCTATCCTCCATGTCCCTCCAGCCTATCCTACATGCCCACCAACCAAATCAATCCCCGATTTGCTTTCTTTCCCTCCATGTTTCTCCAGAGGCAGGGACTTCTTGAATTACATCACTTATGTGCAACCTCATTCGTGAAGTACCTGCCTCTGCAGAAAAACACACGCAGGGGAGACATAGAGGAAGATAAATCTGATGAGGGCTGATGAGTCTGGGTCCCGGTACTTTCCATCGCCTACACCGGCAGTAGCTCCGCCACTGGTAGCATAGCATGATGCAAAAAAGGGTATATATAGCAAATATTATATATATACTGCTAGACTCATCAACCATACTCAACACTCAGTGGCTGCTGCACCTATCTGTAAGTCACTCCACTGGCTTCCCATAGCATCCAGAATAAAATGTTACGTCTTGACCCTAACATATAAAGCCCTCAATAATAATGCACCGTCTTATCATTGCTCTTGTATCTAAACACTCTCCCAACCGCCCTCTTTGCTTTGCTAAGAACCTTCTTCTTTCATTCTCTCTTATCACCTATTCTCATTCCTGTCTTTAGGACTTTACTCGTGCTGCCCCTATTCTTTGGAACTCCTTACCTCGCTCCACTAAACTATACTCTTGCCTCAAACCCTTCAAAACCTCACTAAAAACTCATCTATTTAAAGAAATGTTTCACCTTCAGCGTTAATTTGAACAAAATATTGTACTTCACCTTTCTATACCTCACCCATACCCGCTAGACAGTAAGTTTGGTATTAGGTGTTTTATACAAAGCACTTTGTATTCTTGATTTTAAACTCAATTTCAAGGCCCTCCATTCTTTTGTAATTTGTTAAAGTTTTGTTTTGTTAAAGTTTTTGACTTGTATCTACCCTGTATAGCGCTGCAGAATATGTTGGCATGTTATTAATTAAGGTGAATAAATAATAATACTGATGGAAAACAAGAAGGATCTTTGCTATAAGTTGACAAAAGGCCATGTAGGCTTGCAATGGCAATATTCCCTGTAGAAAACAGACATCACAGTCATTAGTGATCGGATTCACAGCCTATATGAAGCTTTACGTATATAAGAATTTAGATAAGAGAGCATATCTGTACACACTCAATGTTACATATGGAGATGATGAGCATACAATCTGTAATTTATGGTGATTTAAAATCAGCGAGAAAACATTTTTAAAAAAAATATCAGCTTTTTCCTTGATTTTAAGGTTGGAGCTGCCCCCATCCCTTCCAAATTGTAGTGCCACTGTTTGGAGACGAGCTCCAGGGGAAAACTAGTTACTCATGGTAAATTGTCTCAAAATATTCACATTTTAACAACTATAAATAGAAGTTATTTTTTACTGATCTTTAGTGCTGAAAATATAGAATTGTTCCCCGTTAAACTTTAATGGAGATGTGCAGAATGCTTTTCATAATTATTGATTTTTTTAATTTTTTAAATAAAAGTCTATTCAATCAAATCTGGAGAGGTCTGTTATGTAGTCAGTCAATTGAGCCACATACTATATAATTGGTTATAAAAAGCAAATCGTTTAATTTATTTTGTTATCAAATATGTGAAGCATGTTTGAGCATAAAAGATCACTGTAGCTAAGTTTCCAACACACCAGTGGTTCTTCTGCCTTTTTCTTAAGAATTATATTTCACTATGCTAAAAGGAAACTTTTCTTTGTGTTTATAAACAATAACATATAGTATAAATGCAACTACTGTTCATTTATATTATACATTCTTATTATTTTTCCAATTTTGTTTCATAATTGTTATAAGTTCTATCAGGACCACCTCACAAGAGCTTGGGTACCATTTGTGGTCTTTGGGTGATTGTCTACATTATTGTTTGTTTCCCAAAAGTGACAATATGACACTTTTCCACAGACATATGATATACAAAGATTATCTACAGCAACAATGGCGAAACAAGAGAATGGAGGGCACGAGAACCTTTCCATAGCTGCTCCCCTTCTCTTGTCTCCTGTCTGTGCAAAGCACACAGCACCCACCCCTCTTAGCATCCATCCCTACATAGCACCCACCCTTGTCATCAGCCATCCCCTCTCAGCATCCACCCACACACAGCACCCAACCCCTCTCAGCACCCACCTTACATAGCACCCATTCCTATCTCATTTGCTCTCTCTTCACAACCCCTCTTTGCTTTCTTACCTTTTTTTACTGATACTCATCCCCAGTTATGCTGGACTTCTTCACACTGCCACCTCATGGAGCTTTAGTAGAAAGACACATTTTTTATCTCATATATCACCCAGCCCTATCTCCCTTGTTCCCCAGAACCCACATCCCTGTACTTTGTTGTCACTTTGCAGTCCTTGCTCTTTTATCTTCTTCCCTGATACACATCCCCAGCATGCTGAACTAATCCACATTGCCACCTCTTGGAGCTTCAGTATAAATGCTCTTTTTTAAATAGACAAGTACCAATTTTCCATGGTATGGGGTGAGGCCAAGGAGGCCCTGTGGATGCCCAAAAGGGACCAGGGACGCCCAGGGGTAGCCCAAAAAGGGCCCAGGGGAGTCGTGGTGAGTTGGGCAGGGATAGGAGGCCCATGGGACCCCTAAACTACAGCAATATGATATGCTTTTTGTTAGACTAGACTTTACATTTATAGTGAGACAAAGAAATCTAGAGAGTGATGCTGAGATATCATTATAGACAGGTATGTAATAATCATATTTCAATATCTGTCTCATTTTTACCTAATATAATTTTGTAAAATGTAAAAGATTTGTGCTAAAAAATAAGATTACAATATTTCTTGATTTTATTCATCTTTATTTGGACAGTTTTGTGTGTTATTCACACATATAAATCACTGTGCAATTATGTACAAGACATAACTTCCACTGTAATTTCCTCAATTTAAAGCTAAATATATGTGGGTTAAAACATCATTGCCTGTATTGTCGGGAAGAACAATGCTCACAAGTTTGACAAGAAGCTTTTAAGCAGTACAAAATAGGAAGTAATTTTGCATTGATTGTGTTCATTTGCTCATGCATTCTAGTTGCAGAAAATATTTACAACTTCTGAAATAGCTTGTGTTTCTCAGAGGATAATTACCGTGTTAAATCAAGGTTACATGGTAAATGAAATCAGACACATTGTCAGAACAGATCAAAGGGACAATAAGCAATCTGGCCTATAAGCAAAGGCATATGATGCAACTTAAATCAGATATGGAGCTTCTGCTGCAAAAACCATCAAAACATGTCAAGGAAAAGTGTTTTCACAAATCCAAATTTCCTTGCGTGAGTATTTAACGGAAGGCTTTAGAAGTGTCAACTGTCATGTTAATGTCTATGCTACCTAAGCAATAACTAGGGCACCCGTTGCTGCTTTGTGAACTCACAGAACCAGATGTAACAAAGACGTAGGCTAGGAGAGCTCTTGAAGTCTAAAGGACATCTAAGGGACATCTCCAAATGTTTCTAAAGGGCAAGGTTCATCTACATTTAGTTTCTTTTATATTAAAGAGCACTCTTAGTTTGCCAGTTACTCTCCCATTTCCATGTGGAGTCTAAGCTGATATAAGCTAAAGGAGTCAAGAGACAGTTCAAGAACCAATCAAGTCACAGCTCGGTTCTCAACTCTGATGTTACATGAGCTTCAACATCTCATATCACCTAACATCATTTTGTATCTAAAAAAAAGGCAAATGCTAAATTGTGATACATGTATTTGAACTTCTAAATGTGTGCTCTTTCACATGAGAATAACATTTGTTTAGGTAAAACCTCTCCTTTAAAGACCGTCCAACTTAGAACATATATGTATTATTCTTCATCTTATTATTATCACAAAAGTGGGTAACATAAGAACATACAAGTTATACAGACATTGAAAGATAATGCAATATACACAATTTGATTTATCAGAGCAGAGGTCTAGAAGGGTATGAATGGCACAGTGGCCAAATCAGCAGTCTGTTGCCACTGGAGGCAACTATATTGAGTCAGTTGAGCATAATAGGGTGTGCAGAATGTTCATGTTTAGGGTGTATGTGATACATTCATTGAAAAAAAGATGATTTTAAACTTTATTGAGGAGTCTGTGGGAAGCAAGTGGAACTAAATCCTGTTTCTGCCTTCATCTTTACCGTCAGTTTCTCAGCTTCTTTTATGTTAACTTCTACTAATGTTCTAATGAGGAAGAAAATGCTGTAACGCTCAGATAATTTGTAGTATTTATGAGACTCTGTGTCTGCTTTCCACTCCAAATACAGAACTATGAACACAGCATTCTTAGGACCCTATTCAATTGAGCCCGTAATGTAGCCGTATAATAATTTGCTATTCAGTTGCCGTCTATAAAATAAACGGGTTACAGGCTGATAATCTCTGCGGTTGTTAAAATCGTAACTCCGACCCAGCTAAGCCTTTGACATTCAAGTCCGTGATTGTTACAATCACAGATCGCTATTCAATTGCTACAATTCCTCAAGCCCGCAGATGTCTTCACACCTGTAAATGGCAAATATAGAAGAAAATACTACGAGTATCAGATAGGACTCGCAAGGGAGTTAAGCACCTGATCGTAGCACTGTGAATGCAAATAAAAAATCAATATTGTGCTTTAAAAGTCAGGGAAAGCGATGAAAGACAATAGAATTAAATGCATAACAGTCTCAAGCTCGCAAACCTGCAATCAAACATTTTTTCTTTTACGTTTAATTTCCGTGTTATATCAATCTCGGGAATTAAGTATTTAATACATATCAGGCCACCCACATGGACTAGAACATTTACTTCATTTTTATTATTTTGTACATTGCCGGATTGCAAGTCTGATCGTATATCGGACTTCTAAATGTTAATTTGCTGACTTTTAACCTCCATGTTTTACTGACATCATGATGACGGTCTAATTTACTATTTCTAAATTAGTAGTTACAGCCTTGCTTAATTGGTCATGATCATGCTCTGAAATGCTACCTTTAAGTGCATGGTTTTCGGTTTAGGCTTTCGGCCAGTTATTGGTGGGCTTGTTCAATTGAATCGCTTTTCTAACTGTTGCAAATTTCAAGCCCTGTAATTGAATAGGGGCTTTAGACTTGTACATTTTTTTTTTAATCCCTGCTTTTGAATTGCTTATGTCTATTCCACAGTGAATGGTCCTTAATAACTTCAAGGCCCCAATAGAAGCAGAAAATACTTATGGTGACCCATCTTACCAAATATAAGTGGTAGACCCCCTGTAGAAACAAGAATTTGTCTTCGGCCCCTTCAACATTAATCTGTAAAAAATAGCTCATAGCACAATGCATAGAAAGTGTGTACTGTTCTTAAAAAATAACTCAATTGATTTAGGGATGTCAAGGGCATGTTAAAGAGTTCAGAAAAGAACACAGTTCAGGAAAGGACAATACAAATCCTCCTCTCTCTGACCCCATTACTGAATAGAATTTTTTTTTAGCACAGTACACCCCCAGGCTCCAAGCCAGCAGGCAGGGATAAAAATTAGACTACATGGAAGCCCTTAGAAACAAGGAGATAGCTAAATGTGAACACGCATGCACACATGCACACGCATACACACACACACACCAGTGATTGTAACTGCATGGAAAAGTTTTGTGTAAACCATTTTATGCTTGTTCACAAAATTGCCTATTTGCTCTGGAACCGTATTAAATTTAATTTACTATTCTATAGAGAGTAAAGTGGCTCTAACCTCATAAAACTGCAATATTTGTGCATCTTGAAATCAAATAAAAGTAAATATTAGTACTAATATTCTTCAAAAACATGAAACTGGTGAACAAATTGATTATATTCAATATAGTATTGCTTTTCTTAGTAGCATACAGTAATCAATCAGCAGAAGATTATTTAATAGACTTTTTAATCCCATAGGGAGTTTAAACAAAGAACACAAAACATCATTTCTTTTTCTACTTGTAGTAATGTAATGGTTTTATACAAAAAATGATGCACTGAAACTATAAACCTTGAGATTACTTTACATCAGTTTTGTGGAATACAGATAAATGGTAACCGCACATCATAGTATAAAAAAACACAATTAATATTTTTAAAGGGAAACCCCAGTAACAGATAGATAGATAGATAGATAGATATACACTAATGGATAGAGTCTGTTCACATGTTAAAATCATTCTAAACCTATTTAGATATCAAACATTTTTAGAATCTACAGCAAGTCTGTATGGGATATGCCACTTTTTTCCTTATAAACTGTTATCATCATCTTCGTCATCTCTTTATATAGTGCCAACATATTCTATAGAGCTGATATACAGTAAAACAGATATAGCAATACATAAATGGAGAAACTGATACAAAAGGACTTGATGACCCTGCTCATGAACTAACAATTTTACACGTAGCACTTTTATATAAATTGCTTTGCTCACAATTTTAAAGAATAAAGTATTAATGATACAAAAATTATGGGGAAACAAGGGCTTGGCGGGTAATTGAAAAAAGAGTACAGGGCTAATTAGTGATTAAAGGGACAGTTAATTCAGCACAACTTGGAGAACACCACTGTAATGTACTCCTGAAAACATGTTGAAATACTTTTAGAATTTTTGAAAAAGGTGTTGTTATTTACAATATATATCATAAATAAAGTTTTGTTTACATGAGAATTAGGCAAGTCCCACAGGCAGACTGACAGCAAGAGGTGTGTATAGAAAGCTAATCAGAAAGAGGGTTAACCCTTCCCAAATTCATCTGTGCAGGGAAATGACTGCTAGAAACTCACAAATATGGTACTTGGGGGTAAACTGATGCCTGATGATATTCCTGAAAGCAGATTTAAACTATAATTTTTTCGGTTCACACAGAGCTTTAAACCGCCGTTCCATGTTCCCAGCAGATGCTGTAAATCAAGGGACAGTCTGCAGTGTGTTTGTAAACAAACCTAAGATTGCATATTTTAACTGTTCTTAGTTTAATTTTTTTTTTAAATAGATCACTTTAACATATAATTTTGTTCTCTTTCACACAATGAAGAACACTTATAGTGAGGTAAATATCCCTTTATGCCTGTTGGTGTAGTAGCTGTGAAATATGGAGGTGATAGTGTAGAAACTGCACTATGAAGTAACATAAATCATAGGTGGGTGGGAACTGGGTAGGTAGGAGGACATGCTCGCTGAGTTCAGGAGCAGAAGAGAGGGGTGGTGGTGTGTGAGGCTCTAGGTCTGGAGGTAAAACTGGACAGTTGTCAGTGAATGCTTCATCTTAGCGGGATAGTATGGGCCCAGTTTTACTGCCTGAGCCCCTGCAGAATTGACTGCGTCAGTTTTTGTAGTGAATGGCACTTGGAAAGATGTCAGTCGGTGAGTGCTTCTGCTCAGGTGGATTCTATGAGACCCAGAGTCACTGACTGAGCCCCTGAAGAAGTGGCATCCTCAGTCCTGGTGGTGAATGGAAGTTGATACAGTTACCATGTTTCATTGTGATTCAAGTCACAGCGATAGCAACAAAGATCTAGAAATTACTAGATGGACTAGTCTTGAATATACAATAGATATATATAGTGAAAATATATAGATACAGAAAAGGATGAGGCTTACGCTCAGGCAAATAATCATTTGTGGCTAGGGGCATATTTCGATTTTATGCTACCCTATACCATTCAGATTTGTGTACCCTCCCACAGCTGAATTACAACTCCGTTGTCTTTGCTATGGTTGTACACCGCAGATAGGAATATCACTGTATATGGACATTTCTTTGCATATGTCTACACAATTCCATTTCAGGCAGCCTGCTTTCCCATGAAAATGTGTTGCCTTAGGCCTGGCCTGGTAGGTCTAGGCTGAAACACACCAATGTCTCTGGCACAATAGAATTCCTCTGACATTGCGGTCTGATTCAGTGATTTGACACAAAGGTCTCCTTTGTTAAATTGTCTCCTCTGGTTCGGCACCTCCTTTGATAGAAGTTTAGTACTGTCTGGTCTGATAATCTGATTCTCAGAAGCCAATCCTAAATAATTAATTGCTTGTTAAAAAATATCTCAGAATACCAAATGCTTTTTTTTGTTCACTATTACAATTGGATTATTAAGGCTAGCCCTATTGAAATAATAAACTGAAATTATGTACATATTTTATGTCATGTGCTTGAAGCATTTCAGTAGATAAATCTGAATGTGTATTTCTAATTATTTTTAGTGTATACTTTTCATTGCTTTTCTTGCTGGTGTTTAGAGACATTATTTTTTTATCCAATCTTGAGCTTTAATGCAAAGAAATGTTAATAGTAAAGACACATTGATTGCTCTATAAGATGGAGACATTTGTCAAGTATTAAACAAGTAGTGAAAATTAAATAATGATTGTAATCTTGAGGAAGCGGCAGATGTTATTTCAATGCAATTGGGAATACCGCAAGTGTTAATGTTTATAAAATTAGGTACAGTATACAGCTTAAAAAAACACCTGGTATCCAGTTTGTTAATATACTAGCATCATAATATCATCAGAGAAATTATCTCCATTTATTTTTTATATATTCTAACCCAGATGTTGTGAATTATGTCAGGTTATGGAGACATAGACATACATAGACATGTCTTAAGAAATGTAGCACAGTGGTTCTGGGAATGCTTATTTACATGTTTTTGATCTGATAAATTAAAGACAAGCAGAGAAGAAGATTTCAATGAGCTGGGGATGAAACTGTCTCCTTTTGCTGTTGCTCATTACAAGATATCCTTCAGACTATGCACCCACAAGGCTTTCAAAGTCGCTACGTACATATAAGATCATGGGTGTACCCAAGGCACGAAAAGCTTGCTCTAAGCAACAATGGTGTTTCATTTCTGTTCCCCGGTGTTCAGCAGTGACCCTTCAACTATATGTTGGCTTCAAATAAAAAATATTTTTGCTAACCTTGTCAAAAACTACAGCTTTTCAGTAATGGATTTACATCATTTCTTAGAATATTCTTACACTGCTATGATATGAACATCTAATATAATCTCCCTCTCTCTCTCTATATATATATATACATACATATAGATAGATAGATAGATAGATAGATAGATTACATAATTGTACTGCTGTGTCTTCTACTTATACTGCTATAGAGCTATATCAACAATGAGTCATAAACAAATGACCCAGGCTCACATGTAATAAAACTTATTTATATGTTAGTTTTATTGGAAGGCCAATAGTAATATAATTTACTCTGACACAGCAGATAAATTAAGAAAATAAATTAAGCACATGCATTAAACAATGCCGTTATATTTAAGATCTATAGACATATGTATTATTTTTCATTTATATTAACCATTTACGTTAAACAGCTTAATTTAATCATAAAAATAAATGTCTGAAATGTTTTAGAAGGGACAATTTAAATCCGACAATATAGATCCATAATGAGAATTTGCTTATAACGAAGAACACATATCTCAATAAGTAAATCAATGATAGGGGTTATAACGAAGAAGTTTAATAACCGAGATAAGAAAAAAATCTTAAATGTGCCATACGCATATCAGTATAGTATATTAGACTGGTGCCAGTCAGGTCTGGAGACAAAAAACATAGTCAGAGGTACTCAGTTCGAGAATGAACTAATGAAGAAATATCCTGCAGCATGCCAGTCATTTTTTACTCTAAATAAGTACCCTGCCCCAAAATATCAGACAATTATTCCCTTAACATGTGAAACCACAAACCCCAAATGTATATTTTGGGCCTTTCTGTAGTCTCATCAGTGAGGTCTAGCTGTATACCCTAAAGCACAGTGAGCAAGGAGTCCAACATCTGGAGCCCCCTATGACCCTTAACATCAAGTATCATTTGCATAGAGACAAAAGACAAAGGCTGAGGCCCTCAATCTGAAGGCTCCTTGCAGTTGAGGCCCAAGAGTGGCTGAAATGTACGTTTAGGGTTTGCTGCTTCTCCTGTTCAAGGGAACATTCCATTGTATTTTGGGTCTGGACCACTCTATCGAATGAGACCAGACTGATATACTACAGGATATTTCTCCCTGTGATGGGCACAAGTGAGATAAAAGACGTTGCCATCTGAGTTACTATACCCATAGAACTAACCTACTTTCATACATTCAAAAGAACATGCTTTAAACATTACCAAAGCTGTAATTCACATGAAAAATAAACCTAACAGAAAGTACACGGACATGCGTACGTCTGTAGATTTAATTGGAGGACAAATATGAATCATACACCCATATTACTGCTTATTGCTTTACAGGGGCAGAGCTAAGAACAGTTTAATGTTTCAGTCCAACTTATCTTGTAAGTCTTCACACTATGCAACAATATATGATGTTATGAGTCCTTTCCATTTTAATACTAATGTAACTACACTACAGGAATCACATATGCTTAGCACCAAACACAGTGGCAATTGTAAGTAGCCCGTAAACTAATTTGCTATTCAATTGGCGTCTTTTTGCTAGCCGCAAATGATTTGCGGGTTAGAAGCTCAAAACCCCTGCGATTGGTAAAATCATAACTCTGACCCAGCTAAGCCGTTGATCTTATAGTCCCCCCCCCCCCCGAATAGCCATGTGACCATATTACCGTGGAAACGGGAATACTTAAAAAGGCGAATCCGACGGCCCAACAGCCTAGTCCTTTGAGAAAGACGTCATTACGTCAAAACACGTCAAGCTTTGATGACGCTATGTGCGTCCACGTGTAAGGAGCACGTAGGCGTCTTAGTACCAGTGTGCTGTATGTGTGCGTGTATGTGTCCCTTACCTGTCCTTACCTAATATTTATAGAAGCTGTAATGGATGGATAACATATCAAGATAGCAATTTGAGATCCAATATGAAATAAGATATAGTATGGATGAGATCTCCTAGCCAGTATAATGTACCGCAGTGAGTATGGATTTACCCTGCTATAGTATATAGAACCCCTAAGAAACGGGTCATTTATTTAAACACTGGCAAAATGTATAGAATACCCGGGAAACGGGTCATATAGTAAAATCCCCTGAAAGGAAGAAAGGGATTTAGCCCAGATAACTCTATCATTTGGGCCAACTAGAAAATATTTCATACACAAAGGGCCACTATAGACCAGTTAAAACACCATCACAGCTCCACATATATATGATATATGATCAAGGACAATTATTAATTAAAAATTTTATGTTGATCGGATGGATCATATTAAAATTGATCTTATGGGACTCTAAAAATATTGCAGTAACAGCCTTCTGATTAAATACACACACACAATCACATGGTAAGAATTGTTGTTGCCCCTCCAAAGTGGGTTGTAGATATTTTTTGGTAAATGTCACTGTGGCAACAACATTCTCTCCATCTAGCCATTTTTTAATCTCTAATTCCAATCCTGGATTTTTTATTATTATGTTTGAATCGCCGTTGTGATCAAGATTTAATAAAATTATTCTTTTAAAAAAAGAGAGTTACTTTTCCCACTTATATCCTATAATTTGATCTTTCAAGTCCATAAATGTTACAGTCGCAAATCACTATTCGATTGCTACAATTCCTCAAGCCTGCAAATGTTTTCACACCTATAAAGGGCAAATGTAGAAGAAAATCCTACGGGTACCAGATAGGACTCACAAGGGATTAAACACTTGTAGCACTGTAAATGCAAATAAACAACCAATACTGTACTGTAAATGTTAATTGCAACAGTCTCAAGCTCGCAAATCTGTATTCCAAAAAAAATAAAAGTTATGTTTCATTTCCAAGTCATATCAATCTCGGGAATCGATGAGTTTATACATATCAGGCCACCCACATGGACTAGAACAGTATCATCATTCATTTTTATTATTTTGTACTTTGCCGGATTGCAAGTCTGATGGCATATTGGACTTCTAAATGCTAATTGATTGACGTTTAACCTCCATGTTTTAATGATGACGGTGTCATTTACTATGGGCTGTTTCTAAATCGTAACTTACGGCCTTGGTTAATTGATCATGATCATGCTGAAATGCTACTTACGATTGCATGGATTACGGTTTAGGCTTTCGGCCCATAAATTGCGGGCTTGTTGAATTGAATCGCTCTGTAAATTTAGCAACTGAATAGGGGCCAGTGTATGGTGATACTACCATACTAACTCCTTTCTTTAGAGAGGCTGTTAAAGCAAAAGGTGACTTCTAGGTGTAATGCAGTGAATAAAAATTTGCTATACAAACGAAACAAGAATGCAAGTGGTTAAAAGTGAACATCAGAGCATCCAACTCAAAGATAGATCTGAACTGTGGTTAATCTGCAGTCAGTTCACAGATCTCCAGAATTTGAGGGAGTACAGTAAAATGCCTTATTACTCACAGCAGGTACCACTTTCAACCTATTAGGGGTCAGGTGAATTTTAGAGAACAGTTTGAGGAAATTTTACTCTTTTATGCAGCTCTCACGCAGAGGATCTAAGGTTTCATTTTCTGAAACAACTACAGAGTCCTTAGTGAAAATGATTAATTTCAGAATCTCTTTGTGAAAAGAAAAGATCTGAATAGTTGTGTCTTCTCATGTCTTTTTCAATAGTTTTACTTTTCTGTATCTTGTTATACATTATAAAAACAGTATACAAATAGTATATATGTTGTGTATAATTATATGAATACCAAGAAATAAATAAAATAAAACAGATTTTCTGGTTATGACTTTAGACATTGTTATTCTATTCATTACTTTTATGTAAAGTGCGGTTATAATGTATATGTAAGACTACTTTAAGTGATGTTGTTAACACATTCCTAAAGAGGGCCGCTAAGCAGAAATGACCATGTGTAAAATAGAACTTGGTGTCTAGAGATATTTTCTGAAAAATAGCTATTTTTAGCAAATGGGCTATTTCACGGCATGTCAACCACAAATGTAAAAAGTTCCCATTGTTCCCATAGAGAGATTATGATTAAGACAATATCTGGATAATAGGTGAAATGCTTTTTATAGAACACAGTGCATGAATTCTCTCTTTATTGTAGTTCTATTTATTCCCATATGATTTTCCATTATTTTAGTTTGTTCTTTAATGCAAGTATATTGGTATGTTTGAAAGAAGCCCCCTTTGAGTTGAACAATAGATAGATAGATAGATAGATTGATAGATGGATAGATAGATAGATAGATAGATAGATAATGTATTATTAGTGATGTCGCGAACATCAAATTTTCGGTTCGCGAACAGCGGACGCAAACTTTAATGGTTCGCGAACGGGCGAACCGGGCGAACCGCCATAGACTTTAATGGGCAGGCGAATTTCAAAACCCACAGGGACACTTTATGGAAACAATAGTGATGGGAAAGTTGTTTCAAGGGGACTAACACCTGGACTGTGGCATGCCGGAGGGGGATCCATGGCAAAACTCCCACAGAAAATTAAGCCATAAAGAGCATAAATCCCCTAACGTTACTAAATTCTTTGGAATAACATGCTTTAAAACATCAGGTATGATGTTGTATCGATCAGGCAGTGTAAGGGTTACACCCGCTTCACAGTAACAGACCAATCTCCCCGTTTAATGCACCGCAAACAACCGCAAACAGTCCCTTTGCACAGCCGCAAACTCCCCATTTGCACAAGGTTGGATACCAAGCTAGCCATGTCCCGTTCCTTGTCCTCACTGATGTCATTGAAGGTCTCTTCCTCCACCCAGCCACCAAGGGTCCCCGAAAGGTGACAACAAGCACCCTGGGACGCCTGCTGTGTTTGGTCTTCCACCTCCTCAAAGCCACCTTCCTCCTCTGACTCCTCTTCTTCAGACTCCTCTCTCTGCGTTGCCTCTGTCTGCGTTATTATAAGGTGTGTACTGTCCTGTAATCCCTGTTACGTCCACTATTAGGGGACGTGTATATGGCATTGATTTTTGGAACAGGGAGATGGAAAAAGATGTCTGGTCGGACCTCCTACTTCGAATTTGGGGCACTGCACGTTCAATGTAATGTGCCACCAGATAGGAGTGGTGTAGTAAGTTGTACTATTTATTCCTATTAGTTTTATACCTGTTACGTCACCTATCAGGGGACGTGTATATGGCATGGATTTTTGGAAGCGGGAGATGGAAAAAGATGCCTGGTCGGTCCTCCCACTTCAAATTTGGGGCACTGCGCGTGCAATCTAAGGTGCCACCAGATAGGAGTGTCACTGTGCACTGGCAAAAGTTGGCAGAGTAGGCGCTGTAGGCTTCACACACACGCCTGTAGGCAGGCAATCGCTATTCAACCTATTACAGTCAAAAAAGTGTTGTTTTATGTCACTATACACTACGGTTGCACCAGATATGACGTATCACTGTGCACTGGCAAAAGTTGGCAGAGTAGATGCAATAGGCTTCACACACACGCCTGTAGGCAGGCAATTGCTATTCAATCTATTACAGTCAAAAAAGTGTTGTTTTATGTCACTGTACACTACGGTTGCACCAGATATGACGTATCACTGTGCACTGGCAAAAGTTGGCAGAGTAGATGCAATAGGCTTCACACACACGCCTGTAGGCAGGCAATTGCTATTCAATCTATTACAGTCAAAAAAGTGTTGTTTTATTTCACTGAGCACAATATAAGCTGTTAGGTGTTAGCCTGTCACACACACACGCTGGCAGGCAGGCATATGCAATTAGATGACACAGAAAAAAAATATAAAATAAAATAAATGATGTTCTAGCCCTAAAAATAGCTTTTTGGGTTGCTGTCCTTGCAGCGGATATCAGATAAGTCCTTCAGGTCTGTAGTGGAAGCTAAATACACAGCCTGGCTATCTATTTCCCTATTAAATCTCCAGCAGCTACACTATCTGTCCTCTCACAACGAATGCAGCTTCAGAATGATTCTAAAATGTATGCTGTACTTCAGATGGAAGGCCCTGGAAGGGAGTGTATGCTGCTGATTGGCTGGAATGTGTCTGCTGACTGTGAGGTGCAGGGTCAAAGTTTCCTGAATGATAAAGAATAGGGGGCCACCCCAAAAGCGCATGTGTTCGCCGTCCGATGCGAACGCGAACATGCCAAAATTGCTGCGAATAGTCCGTGGGCGAACTGTCCGCGACATCTCTATGTATTATTCATTTGGACATTTAAATCAGTTCCTTGCAAGCCATGTTTTTTTAAATGTACTGCAAGGAAGACTTGATGACTTGACTTGTACATTTAGCTGCATTTCATGTGTTTTATTTTGTAGTAAATCCATATATATATATATATATATATATATATATACACAGCAGACCAGAACTTAAGCAACTAGAACTCTCAAGCACCCAGAAAGAAAAAAATACTGTACGTTAAATAAAAAATAAAAATTTACGTTTTCAGGCTCAACAAATGCCAGGAGCCAGGTTGTCATGCCACAAAATGATTACAGGCACCTAGATTTCTCTGCAATTCAGTTTTACTTGGAAGCAGCGAGGCATGAGTCACTGAGCCAGGGCAGTGTTGGCGTTACATTACCCGGGTTAAGCACTGCAGCCCTCACTGACAAATATATATATATATATATATATATATATATATATATAGTAAATAAAAAGTACATCTGTGTTCACATTTGAATGTCTAAAGCAAGTTAAAAAACCTGCTTCGAGCTCAGAGTTCAGAGAAAAACAGTTATTACACTGCATTCTGGGAAGTTGAGCTGGGACACACAAATATGCCCACAAATGCCTTGCTCTTCATTCCGTAGCCATTATCAAACATGGCTTCCTTTAAGCTTATGCTTGCTGTATTACACAGCTTTAATGCAAAGCCAAGGTTGGAATAAACACAGGCTGAGTATCCAATCCATGTACAGCTGTTTCAAGCTTACTGGCTATCATCAGCATGGAGCGGGATCTCAGCCTGTGTTGTGGAAATTATGAGTAGGTAGTTCACCACAACAATCATTTATAATATGGTGGGCAAAAGAGTGATAGAAGCCCTCTACCGTACCGTAGTACAGTAAATAAAAAGTACATCTGTGTTCACACTTGAATGTCTAAAGCAAGTTAAAAAACCTGCTTCGAGCTCAGAGTTCAGAGAAAAACAGTTATTACACTGCATTCCGGGAAGTTAAGCTGGGACACACAAATATGCCCACAAATGCCTCGCTCTTCATTCCGTAGCCATTATCAAACATGGCTTCCTTTAAGCTTATGCATGCTGCATTACACAGCTTTAATGCAAAGCCAAGGTTGGAATAACACAGGCTGAGTATCCAATCCATGTACAGCTGTTTCAAACTTACTGGCTATCATCAGCATGGAGCTGGATCTCAGCCTGTATTGTGGAAATTATGAGTAAGTAGTTCACCACAACAATCATTTATAATATGGTGGGCAAAAGAGCGATAGAAGCCCTCCACCGTACAGTAGTACAGTAAATAAAAAGTACATCTGTGTTCACACTTGAATGTCTAAAGCATGTTAAAAAAACCTGCTTCGAGCTCAGAGTTCAGAGAAAAACTGTTATTACACTGCATTCTGGGAAGTTGAGCTGGGACACACAAATGTGGCCACAAAATATATACAGCTATACCTCGTTTATCGCTGTAGATAGGTTCCATGCAATAGGAATGTTAAGAGAAACAGCTCTAAACCGGGTAGTTTAACAGGAGGAAGATAGGGATTAAAAGGGATCCGGCAGGAAAAACAGCTCTATAGTGAACCAGCTCTAGACGGGGTAGATTTAAGCGGGGTATACCTGTATATATATATATATATATATATAAATATATATATATATATATATATATATATATATATATATATTGAATATATACTTATATTTTTAATCATTATTTTTGATATACATTTAATTTGATCTTGTAGAGAATTTGGTGATATATGACAAAGTGTTTTTTTTTTCTTCTTCATTCATGTACCTATTATTAATTCAGAAGCTTTTGAGGGCATCAGATTAATTGTTTTCTGCTGATATCACATGTAATAAATAATAATACTTGTCACCATGTAATATATCTGCAATGTATCACATAATGAAATTCATATTTCAAGTGAGAAATCTGAAACCCATTTTCATCATGGTGCTAGTCATGAGGTCATATTTTTAGAACAACTTCATTAAAGTTTTTTGTCCTACGGTGGTTTACATGATTGTGATTTTTCTGCACAGAACACACAGTTTTATGGACAAAAGAACCCTTATTTAATTGGGGGCAATACCTCTTTCAAATGAAGTGTCACGTTGTCACTCTTGCATAGGTTGTTGTTATTTAGTCGTTTAATCGCGCCAGAATTTTTGTGTGGTGCTATGGACCGCACAACACCAGGCACATCTTGTGTTTGGTTGTGCTAATCCATAAGGTTTTCATGGCAAAGATACTGCAGTGGGTTGCCAATTCCTTCTCCAGTTGGCAGCAATTTGTCTTATCTCTCAGCTATGACCTGCCCATCTTGGGTAACCCTACATGGTATAGCTCACAGCTTCATTGAGGTATACAAGCCCCTTCACCATGACAAGGTAGCGATCCAGAAAGAGAATGCATAGTTAGGGGGATACATAAGGGAGTCTGTGTTTGATCGGATAACTGTGTTTTTACAGTGACTTATTATATTTCATTAATTTGAAAGAAAATGCTTAAATTTCTGTTTGAGGCATCGACGATGTAAAAGTCAACCACTGAATTAAAAATATTGTAGGGTTACAATCACTATACAGCCAGTGAAATTAGCTGGCATCTCATTATCACCGGACATTAGCAAATGTCAGGATGAGCAGATGCTCACAGTGAAAACTGACAATTAAATGGTACCTCAAGGCAAAAAGTAAAATGTATGTTCAAGACTGAGTTTATCTTAAACACTCATTATAATGCTGTTTATGAGCTCTCTTGGCAATATTGAATGTATTTAGCCACCTATATGATAACTTAAGGATAGTAAAAAATACACAGTTAAGTTCATGTGTTCCTGTACAACACTTTTTGCCAAATATTAATTTTATTAAACCTAAAACCAATGTTTTCATTCAACATTGATATATTTACATTTATATATTTGTATTGCTTTTGTCATGGTTGTGCTCTTTATAATTTGAATGAATTCTAGTAAAGAACTTTGGCCAATCCTAAAGACTACAAACACTTCCATTGCTACAAGTGCATCACAGCATTTATTATACATAATTTATGTAGCATACAAAAAAAATGTACAGAAATTCTAAAGAACAAAAAAATATTTACAGTATTATTAAATTGATTGTAAAGGCATTTTTTATATAGGTATATATGGTTGGGCTACTAAATCAGAATTTTCCTTCGTACATTAGTCACTTAAAACTCAACTCATCGCCATCATTTTCTAGTTCAGACATTTGTAAAGTAAAAAAAAAGGGAATATGGTTTTAGGTGGATAAGTTGAACTATAGGTATGTATATATCAATATTATTCCCCTCTATATGACGTAACATAGAAATGACCTAAATGCTCTGAAAAAGTAAAGGTGAAAATAGAAAATTTATAGGCTATGCAAACAAAGATTTTTTTGGTGTTCCTCAAGATCAAATACAAGGAGGAGAAAGGGATAGAAAATAAATCCGTCTAGCAATTATATATACTTCTTAAGGTGAACATTTTGAAAAGAAGAGAATCTGAGGTTAATCGAGAAAAAAAAGAGTCTATTCACATAACAGTAATATGAATAGGCTAGGAACCCAAACTGCAAAGAAGATAGGGTTTTAAGGTGAAGGCCATGTCATCCTATACAAGAGACGTCATGAACAATTTAGAAGTAAAATGGAGTAAAACAAATGCATTATAGCAATGGTGGTAAGGAAGTATTTAACAGTAAGATTAAGAATGAGAGAATGAGTGGAATAAACCGTGATGGGGAAAAAGTACAGTGTGGCTTTATCAATGGGCTAGATTAAGACCTGAGCATATATGTACTTCAATGTGGATAAGCCAAATTTTGCGATATCTGTGTACAAGTGATATTTGAAGACAATTAAATCAGCAAAATGATTTATGTCAATAAGAAGTAAACTTGAAATTCAGTGTTATTTGACACACAATATACAAAGAGCATTACTAATTAGTTTTTATGTAAACATGTTTGCTTTGACTTATAAACTAAAAATGATGTTTTAAATTATATAAAACAAATATATAGATTTCAGTATAAATGGGTATGTTCTTACCTGCATTCAACATCTATGTTTTTGTATATTACTTTTGTTGTAAGAATATTCAAAATAGAGGTTCATTCACAGGCAGATTAATCTATGCTAGTGGTTTTCAACACCAGTCATCGTGAGTCTCAAACAAACCATACAAGTGAGGATATTTGGCTCAGTCAGTATGGTAGAACATTTTTAACATCTACCCTTTTTAATCTCTAATATTAATTGAACTACCCGTAATCTTTAAATCTTGGTCATATAAGATTGGTGGTAAAAACCCTTCCTTAGTACAGTTACGAGATCACACCAAATATTGATCACTATAAATTATGCATGGATTACATCAAAAAGTTAATTTTCTATCATCAATTTTTGCCTGAAATTCTGTTATCATAGATTAAAAATTGTTTAAATCTGTAACTAAAAGTTATCTTTAGCACGTCCAGTATGATTAATCTTTCTTGTTAGACTATATTTATAGCAAGATAAATGTAAATTAAACTAATCTGCAGAGCTGACTCATAAGTCCGCATATAGGTGTAGATCACCTCTTTATTCAGGGTATTAGAAAAACATATTTCTGTGATTTTGTTGTAGATCAAAAATATCTAATATAAATCATGTAGATCTGAAGGGCCAGGAAATTAATTGACACAGAAATCTCATGTAATTCAACTGGAAACATTTTCTGTATTGGAAAATGTTGTGTTCTAATATATGTAGAGAATAGATGAAAAAGTAATGAGGGTCAATAAAGTGGTGAAGGTGATACAGTAATGACGTGACAAACAGGAGATCTCTTGAACAACACATATAAAAATGGAACAGAAACTCAGAAAGGTCACACAGAGAAACACATAAAAGAATACATCAAACACAAAATCAGTAACTATAGAAATGACAAACACGTCTAATGTATTCACAGAACATAACAAGAATGGGCTTTCAATATGGAGTTTATCTTTGTTAATTTTAATTAATCAGGTTTACCGAAACTGAAAACTATTGTTTTGATGTACATTTTTTGCATCTGTTGGAGATATAAAAAGGATGAAATGTGTGTACAGCAGTGATCACTTGTATTGTTGCTTAGGTATCATTAGTGAGAGATGGAAAATAAACAGAATTGACAGAGTTGTGCATAAATTCAGATTTAAGATGAATTATATCTCCCAGCTATGAAATTGGTACATTCATCTCATGTTCTTTCTGCCCCTTCAGGCATCATTGACATTTCTACAGACAAAAACAGTAACATCTAGAGCAGGACTGCAAAATGTATTGTGTTTTGGATATTTCTTCATATTACTTTTCTTCTTTTTTAACAGAAACGCAACCTACTGCATGAAAGTTTCTATTTCCCTGGCAGTAGGGGACAATGACACTGGACTCTGCTATAATTCCAAAATGAAATACTTTGAGAAAGCTGAACTAAGCAAAAGCAAAGAAATTTTATGTCCAGAAATAGAAGATTTTGTTATGCCATACAGGGAGCCAGAAATCAGATGGTATAAGGTACAGTATGAACTATATTAAAATATTTTACCACATGAAGAACAATGTATGTAACCCATAAAAACCATTTGCCTTTTGTACCATTTTATATTTAAACTGCGTGACATGAACATTTAAAAAAATAGAAATAGATGTGACAAATATTGTACAATGTATAGATTAATATATTTTATTGAGTTTAATTATCAATTGATAGTCAAGTATACACTTTATGCAAAACAGCACGTATTGAAACAATAGCAAAACCAAGAATAAGCAATTGGATGTATTTAAACTTGTAAACTTAGATTTTTAAATAGATCACAATATAAAATCAATGAGAGGTTTATTAAAATCCTTGTAAATTTTTGGATAACAATATATTTTAAAACATTCTATGTTCTGTTAGTTCAATATATATATATATATATATATATATATATATATATATATATATAGTAAATAAAAAGTACATCTGTGTTCACATTTGAATGTCTAAAGCAAGTTAAAAAACCTGCTTCCAGCTCAGAGTTCCAAGAAAAACAGTTATTACACTGCATTCTGGGAAGTTGAGCTGGGACACACAAACATGGCCACAAATGCCTCACTCTTCATTCCTTAGCCATTATCAAACATGGCTTCCTTTAAGCTTATGCATGCTGTATTACACAGCTTTAATGCAAAGCCAAGGTTGGAATAAACACTGGAAGCAGGTTTTTTAACTTGCTTTAGACATTCAAATGTGAACACAGATGTACTTTTTATTTACTGTACTACTGTACGGTGGAGGGCTTCTATCACTCTTTTGCCCACCATATTATAAATGATTGTTGTGGTGAACTACCTACTCATAATTTCCACAACACAGGCTGAGATCCCGCTCCATGCTCATGATAGCCAGTAAGCTTGAAACATGTACATGGATTGGATACTCAGCCTGTGTTTATTCCAACCTTGGCTTTGCATTAAAGCTGTGTAATACAGCATGCATAAGCTTAAAGGAAGCCATGTTTGATAATTGCTACGGAATGAAGAGCGAGGCATTTGTGGCCATGTTTGTGTGTCCCAGCTCAACTTCCCAGAATGCAGTGTAATAACTGTTTTTCTTGGAACTCTGAGCTGGAAGCAGGTTTTTTAACTTGCTTTAGATATTCAAATGTGAACACAGATGTACTTTTTATTTACTGTACTACTGTACGGTGGAGGGCTTCTATCACTCTTTTGCCCACCATATTATAAATGATTGTTGTGGTGAACTACCTACTCATAATTTCCACAACACAGGCTGAGATCCCGCTCCATGCTGATGATAGCCAGTAAGCTTGAAACAGCTGTACATGGATTGGATACTGAGCCAGTGTTTATTCCAACCTTGGCTGTGCATTAAAGCTGTGTAATACAGCATGCATAAGCTTAAAGGAAGCCATGTTTGATAATGGCTAAGGAATGAAGAGTGAGGCATTTGTGGCCATGTTTGTGTGTCCCAGCTCAACTTTCCAGAATGCAGTGTAATAACTGTTTTTCTTGGAACTCTGAGCTGGAAGCAGGTTTTTTAACTTGCTTTAGACATTCAAATGTGAACACAGATGTACTTTTTATTTACTGTACTACTGTACGGTGGAGGGCTTCTATCACTCTTTTGCCCACCATATTATAAATATATATATATATATATATATATATATACCGGAATATATACAGTGGATATAAAAAGTCTACATACCCCTATTAAAATGTCAGGTTTTTGTGCTGAAAAAAATGAGACAAAGATAAATCATTTCAGAACTTTTTCCACCTTTAATGTGACCTATAAACTGTACAACTCAATTGAAAAACAAACTAAAATCTTTTAGGTGGAGGGAAGAAAAAATAAAATAAAAATAATGTGGTTGCATAAGTCTGCACACCCTCTTATAACTGGGGATGTAGCTGTGTTCAGAATTAAGCAATCACATTCCAAATCGTGTTAAATAGGAGTCAGCATACACCTGCCATAATTTAAAGTGCCTCTGATTAACCCCAAATAAAGTTCAGCTGCTCTAGTTGGTCTTTCCTGAAATTTTCTTAGTCGCATCCCACAGCAAAAGCCATGGTCCACAGAGAACTTCCAAAGCATCAGAGGGATCACATTGTTAAAAGGTATCAGTCAGGAGAAGGGTACAAAATAATTTCCAAGGCATTAGATATATCATGGAACACAGTGAAGACAGTCATCATCAAGTGGAGAAAATATGTCACAATAGTGACATTACCAAGAACTGGAGCTCCCTGCAAAATTTATGAAAAGACAAGAGGAAAACTGGTCTGGGAGGCTACCAAGAGGCCTACAGCAACATTAAAGGAGCTGCAGGAATATCTGGCAAGTACTGGCTGTGTGGTACATGTGACAAGAATCTCCCATATTCTTCATATGTCTGGGCAATGGAGTAGAGTGGCAAGACCAAAGCCTTTTCTTAAGAAGAAAAACATCCAAGCCAGGCTACATTTTGCAAAAACACATCTGAAGTCTCCCAAAAGCATGTGGGAAAAGGTGTTATGGTCTGATGAAACCAAGGTTGAACTTTTTGGCCATAATTCCAAAAGATATGTTTGGCGCAAAAACAACACTGCATATCACCAAAAGAACACCATACCCACAGTGAAGCATGGTGGTGGCAGCATCATGCTTTGGGGCTGTTTTTCTTCAGCTGGAACTGAGGCCTTCTTTAAGATAGAGGGAATTAGTAACAGTTCCAAATACCAGTCAACATTGGCACAAAACCTTCAGGCTTCTGCTAGAAAGCTGAACATGAAGAGGAACTTCATCTTTCAGCATCACAACGACCCAAAGCATACATCTAAATCAACAAAGGAATGGCTTCACGAGAAGAAGATTAAAGTTTTGGAATGGCCCAGCCAGAGCCCAGACCTGAATCCGATGGAAAATATGTGGGGTGATCTAAAGAGGGCTGTACACAGGAGATGCCCTCACAATCTGACAGATTTGGAGTGTTTTTGCAAAGAAGAGTGGGCAAATCTTGCCAAGTCAAAATGTGCCATGCTGATAGACTCATACCCAAAAAGACTGAGTGCTGTAATAAAATCAAGAGGGGCTTCAACAATTTATTAGTTTAAGGGTGTGCATACTTATGCAACCATATTATTTTATTTTTATATTTTTTCTTCCCTCTACCTAAAAGTATTCAGTTTGTTTTTCAATTGAGTTGTACAGTTTGTAGGTCACATTAAAGGTGGAAAAAGTTCTGAAATTATTTATCTTTGTCTCATTTTTTTACAGCACAGAAACCTGACATTTTAACATGATGTGTAGACTTTGTATATCCACTGTATATATCAATAAGGAGTGTATACAATCTTATCAAACTTGCATAAACAATCAGATGTCTACTCCATAGAAAATATTTGGTATTAATATTTAGTGACATGACATATTACTCTATGAAAGCAGTAAATAGCAAAATCAGGTATAAACCTACATGGCAGCCAGAATATTGAGATATAGATCAGTAGTAAATTAAACTACATAGATTATAATGTTTGCTTAAAACAAACTAAATAACTTTTGTATATAGGTATTGGATTATACCATAAAGGATTTTGTAACAGAATTGAGTAAACTGAATTTACAGAAGCAATCAGTCTGTTTTTGAACCCAAGTAGAAACCAAAAATGGATTGGGACTCATGCCCGGACAAATGACCCCCAAACCCTTATTTCAGGTTTTATCCTCCTTATCAGTTGTAACAGGAAGATTGTATCTGGACTATTTCAATTCAACTATTTATGTTATAAATGTAATAAGAGAGACTTGTGCCTATACTTTAACCAATATCCAATTAGAAGGGAGACCCTTGCTGGATAGGACTGCTCCTTAATTTGTTTAGAAGTATTCCCTTTTGGTCTTCTTTCCAGGAAGAGTTTGTAGTAAAGATAGATATCACAGAGAAAAGACCAGAGGGGCAGAAGTTTATGCGAGAGCGACACACAGAAAAAAACACCAGAGCCTCTCTTTGTCTTATTAGATAAACTCTTTCCTTTTCTATCCACTCCCCATCACAGAGCTCACTTCAACCAATTGCAATAGACTCACACCATATTTGTATGTACATGCATAATTATGAAGTATATATATGGTGGAATGGTGTTTGACGTTCTGCCCGCAAGAGAGTAGTCTTGTTCCATGTTTATATGCCATATTCGTATGACCTTTGGCCAAATATTTTGGGTTATTGAATTGCCCATTGTGTGTTATCTCGCACCTGCGTTGATAGTGTGTAGTTAAAACAATGAGGAATTTATTTATTATTTGGCATTGGCTCAAGTTCCGCTTGATGGACTTGTTAGTAAATTTGGAAATATTGGTGTGTAAAAGGAAAATAATTAACACTTCACCTGGAAAATGAGCACACAATAAGTATGTATGTATTTACATTGGTAACAACAAAACCACCAGACAATCATATAAAGTAGGCAATGTATATATGTTCTTTTACCGACAAATATCACAACAAAATTAACATAAATCTGATGCTTTTTCTCCTTAAAGTATTATTACATTTAATCCTTCCAGTATAAAGACGAATGTAAGACCCTTATATTACACATATCAGTTCGTATATTTTGTTTTAAGATGTACCCCCATTTTTAACTATCTAGCAAAATATTTGCCTTATATGCCAGATCAACCAATGTTCAGAAATGCATCCCCATAAGCACATGTTATTGTCTAGAAGTATGATTCTCAATTCAACAACAACACATTGCCCAAGGACTGCAGAGGAAGACTTGATGAACACAGTTCTGTGTGTCCACAAAGTATCAGGGTTGGGAACCCTAATTTTATAACATTAATGTCAAAAATTTGGGAGATACTATTTTGTCATTGCTACTCTAGAAAGGGTCATTTTGATTTTGTAATGTGTTTGAACTTTTTTCCATGAAATTTGGCAGATAGCTCAAAACTTCCATTTAATGATTGTATAGACATAAAAAATGTTATTGAAGTCACCTTTAAATTCATGCATCATCACTTGTCCTCATATGCCAGTACCATAACATTTGTTTTATATTTCAACATGGATATATATTTTTTTTAATTCTTTATTGGAAAAATTTAAATCACAAATATCATCAATTCAGGTATAAAATATATTAAGCAAAATTCATAATAGTTACTTAATCACTTATAGCCAAGTAAAAAACAATTTAGTATCTATATGCATGCCAGTTATGTGTTGCAACAAGTAGAATTCATATCAAACAAAAATAACAGGCAAAAAAACACATGCCATAAACAGCGGATGATCCTTTGAGATATTTCTTCTAAGATCCTTCAGACTCATGCAAATATTACAAATATATGTTTTGTTGCTCCTCTCAAAGTGTTAGTAGATAGCATTGTCATTTAGCTAAAGATTATTTAGATTTTTCAATTTGTCCCATTGGTCCAGTATTAAATATCTATGTTTTTTTCATTTAAAAAATCTTAAGGAGCATTAGATGACACCCATTTTCTTAATATTATTTTTTTTGCAATCAAGATGCAAAAGTTTACAAAGGTACAATGCCTATCATCAATATATGTAAGTTCTGTAAAAATAATTTCCTGTTTCTCATACTTTTTAATTAGATCAATCATATGATTCGGGATTCAAAAATGTGTATTCCAATATATTGATTGATTTACAAAGTTTTAAACCTGACAGACCAATCTTGATCATTTATACTGAATTCAGATTGAAGATCTTTTTATTCATCTTAAGCTTTCTATTTAAAGAAGATATGATACCAAAAAAGACCCTTTTGCCTCCAAACATCAAATGGCTTGCAAGAAATTACAGTCCTAAATTGATGATTAAAGCAAAGAGGTACATTATTACCAGAGATTATTAACAAAATCTAATTGACTAAGAATTTTTCACCACCCATATAGTGAGTCAGAACATTACTTTCAGAGATACAATATATTTTTTACTTTGAAACCATAAATGTGAACAACCTAATAACTCAACTTCTAAAGTTTGTATTGTGTATCCATGCTGATTAGAAATCCAACATAGTTAATATTTTGCTAAAGCTGCCCGATCACCCAATTCTAAGTTAAGAAGGCCTAATTCTCCAGTTTTTTTAGGTTGCCAACATTTTTGCATGCTAATTGTTAGTTTTTTTTATTACAAATAATTTATCTAAACAATTTATGAATATAATTATTTTTTTGTTTTTCAGTCAATACTGGTGAAGTATGCTTGAAGTATAGTAATCGGATATATATCAACATCTTAATCAAGTTAACATGTGCCAGTAGTGATAAAGGGAGATTAATTCAGGTGTTTAAATCCCTTATGATTTTTTTTATCAGGTTGAGAAGACTAAAATATTTCTTAATATGTATACCGTAACCTGAAAAGGAACCAAAGGATTGAATAATTCTGATGACAAGATCAATATGCCCCCCCACCACCAGCCACTGGCCCCTCTTAATCCCTGGAATTTCACTTTAAATCAACAGTTGCTTCGGGGACCCCCATAAACCTTGCAGTGCCTAGGGGATTATCTTTTAAACACTTGGTTGACGCTGAGATCATCAAAATCCTCTGGATTCCCCACTAGGCCTGTGGGGTCTATCAAGACCCTATTAGGCCATTTGAAACCCCAGGGGTTCCTTATTTGACCTGTGTGGCCAATGGTGACCCCTGATGATCAGAACTAGGTCCTGCGGGGTCCAGGGAAATCCCCAGCTAGGTCCACGGGGCCCAAAGAGAATCCAAGTAAGGCCTGTGTGGCCCAGGGAGATGCTATGGTATTCTTAGAGTCCTATCTAGAGTGACACAAAGTCTGGGTGGCTAGTAATGTCAAAGCTTACCAACCTGACAAGGTTCCTAGTGTGGAGTCACCAATCTTTTAAATTGGTTGAGAAGGGCAACAACGATAATGTCTGTCTTCAACATAGAAAAGAGACATTGCAGCCATCAGCATAGTATTTTGCAGACCGTGGAAAGATTTACCATATCTAGATGATTATCTCTGTGGTCGGTGCTTCCATCTCTTTATAACAATTCTTCACCTTCCAATGTTTTGTCTTCATCATCTCACTCTGTCTTTCTCTCACACATCTCGTCATACACTCTGTTTTCCTCTTCCTGTCTCCATTCCACAGCAATAGAATAGTAGGTTCATCTGTTTGAATATTCTCCTGACTTTCTATAAACTGTATTAAAAAAATGATTGCACTGCTTAATTATCAGTGCAAAATTATAACAATTTGAAAACCCATATTGCTTGCAATTATACGTGCTAGAAAAGAAAGCTTTTTCTTGAATTTCTAGCATTGATGTAACTGAATCATATCACTCCATTTTTATTCTGCTCAACATGGCACATTAAACTTGCTTTTTGTAATGAAGAATGAAGTGCAACAATAACAGCACCTACATTATGACACTTTCATATTGCCTATGAGAGATAAAGTCCCAAACCATTTCACAGTTTAAATGGATCAATGCCTAGAAATGCGCAATCTGGTCTTCAGCTGGGGAATCTTCCAGGCAACAGTGCATTTTGTTTCAATACAGAACGATAATAGTTATTTGAAGAAATAATTCTAAAGTATCATTCTTTAACATCTAATGCTCAAAATACAGATAAAATAACCATACGCACAGCTGGTAATTTGTACTAATTTTAAACTAGATAATAAGGCTTACTATTTTTATATATAAGTTATCCTATCCTATCTGCTTGTAGTTTATGGACAAGTCTAACTTGCATTTATGAACCAAAACAAATGTCCCTCTTTATTTAAATGAGATGGAAACCACCAAATATTATTTCTTGAGCAATAGAAAGTAGCTATTGATTTTCATATCCAGCAACAAAATATGGCCTCCATGCTAATCCTCTCCATCGCAATTATGAGTCCCGTAGTAGCACAGAAAAGCCTACTTAGTTATACTAATCACACCTCCCGTAAAAAATTACAATATAACTGCTACGAGTGACTGCGGCAAGCTGTAAATGACATTTACAGCACTCATTTCCATTGATTGTTGGCCTGATAATAAATTGCAAGTAACTCCGGTAGGCTTTGACTACAAAACCCTATGCTAATAAAACGTTATGGATCACTCGCAAATCAGTGCAGTCCCCTAAATGCTAAAAGAAAATATTATATGTACCAGAGACCACTCACAAGTAGTTTTCAAACCCACTACTGAGTACGACTGCAGCAGTTAATGTGACACTATAGCACTATAGTATTTAGCAATCTGATATCATTATATAATATGTTAATATTCTGTCATTTTACAAAATCAAGGGTAACACACAAGCCAGTAACGAAAGGGGTTAATACACTTAACAAAACCATGATGTCAAGGAAAAAATGCTCTAATGCACATTCTATAAATGTATAATATTTAAACACAAAATAAATGCATATTTATCTAATGAAGACATAAATGCAATTGTATTATATCTTTTAATATCAAAATATATTATTAAATAAAAACAAATACTTTCTATATATATATACATATATATATATATATAAAAATAAATATATATATATATATATATATATATATATATATATATATATATATATATATATATATATGATGTTTCCTTGCAGCAGCAGTTACGGGCACTTGTTTCGTCTCTACCCACTCACTGAAGTATTCATGACGTTCACATTTACTATAGGCTGCTAGAGCCGTGTCTCACCCGTAAAGCTTGGTTTGGCTGCTCCCTACACAGAAATATGTTACAGATTTATGGCCGCGGGTGAAAGATTTACATTAGTGTAGACCTTAGGGGAAAAAGCTCCCACAGCCGATTTACAACAGTGCCCTAAGTTATAGTACTTGATTTTCATGGACGTCTATATTAGTTCCTTATTGTTATTGGCTGTCTGTGATGAATTTACAAACCTATTATTAGTAGTGCAGATGTTTTGCAGTAAAACACAAACATTTGGGACGGCTAAACAACCTTTTTTTTCCTTGTTCACCAAAAACTTTGTTAAGATCAGAAAAACTTATCTTTTAAAAAACACTCATAAGCACCTAAGCAAATGCCTAATGTACATGGGTGTATTGAGCATGTAAATATGACCCTAGTATCTGTAAACCTATACTTTATCTACAGTTCTTTTTATTCAAGCAAATCAAACATTTTAGATAGCACATTTTAGCTTAGAATATATGTAGTTTAGACTTTAATATACAATGTATTGATAGTTATATTGTTTTTACTTACATAGCAAATTAACAATAACCATACCCCAGGCTCATGACTATTTCCTTTATAAGATGGAATATATGATTTGCCCTGCTACACAAAGGGGTTCCTTTAACATAAGCCACTTGTTAGTTGATTGGTGCTCTGTTAATAAGGATACTGTTAGAAAGTACCTGGTATTTACAGAATTTTGGGGAAGCAACATAAAATCTTGTAGAGGTAGACAGATCAGCATAAACCTCATCATATAAGCCAGTCTCATGGTGCTGGCAGCTACCACTATATATGCTTACCCCTCCTTTTGCAGTTTGGAATCTCATTATCAAATTGCCTCTTATGAGGTATTGTGGGTCTGAATTTTTTGTCAATTTTAATTAAACCCCATCCAGTCAAGAAAAAGTCAGTTTATGATGAATTTTGGGGTGAGGAAAGGAAGTTTTGCTCACTCATATTAAAAATTGGTTGAAAGGTTTTGAATGAAAATTGATAATGTAATAGTGATCGAAAAAAATCTATGAATGCATTTTGTGGAATTTTTGTGATAATTTAAGCCATTTTTGAGATAGAACAGTTAAAAAAAAAAAGTAAGTATGCTCAGTAGAGACTTATGCAGATGAGCAACTGTCGGATTGTATTGTGGTTTGATTCATCAGTTTATCAGTTAGGCACTGTGACTTTTTGTAGTTTTATACAAATCTCTCTCTGTCTTTTTAAAAATGTATCCAAATACAGCCAGCCAATGTTATGTTCTTGTATTCAAATTTAATTTTTTGTCTCTACATTTGCTCACCGTGAACATTTGCCGATGGCAGCAAACAAACATTATTTAGCAACCTTAAAAGCTTTTAAGATTACAGTGCAATCTCCGGGCATTCTTTCTCCACCCCAGTGTCCACATACACCATTCACTTACCCCACACAGCAAACATTATAACAATAAGGAAAAACTTAAAAAACAACAAAATAACATTTGTTCGCCGTCTTCAGTGAACATTCGCCTTTGCAGACAAAATAGTGCACTAAAAAAATGTCAACATTAAAATATCAAAATAAAAATTTTATACTAAAAAACAATATTCACTCACAGCAAACATTTATACATAATTAAATATTCATTCATCACCAGTGGCAAGCTTTTTTACATTTATAATTAAACATCCACTTGCAAAACCTTTTTCATTATATAGGGAATATCATGTAAAGGAAAACACTCATGACCTCAATTTGTGTAGCTTACAAGACAGAAAGGAAAGTGTTCATACTGTTAAAGCCTTCCAATATATCAGAGTTTCCTGAAGGGGGAAATATCTTCCAGAAAAAAGGAAGTATACAAAAACAAGAGGTCTTCATTTCAAGTTCGGAAGCTGAAACATTTGGTGGTAATTTGAGAAAGCACTATTTTATAAAATAGTAATTAGCATTCTAGTGCTTAGAGTAAAAAAGTGGTAAAGTAAAAAAAAATTAAGAAATGTAAAGGACCACTGTAGTGCATATACAGGTAAAGATCATATTTATGTTTGTTGGGCAAATACTATTAAAACTGTTTGCATGTTTAAAGCAAATATTTTTTCTTACTCTTGAATGTGGCAGTTTTCTCTCAAGCAGGGGTGCTTATCATGCTACAATACAGCTGTTACTCCTATGTAGGCAGTGGGGTGGGCCCAGTGACATATAAGCCTAGCCTAGCTGTGCATGCTCCCTGACAAGCCACAGCACGGTGAAGAAACTCAGCTCTGCTTAAGAAGAAAATAGACTATTGGGAAAGAAAGAAAAAATATATTAACTTGTATTTTAAACTGCATACTGATTTAATAATATATGCCCAACAAGCAAATATGAGCATTACTTGTAAATGCACTACAGTGGTCCTTCAAGGATCTCTGGCATAAGGCTATCTTCAGGATAAATTAAGAAAAACTTTTAGGCTCATAGAATGGGAGTACCAGATAGCCATTTTTTATCTGCAGTGGAATTTATTTTGACATATTAAAGAACAAGAAAATATACACATTCATTAGGGAGCAGTCACCACAAATCTGTTTTAAAAACAGGTACACCATAATTTATTGTCAATAAGTTTACTTAAACAACAGATCTCACTTGTATAACAATGCATATTACATAATACATACAGTGTTAGAATTAATTTTTCAGTGTGGCGCATTCCTTAATAATACTGCAATTTGTCACAACTAAATTGTTATGACAAGGGTTAGGTTTTAAACATTACAAAGTGTCATGATGGTTCAGCCCATATTCATAATAAATATAAGGCTGAAAGGGCACTGTTCTGCCTTAACAAGGAAACAACTTTTGACAAAGAACAACTAAATTACCAAAAAGTATGCAGTATAGATTAATGAACACATTTTTAAAAAAATAAATAAAATGTAGCTGTGTAAAAGACGTATGTGCTTGGAGGTGTTTTGCATGCTTAGGGGTCGTGTAGCCTCGTTTTCGTTTTTTTCGGCTGTCATTTTTTTTCTCTCTTAGAGGATTTTAGAGTGGCGAAAATCTTTAAATTCTATTTAAATTGGCGTGTAACCTCATTCCCAGACGTTCTGGCTGTCCCCCCTTGCTGTGTATGTTTTTTTTTTTTTTTTTTTTGTATTTTGTGTGTTTTTCGTGTTTTTTTGCTGTGCGTGGTGTGGCCGTAAAGTTTGTATTTTTTGCGGCTCATAATTTTTGTTTTTCCAAAGTGGCGGTTTCATTTCCTAAGTGTTACGAGTCGTAATTTTTAATAGGCGATTTTTTCAAAGTGCTACGGGTCTCGCACTTTGAATTGTGTATTTGAGTTTTGTGTTGATGTGTAGTTCCGCGGGTTGTAGGTATGATGCGCAAGTCGTGCGTGGTCGTAGGGATGAGCGCCTACGGCGCTCATCTCTACCAGCACAGTGAAAGCCTTTGGTGCTCCCTGCATAAGTCATACGGGGTCGTAGGGATGAGCGCCTATGGCGCTCATCTCCACCAGCGCAAGGAGCGCCTTTGATGCTTCTTGCCTTGCTGCAACCGCCGCCCTTGCTCAGAGAGGTCCGCAGTTGCGGCCTACAACTGCTGCCCTTGCTTTGCAAGCCCCCAGTTTTAACGTTGCGTTACTAACGGATTTTGGCAAGACAGCACTGCTAAGAACTATATATGTGATCCTTTATTTGTAATGCAAATAAATATCCTATAGTGCTATAAACACTTAAGCTTATTTAAAATAAACTTTATTTTGACCTTTAATCAGACAGACAGATGTTCTAGATGTTCTGTCCTTTATTATATGTACTGTATATGCTATGTTATCTATTATATATATCTACTGTAAATGAAAAAACACTGTTTTCAGTTTCATATGTTTTAATCTTTTTTAAACAGGAATGCAGAGTAAAAATATGGAGGCCAAGTATTGCTTTCAAAAGGGACACTCTGGTTATCAGGGAAGTTAGAGAAGACGATATTGGAAATTACACCTGTGAACTGAAATATGGCGGATTTGTAGTGAGAAGAACCACAGAACTGACAGTAACAGGTACGTACAAGTTTTGTAGAGTTTAGTAAAACTACAGAAACCTTACAAGCTGAAGAACATGTTAAAAATACTCAATTAAAGGGTCGCTGTGTCAAATTGATATATATTTTTTATTTAAAGCACTACATTTTAAAAAGGGCAACATTTATTTTTAGAAGTAATAAAAATATAGTATTCATTTATTAACTATTGTATTGAGTAACATGCATTATGATTGTATTCAGTAACATGCATTATGATTGTATTCAGTAACATGCATTATGATTGTATTCAGTAACATGCATTATGATTGTATTCAGTAACATGCATTATGATTGTATTCAGTAACATGCATTATGATTGTATTCAGTAACATGAGATACTTGGATATATTTATGGTTTCTGTTAAAAGTGTGCTGGACTTTCAGCAGGTATACAAACAAAGCAACAGTGGCTCCATGTGCAACAACTTCTTACCTTCTTATCTCCATTCTCTTCAAGTGACTCTGCTTGTCAATTAGAATGCAATACAATGGCTAGTAAAATGTAACCTATCCATAAATGTCAATAAATGAACACAACATTTTTCTCACTCTAAAAATATTCTTGCAAGTATCAATTCTTATTAGTCAAAGGGACTAAACCAAACTACATTTTAAAGAGCATTAAGACTGTCTAAACAATGTACTAGCAGATTTTCTCTACAGTACATTATTTCTAAAACATTTAGAATTGATTTTACGGCTCCTGTATGCTAATGAGCAGCTTAGTATGGTAATGTGCGTCTCAGATCACTGCATAAGGGAGGGAGAAGGGTATTAACTGCCGGATAACATTGTACATCTTTATTTTGGCCACTAAAGAGACAAACAAGCGGACTAATCCCAATTAGCACATCAAATAGCTAATTAGTATGTGTAAGATGCTCATTTCCTTATAAATGCAGCAAAAACAACATGGGATTTCCCAGAATAGATTCACATTAGAAAACAATTGATAACACAGCATATAGCCAGTTTTTCATGCTCTTTAAGAAAACAACTTAATTTTGGGATGACCAAGTCCCTTTAAGAACAACATGCTTCTTCAATGTCTCTTTCAATGGCCACTATAGTCCAATATTTTCGGATTGTTTTACAAAGTATTTATACAAAGAATTTTTTTTTGCCTTTTTTGTATGGTTAATAAACTATATAATCGTTTAAGAAAATGAATACTAATATAACACAGAAAAAGCTAAAATTAACAATATGCTTATACAGCCTTACCAGAGAATTGCAAGACTCATGGGCAGTTTATCTGTATGTTCATATCTGATTTACATTCAGAAGATATAGGTCAACATTTCACTCTCCTAATATTTCCTAAAAAGATAAAATAACATATAAAAAAATATAATATAGAAAAAATCTAATTAGACAAAAGACTAGATGGAAATCCTTAGAGGATGGATCCCTATCTATAACTTCACTACTGGATGGACTTGGGAGAGTGTCATCCAGCCCTTGAAATATAATAAGATGCAAACGACAAAACTTAATTTTTCTATCTCAGATAAAGCTTACAAATTGAGAAAATAAATTATAATGGAGAAGATTATTTATTTTATTTTATTATTAATAAGTTTGTTATTGATGTTACTCTTTTATTTGAGTTATTTTATTTTGTTCTCCTTATCCTTATTTTTATATATTTTATACTTCTTTTATATCTACACTGGTTAAAGTGAATTTATAAACTATTACTTGAAATCATTTAATAAGAAAAACAAGTAGAAGTGATATTTATGTATCACTATAAAAACAACAGTGCCTTGAACTGAATAATCTTTTATCAAAAATCCTTTTTTTCTTTACAAATGCTTTTTTTAAATCAAATTTAATGAATGTAAAAATTGTTGTAATTCGAAATATTTATTTTCAATAAAACTTGAAAGTGAAAAAAAAAGAAATGGGTCAAAACACAAGGTTGATACAAGCCAGGTATTTGCAGGTCCTATTTCCTGTGACAGGTCAAAACCGAAGAACAGAAAACAATCCTGTCTCATTCTAGTGCAATTTCTTCTAAACTATAGACCACCCATTTTTTATTTTAAAAAAAAGGTTAATAATGTTGAAAATATTTCCAAATGATTTAAGGAATTTCTTGGACTGTAATGGCCCTTTTAGCGAAACTTGAAGACAAACAATTATTTATTTTTATTTAATAATTCAAACCACAGTAAATTTATTTCCTGAAATCGCTGAGATTAAAATTCAATTGTAACTTATTTTTGTATCTTTTTATCCATCTTGCTTGCTTTGGAATGTTTAAAAAATCTATAAGAGAATTCTTTTGCTATCTATAATAATGATTTTCTATACGCTGCCTCTGCTCATCTTTTCCCAGCAGTAGCGGTTATTATTATGTATTATATGATAGATGTAAATTACAGTTGTATTCTGTATGAATACAAAGTGAGGTGTTCTTGTAAATGTACATTGCAATTTAAAATTAAACATTCAAGCTTTTTTGAATGTAAAACACTTTATGACAGTAATATACAAAGTCAAATATTTGCTCTCTAAGTTTAGTGATGACCGACACATAATCATTTTAGGAAAATATGTAGATTGAAGTAATAGCGTTTACTTTCGCAGGGCACAAGGTATATTGTAATTTGTGTTACTTGCATTATTCCATAGTAGCAAGTGCAAAAGAACTGGATATTACAAAGACTGTTTTTAAAGTGCATTGTGACATATGTTAAGTTCCAGTAAAATCAGGATATGTGGGCTATACTCTTACATGCATCCAAGAGACAGGGTATGTTATGGGTATTTTAATATACAGTAATCCACTTTTCATATGTTTTAAAGGGACATGGAGCTTTTCTTTTTTTTTTTAATCTATGCCTATTTCACTGGTTTATAAGAGATTTATATAACCCAGTTAATCCTCAAACATTGCTCCATAAAAGCTGAGGGTGAAGATTCCTAGACTCTGAAAGGACCAGAAAATCTCAAGTATACTCAATTGTTAATATTATCTGCTGCAATCAAAACATGTTTCTTTAGACATTCTATCCTTAAAGGAAAAAGTGAAATGTATTATTGCAGTGAAGAGAGTATATAAACATTTAGGTGTTATTGTTTAGTCATTCAGTCATGTACGACTCTCCATGACCCTATGGACCACAGCACACTAGGCACATCTGTCATCCACTGCTCCTCTGATATCCATCAAGCTCATGACTGCATCTATCCATATCCGCCTCTGCCTTCCCCTGTTTTGTGTGCCTTCAGTTTTTCCCAGCATCAGAGTCTTCTCTAGGGATTGCTGTCTTCTCAATATATGGACAAAATATTTGCGCTTTAACCTCATGATCATACCTTCCAGTGAATAGTTTTTCTTGATTTCCTGTAGTATGGATTAATTGGACGTTGTTGAAGTTTTCTCCAACACCACAATTCAAAGGCATCAATTCAAAGGCATCAATTCTATGGCGCTCAGCCTTCTTTATGGTTCCAGTCTCACATCTATATGTTACTACTGGGAATACCATAGTTCTAACTTTGAAGACCTTTGTTGATAGTGTAATATCTTTACATTTTACAAGCTTATCCAGACTTGCCATAGCTTTCATCCCCAGAAAGAAACATATTAATATTTTAATTCCATGGCTACAGTCACCATCTGCAGATCTCTTGGTGCCCAAGAAAATAAAATATGTCACTGCCTCCACTTCTACCCCATCTATTTGCCAGGAACTGAGATTGCTGTTTGCTATGATCTTTGTTCTATTGAGCTTTTATAATGGAACCTTACTACAGAGCATTTAGACTTTGTGATATAGGGCAATAGATTTTTACACATGCAGTAGTGGACAGTTTGGTGAATATAATATAACTAGCGACTTGCCCGTCAAAAAATTTCAACAATAGAATTGTAAGGCAGGTAATGCTGTTTGGTTCACAAAGTAAGTATTTTGGTTGTGCGAGTACCTTCGGCGATCATTGCAAGCCTTGAGCTGAGCGCATTTGGCGCTCGTTGCGATCGTCTTGGTTGGTGTATGTTTGGCTACGAGAGCTCCTTTGGCGCTCACTGCAAGTTTTGCGCTGATGGTCTTTTGGCTCGCATTGTGAGACTCTACCCTGGTGTAGTTGTGGTCCTGTAAACACTGTTGGCGCTCCTTGTGAAGCATGCGCTGAGCGCCTTTAGTGTTTATTGGTATTTTTATTATCTATTTTTTTATGTGTATGTATTTTGTAATGTTAATTAACTAATTTGCAAAGTTATAAAGTAATATACTTTACCTATTTGTAATTATAACAATCTGTTTTGATGTCCATGCAGCATACAATGTAGATTTGCACTGTTGGCGTGCTGAGGTGTGTCAGCAATGTGTGCAGTGCGTAGTGTAAATAGGATGCGTGCGCGAGGGGAAAACGTTTGTTTAGCTGTGTAGTTCCGCATTTTGTAATGGTAGTGTTATTAGGTTTGAGTGATTGTGGTAAAATGGCTGCGATTGCGTATGTGTTAGGCGGGTATGAAGCATTTGGCGTCCTTCCTAATAGTGTATTTATTAGGTCGTACAGGTCTGTGTAAAAGGCGTATGTGCTTGGCGGTGTTTTGCGTGCTTAGGGGTCGTGTAGCCTCGTTTTCGTTTTTGCGGCAGCCATTTTTTATTTTGCTTAGGGGATTGTTGAGTGGTGAAAATGTTTAAATTCTATTTAAATTGGCATGTAACTTCATTCCCAGACATCCCCCTTTTCTGTGTGTGTATTTTTGTTTTTATTTTGTATTTTGTGTGTTTTCTGTGTTTTTCGCTGTGTGTGTTGCGACTGTTAAGTTCATCATTTTTGCGGCTCCTATTTTTTTTCCCCTCAGTGGCTGGTTTATTTTCTAAGTGTTACGGGCCATAATTTTTATAGGTGATTTTTTCAAAGTGCTACAGGTCTCGCAGATTGAATTGTGTATTTGAGTTTTGTGTTGATGTGTAGTTCGGCGGGTTGTAGGTATGATGCCCAAGGCGTGCGGGGTCATAGGAATGAGCGCCTATGGCGCTCATTTCCACCAGCGCAGTGAGCGCCTTCGGTGCTCCCTGCCTATCGTACAGGGTTGTAGGGTGGATCGCCTATGGTTTCGCAAACCAGCAGTATTAACATTGCGTTACCAACGGATTTTGGCCAGGTCGCACTGCTGAGAACTATATATGTGATAACATCAGTTCTTATCAGTACATCAAAGCATGTGTCAGTCAGTTGAGTCACTTGAAAAGGTATTTGTTTTATAAAGAGGGACTTGCCTGAGTTATGTAGAGTGCAAAGGGCAAGTTTTTGCAGGCTTACATGGGAAAGTTTTCGACATTTCTGAAATGTTAATAGCATATTCTGCACCGGTATTTCTGAATTTTATTTTTTTCTATGCTTTAGAAATATATATATGATTTCTAAATGAAATACATTAACCAAGGAAAACATATTAACAAACCTTGAAACCACTCTAAGATATACCTTAGCAGCATGGTGGTTAAAACATGCAATGCACATTTATTCTTGAGAGATGCCAAAGCACATTATTTTCTTACAATGATCAATAGGTTATTTAACACAGAATGAAAGAAAACATAACCTTGCACTATAAATAAACACAGATTGTATTTCTAACATTGTATGCGTTGATTCAATTTAATCTAAAGTCAATGTCAGTTTTCTATGATGGCCAGATCTCAATATATTTAATTGGCCATGGCTTTTATTGTGTTTGATGTCAAAAACACTCTTGTGGAAAAATATGTTTTTATCTTTATAGTGGTCATGGTAACTATTACATTTTTTTATGTGTAAACTGAAATGGTAACATGCACATAAAAGGATCACCATAACTCGCTTTTTCATACGGTATACAAATACACTATTTTATAGTTAAAATTTTACATGAAATTATTATTTACATTGCTTCTTTCTGTTACTTTCTCATGGAGTTTTCTGTTAGTTTAGTTGCCACATTTTAACATTTCCATTTCAAGTTTAATCTTAATTCAATTCATAGATTGGAGTAACAGACAAAATGGGAGACACCACTGCAGCATAACTGCATATAAATGGTAATGAAGGCTCTCTATTATGGGTGTTTTTTTAAAGAGAATGGTATAAATATATGACTGAAATGGCCTTTTAAATCTATATGTTAAGTAAGCAACTGTAATGTGCAAAGTACAGTAGGCTGTAGTCAACAGTAAGAAATATCATTTTGCAATTTGCTTTGCTTTTTTGTGAACATTTTTATTCCTAAACAAATTTCATCACAAGGCCACGTGGCATCAAAGGTATCACAGTACAAGATGGATCTAGGACAGTCAGACATCAGGGATATAAGTACCTGACAGCTCACCTCTCTGACCTATACCATCACTTCTGACCATCACCAGCTGGCCACCAATGATGACCCGCATCCCCAGGCCCACCAGAGGTTAAGTATCTGGGAGGACGGTGATCAGCCAATGATGATGACCCGCCTCCCTGGCACCAGCAGAGGATACCTGGGGGGAAGGTGATCAGCCACCCCAATAATAATGATCCACCTCCACGGCACCAGCATAGGGTACCTGGGAGGACAGGTGATCAGCCACCCCAATGATGATGACCCACCTCCCCGGCACCAGCAGAGGGTATCTGGGAGGAAGCTTATCAGCCACCCCAATGATGATGACCCACCTCCCCGGCACCAGCAGAGGGTATCTGGGAGGAAGGTGATCAGTCCTGACTGCCTACACATAGGAGACACAAGGCTGGCCTATGTGGGATATTCATATTCATATCTCCTACATAATAGTCACTCGGGAAGATAAGGCTTTGCTAAGAAAATGTCATTTTTTTAAAGCATACAACAGGGGTTTAGAGCGTTTCGGCGGTCTGTTATGTATAGTTATGTTTGGGATTAGCACAAAGCTTTTGGTTAGGGTTATGGGTAGGTTGGATGTATGAGTAAGGTAAAGCTAAGAGAGGAGTAGGGACAGCAGAGATGAAAGGAGGGAGACTACTATGTTCATATTCATTATCTCAGTACAGATTGAAGTATAAACCAGGTAAATATTGTACAATAGCAATTCATCCCTTTTATATATATATAAACACATACACTTTTGCTTTGAGATACGGCAAGCAATAGGAAGAGCTGCAAGTGGGGCATAGGAAGGGGCAAAAGTCTCAATGGCCTAGGGCATCATAAAATGTAAATACACCCACAAGGATAAAATTAATTAAATAAACTACTTTAAACATTTAACAAAACAAAAAAAGTTGCCCAAGGGTCTCTTTAATATAACTAGCAGTGCTCTTCAAATATTTTCTTAACTCACGCTATGATGCAGAAATGGAACTTGGCCTTTAAACTTTATCTCCAATAAAATAATATGTCTATTGGTTATCTAACCTTAAAACTGATAGCACTCACTACCGGCTATCTTAAATGTTAACTGCATTTTACATAATCCATTAAAAAAAAAGAACCATCTCAGATCTACATTAATTTATATTGCCAATATACATATCTTTCATACCAAATGTTAGCAATATTTCATACTGCTTTCGCATTAAGCTGCATACTAATCTGAATGTTGTCATTAACATGCATGGCAAGACTTAACATTAAATATAGAATCTTGACTGCAGGCTTTTGTACTTAGAATGCACATATTTCTTGATATTAAATAAAATTAACATGAAAAAAGAATATCTAAAATGTCCTGGAACTCTGATTTATATAGCTTTCTATATTTCCTATTCAGTATATACTATATTTCTATTTACTTCTCAAGTCAGTGTGTTATTTTCTTTTCACAATAGTAGTATTCAGCTATGTTAACATTTTTAGATGTCATTGCAGAAATAACTTTTTTTTTTCAGTGACAGCAGTTTATTTATGACAAGTAGAAATATACCCTAAGCTTACAATTTGCTACATGGAACATTTTAGCATTTCTATAAATCCATCACTAGCTGAAATAAGTGCATAAAATAGTGAGAATTGTCACTTGCTCTTCATATATTTATTTCAAAGATTCATATAATAAAGTGATATCCTTTTTATGATAATTCATAAAACCGACTTACAGAAGTGGTGCATCATATCCTTCTGACTATAAGATGCATCCAGAAACACTTTTTATAGGATTCAAATCTAAGTAAAAAAAACAATGTGTATTTAGAATACAGTACAAAGGCATATAGATTTATATATGATATGTAAGATTGTTGTTTAGTTGTGACTGACTATCCATGACCCTATAGACCGCATCACCCCAGGCACATCTATGATTATGTATCTGGCTATGCTTCTCTGTATGATTTTCTTGGCAAAAATACTGGAGTGGTTTGCCAGATCCTTTTCCAGTACAATATGTTTTGTTTGACCTGTCCATCTTGGGTGATCCTACATTGTGTAGCTCACAGCTTCAATGAAGTACACAAGCCACTTTACCATGGCAAGCTAGTGAAACAGAAGGTGTGTCTTCCTGCTCTAGGATGTGCTGTTTCCCTGGACTTAAATGGCCACAAACAATTTATAGGTGCAGTGCCAATTTGGGCTAATTTGCTCCCGGGCTATATAAATCTGCTTCTATCTTCCTACCTGTGTATTGTGGCATTTCTGTGATGTCCGGGTGTATTCTGCCTTTCTGGCCAACCTGTCTATTCTGAAATCTGTTTAGAATTCCTGGTTTTGCTTTATTACCCTGATGAATTCCTGCACACCACCCTGTTGCTGATGCCCTGCCTACTTGCCACAACTGTCCATTGTTTAGTTCCTAATACAGTCAATTCCCCGTTATCCTGCACCCACGGCGACTCCCTATTGCCGAATACGTGTAGTTGCCGGTTAATCAGGAGTCCTAAAAAAAAAGGGTCTAAACGACCCTTAAACCCCTCATAATGCCTTTAAAAAGGCATTAGCACCTAAACTGGGCCATTTAGGCCCAGATAAAATAATTAGAAAAAAAGTTAGTATTTTTTTTTGCAGTCTCGAACTGCCGGATAGTGGAGGATAGTGCTGGTTATGCCGGTTTAGCAGGAGTTTTGTTCAAATGGGGAATTGATACCGGTGCTGGTTGCTTGAGAGTGCCGGTTGGTTAGGTGCTGGATTACCCAGGATTTTACTGTACAGCTATTCCATGGCCAGCTACCACTCAACTGTGACATCTGTTGATAGTTACTACTACTGCTGTGACACCTGTCCTGAAACTTACTCCTGAAGACTTGCATGCTTATATCCATTACCTGGCTACCTGCATAGCATCCCTGCTGCCAAATGTTACACTCCTATGACACCGGTCCTGTCTTGCCTGGCCACTGTAAGCTGTGTTTCCATAAACCGTGTTTAGAACTCCTTCTCCTTGATGCTTCTGAATTACCAAACTTTCCTATGCTTTTTAAACTCTTCCTGGGTACTATGAGCATTTAACAGTACTATCCCCAGCCCTAGAGAGGCATTTTAGACTTACCCCTTTAGTGTTGGTCAGCCAAGCCATAATCTCTTCCTAACTACTGTGAGGCTGTAACTGTAGTATTCCCAGTCCTTGGGTGGCATTTTGGATTACCTCTGAAGTGTTGGTGTGCCAAGGTTTTTCTTCTACTCTAGTATTAGCCTAAGTTTTGCTGCCCTTGTTTCCGCAAATTAATCATCTTTGGAACTTTATCGCTTCTTGGATGCCAATCACATGTGCTGGTCTCTGTCTGAACTGTTACACCCCTTTACACTCCCTTTATAAATTAGGAATCCCTCTTAACCCCTAGCTTGCAGTGAACCCAAGTGCAACACACCCGCTGTACCTGCAGTAGCTCCCCTCTTGTTTATTATAATAACTAGCGAATTGCCCGTCAAAAAATGACGGCAATGAAATTGTAAGGTAGCTAATGCTGTTTGGTGTATAATAATGAAAGATGTAATCCATTAATAAATGAATATGTAATGCTGTTTGGTGTGTAATAATGAAATATGTAATACATTAATAAATGAATATACTTTACCTATTTTGAAGCATTGTGTTGAAGAGCTGGCAATCTGTTTTGAGGTTGCTGCAGCATTAGTAGTGTGGAGCTGCTGTGTAAGCGTGCTGAATGTGTGCAGTGTAATACTGTGCGTGCGCGAGACAAAACCGTTAGCGTAGTGGTGTACTTCCGCATTGGCGTAAAATGGCGGGTTACCTGTGGTATGCGTCTTCGCGGATTATCCGTCGGTGCTTCGTGGTGTTTTTCGAGTTTTGTGTGTTGTTTTGCGAGTGTGTTGTGGTGTTTTACATGTTGAGAGTGCTGTAGCCTCGTTTTCGTTTTTTTCGTCGGCCATTTTTTCTCTCGCTTAGCGATTTTCTTTGTGTCTAAAGTGTTTTATTTTTATTTAAATGAAGGTGTAACTTGTTTTTTTGAGTTGCTGGATGGTTCCTCTTGCTGTAGGTAATCTTTTTATGTGTGTGTTGTGTGTATTTATTGTGTTTTAAATGTTTGTATGTCGGCGTGTTGCGTCCGATGTTTGCGAGGTCGTAATGTCTGGTAACGTGTCTCGTATGCTGTTTGCGTTTGTAGCCTCGTTTTCGTTTTGTTCGTCGGCCATTTGTTCTCTCGCTTAGCAAATTTGTTAGTGTCTAAACTCTTTTATTTCGAGTGAAATGAAGGTGTAAGTTGCATTTTTGAGGTCCTGGATGCTACCTCTTGCTGTAGGTAAGCTTTTTATGTATGTGCTGTGTGTATGTATTGTGTTTTGAATTTTGTAATGTTCGCAAGTTGCGTCCGAGTGTTGCGAGGCCGTAATGTGTGTGAACGTGTGTCGTATGTTGTTTGCAATGCTCGTAAAATTTAGCGAGTGTCGTAATTTGTGTGTCGTGTTATTTGCGTTGCGACGTGAAGTTTGCGAGGGTCGCAGTTGCTGGTATGGAGCGCCAAAGGCGCTCCATGCCAGCAACTGAGGCCCTCGCCCAGTGCACTTGCTTCGCGAGGGCCTTGGCTCGCTGTGCGAGCCCGCAAGCGTTAGCAACAACTCTTTATGCTCACAACTATATATGTGATACTTTGATGATAATGCGCAATGCTCACATATTGGATAAGTGTAACATATTCTTCTGAAGATAAGATGCATTTTGAATATAAATAACGTAAATTTTCCTATAATACAGTCTTAAGGAAAAAGAATAATGTAAAGCACCGGCCATTTTCTATGGTCTTATGTTTGTATGCCTTTGCCTCTAGTAAAAGAAAGTGAGTCTTACATGCTGGAAGATACTGTAATTGCTTTAAATTAAGTACAATCCTAGAAATCAACCATATATCACAATGTATCCACTATTGCTTAAGATATTTTTCTGGCATGAAAAAATAATTTATTTTCTGAATAGCGAGACATAATTATTGCCAAGTTATTATGCAAAACGGTAAACATCAATGCACAATTTTTAGCTGGTTCTGCCACACAGTCAACTGGAGATCAAGTCTATTTCTATTTGATTCATATCAGTGATTTTGCCAATTATCTTTTCTAGTACTTGAAATACATACTGTATATACATTAGATGATATAATATTAAAATCCCTGGGTAGTCAGCACTGACATATTTACCTACTCTGTAAAATATTATCAGTTTTTAAAAAAGATAAACCAAACAAGCATAAAACGTGAATTATTGTTCATTATGTATTTTTTCCAGTATAAAGTGAATGCTTAATTGTGGTGCTCATTGCTCATATAATTTTGTAAATGTTAAACCACTCAACAGATTCACAGTCAGTTAGTCATATTAATTTGAAATTGTTTAGATTTGTACATTAAACTAAAATATATTTGGCTTTATTAGCTTCTCACAGAGTAGATTAACTTTAGAAAACAGTAAATCTTATTCTTTTAAGCAAAATGACAAAGAATTTCACAAGTGGTACATTTTTAGTAGATTTATATTTAATAAATTGTGACATTTCTGTGCAGACCGTAGGCAGACTAGGTGGATCATTTCTGCTATTAAATGAGCGGTTTCTGTCCCATTCTATGAAGGGCAAAAGCGCCATTCAAATATAGTAACTAAAACCTCTGTGGGCACATGGAACATAGGCCAAAATTCACTAATCTCTGCAAGGGCTAGAAAGTGTTTCTCTGAGGCTGCAAATTTTATCCATGGAAAAGGTCACCAATGCCTCAGCAAACTTGAATCTTGACCATAATTTCACTTTAAATATGGGTAGGTCATAACAAGATGTCTCAAGGCTTTGATGCAGTGGTTGGAAAGTACTATTGAGCCAATGTGACTAATAATTAAAAAAACATCACCCTATGGCTGCCTATTTAAATTGATGTAACTAAGCTATGATAATAGTATACCTCTCAACATTTCAAATAGCCAAAGAGAGACCCTTATATTCCTGAAAAATATACTTTGTTGTGTCACCATAATTCTTAATATGTACACTATGCTCCTTGCAGAAACATAGAGCCCGATTCAATTGAGCAATGTTAAGTTACTGGAGCCCGTAAGTGAGGCCGTAAGTTAATTTTCTATTCAATTGGCGCCTTTTTGTGGCTCCAAACTGTTTATTGGTTACGGACTTGAAAACTTTGCGGCTGGTAAACCTGGAACTTACAGCCTGCCGAAGACTTTGATCTTTTATGTCGCAAGACTTCCGATCGATAAAATCTCAAATCGCTATTCAGTTGCTACAATTTACAAAGCCCGCAAATGTTATCACACCTGAAAACGGCAAATGTAGGAGAAAATCCTAGGAGTGTCAGATAGGACTCGCAAGGGGGTTTACCCCTGTAAATGCAAATAAACAATCAATACTGCACTGTAAATGATGAGAAAAGCAAAGAAAGGCATTAGAATTAATTTCCCAACCGTCTCAAGCTCACAAATCAGCAATGGAAAATTAATTTTATTTAGTGTCATTTCGTGGTCATATCGATCTCGGGAATCAATGAGTTAATACATATGAGGCCACCCACATAGACTAGAACAGTATTGGCAGTCACTTTTATTATTTTGTATTTTGCGGTTATGCAAGTCTGATTGCATATTGGACCCCTAAACGCTAATTGATTAACATGTAACTTCCATGTTTTACTAACGGTCTAATTTTTTATTGGCTGTTTCGAAAAGGGTGGTTACGGTCTTGCTTAATTGATCATATTCCTGCCATGAACTGCAATGGACGAGTGCATGGTTTGCGGTTTCGGCTTGCGGCCCGTAACTTGCTGGCTGGTTCAATTAAATAGCACCGTAATTGTAGCAGAGTGCGAGCCCGGAGCAGGCACGCAGCCATACGGCCTATATACCGCGAGGTGCAGGCTTTGAATTGAATCATATTCTGTAGATCTTGCTCTCCAGATTTCCTCCTAGTGTTTGTGAGAAAAGAATCTGAAGAACCAGAGAAAGTGGGACATAGTCATGGATTCTAAATAGAGTTGTGCTCTTAAACGTGGAACTTTCTTTCAAAAGAGGGACATTTAGAAAGCAATGAGGTGCAGGGAGGGACAGCTCGGGAGATTTTATTGGACAGGGTGTTAATATAATGAAGGTATAATTGGATAAATTTAATAATAAAAGATAAACCTTGTAGCGGTTAAAAACCACCACTTAATGATATAATATAAAGGAGCCCAAGGAATTCCCTATGACCCATGTAGGGGTCCTCCTTTCTGGGCAGGTCTGGTAAGGTCAGAATACTACTGTGTTCCATCACCATGGAAGAAGGGCATATCTTTGTCAGGTTATTACACAAAAATGCTCGCTGTATGAGCTAAACAGTGAAGTGACAGTACCCTAGCCTGTTCATCTGAAACTACAAAGCTCCTATTTCCATAATAAAATATTATAATTTTTTTATTAAATTATCATTATTATTATAATATTCATTTGAATTACAGTACAAATCAATTTTCACTTTTCAAAATGGGAAGTGCTTTGAGAGTTTCTTAAAGGGCCAGTTACATCACCATAAGTATCTACATGGTGCGAAGATTTTATGTTAAAATTATCTATTTTTTTCTTTAATTACTCTTAAAAAACTCTGATTAATGAGATACGCCAACACAGGCCGGTGAAGCTCCCTGGTAAAGCTCCCCCTGCAGAGGAAGATTTAGATGTTTTTTTTTTTTTTGCATTTAGGAATCCTTTTGCCCAGCAGGTAACCCACAAGTAACTAATTTAAAAGATTCTAACACTCCTTTTTATGTACAGATTAATTTATAAAGGGGTATCTTTGCTCTCTGCAGCTTGCCAGTGACACATGTAAACACAGATTTAATTAATAAACATTTCAGTGAAAAAAGCACAGATTTAAAAAATTCGAAAAGTTTTTTTAGCATGTTGTTAAGAGATCTTTACATTGGTGTGCTCCACAATGTACTGTATTAAGTGGCCCTTTAAGAATCTCATAAACAGAGTAAGATTTTTCATTAGGCAAACTTGGCTACTGCTTAAGAGTGCCTCACTCAGTGGAGATCTTGGAAGGAGATGGATGTCCTTTAAAAGAGTCAGGAACACGTTATTTCCTTGTGCTACAGGGAGTACAATGCTTTATTTATATATATTAGCATTAGGGTAATAAAATATGAGACATGCCCAGTTGAAGAAACAATGATAATGGCAGAGGCATTTAAAAATGGTATATTACATTACAGAAAAAGCAGTCGATAAGTGGAATAATCTTTAAAGTAATCAAACATAGGTAAAGTATTTAAGCATGCCTGGTATACGCATATGGCTATCCCTCGGCTTAATTAAGCCAAACATTTCGATAGATGGAATGGGCCCACCAGATGGACCTTATTGTGTTCTTATCTGCTGTCAATTTTATGTTTCTATGTTAAATTACATGTATTAGTCACTTTAACCATTTCTTTTCTAACCCCCCCCCCCCCCCCATACACATACAGCTGATCTTAATTAACCACTGTTGTTCAGGATCTTTAAAATTAATTTATATCTAACTACTTTATTATCTTAAGGCACTTTCACTTACGATAATTAATTGCAACCAATTGCAATTAAAACCCTTTGTCTGTCACTTTAAGGTGTTAGCATTATCTTTACTCTGCTCAGAGAACGCTTGGCAAGGAGTATCTCCATTTGCTTTCTTACGGGGATGTTCTAGCCAATCCAGCTATTGGTTATGGCACGTATGCAATAGGACTCCTATTCCAAGATACTTAAACATCTATTTATATAGATTTTCTGTTAGTGTTTCTATGGTAACCAAATGCCTTGGAGGTTTTTTTTCTTGCTACAATTTTTATCTGATCTGTTTTTTGATAATTCTGTTTGTCAAGCATATAACCTAAAGATATATATTTTCCCTTTTATCTTTGTTTTGAAAATATTTATAATCCAATTTTAAGACAAAAAAAATGAAAGGCCATGATCGCGTGATAAACCTGAGGTTTTAGAGGCTGCTGAGAATAAAGAAAATTTCATTTTCACGGATCACAGGTAAAAAAATTCCCTTTAGAGGTATTTGTATTAAAAAAAAATGCTTTGATAAACTATTAATATTTTCTTTATGCAGGCACATAATAGATAATAGACATCAATAAATAGATGAAAGTGAATAAAAGATACTGTAAATAAATTGGCAACGTGGGGTTCACTATAAAAGAGTGCTTGGACCTGGTAGGTGGTGGATAAGCATTTGGGCATGGTTTAAAGTGGGGTGTCTTTAGGGTGATTTGTCTAAATGCGTTTTTGATTTAATACCTTTTATGCCTTGTGGAGTTCAGTTTTCCTCTTATGGATTAAACCATGTTGCAGCCATGTTAGTTGCTGGGTAGAGGGGAATTTATGATGTTGTAAGGGTTGTGCTTTTACTGTAATCCCATGCTTGTCCACAAGATGTCACTGCAGGACGTTAGGGTAATTACAGGCCCTTTGTTCTATTTTGCCGCTCTGAGGCCATGTGGTCCCCCCACTCCCCCAAGGTGGGATAGGTATGATTGGGTGATGCTAACCTGGGTGGGGGATTTGAATGTGTTTAGCCCACTGTGATGTAATGTGAAAAGGGAAATCCTTTGCCTGTGGTCAGTTGCTGTTTTAGAGATACAGTAAGAGGTCCATATTAAACCATGCTTCTGAAATACATAGACTATGGTTTATTTCTTTAAGAAGGACTGATATGACTGCCGGTCACCGAGAGACCCATTCCTTCAATAAAGATTGCCAGCATATTAAGGGCAATTCTTGTATCTAAAAGGAAAGAAAAGTTGGGGCCTAGCTGGAATCTTCACGTGCCTTTATTACCTTTTAGGCCTTTATTATTTTAGATGCTTTTTGCTGTTTTGTCTTATTTAAAGGTAGACCCCTTCGGAGATACCATGTTTCTCTAGTAGTAAAAGAAAGTAGAAAAACCCAATGCCCCATTTCCTACAAGCAGTGAATGAGATCCTTATATTTGAATGATTTGAGGCATTTATATTAAATGAGTGGTCTGATGTCCTTCAGGTGTTTGCAGTTATCACCATCTGATGGATTAATTTGCCATTGGAACATGTTTAAGGTTGAGGCTCTAACAGACCTCATCCCTATCCCAATCGGGATAACAATCATGATTTCAAAGATGACAACAGCCTTATTCAAATTATGGGTGCCTTGAGCTATCAGCTATATGTAAGGGCCACAGCGATCCCCTGAAAGCATGTGTCATTACAATGGTTGTGTTGAATTTTCATGTTAATTAGACCCTTCTTACAAATAAGGTTACATTGATACTATTCTTTATTTATAATGCACCATCATGTTCCATAGTGCTATACAATGGTTAAGTACAAGGCGAAAGCAATATTAACACATTGTAAACAAATGAAGGGTCCTGTCTTTGAGCTTAAGATCAAACGTAAATAGCGCTTGCTTCCAAAGAACCTTAAAATACTGAAAACTCACAAACTTACCATCTAGGGGTTTTGGGTTTGATAGAGATGGTTGATAGATGCAAGATGGCAATAAGTAAGGCAATAGGCGGAAGGAAGTGGAGGTGCTGTCTATGACATTGTAGATGGGTGAGAATGATATAATGCTACAGAGTATGCATTTGTTCATATTAAGGCTGAAGGTGATACGCTTTTTTAAACAGATGTGCTTTTAGTGAGTTTTTATAGGGTTTGGGGCAGTTAGTTTAGTGGAATAAGGTAGGGAGTTCCATTGACTAGGCGCAGCATGAAAAAATTGCTGAAGACGGGAGGGAAAAGAGGGTGGTAAGGGGGTGTCATTAGCAGAGAGAGGAGGGCAGTTGAGGGATTATTTTGAGATGAGAGCAGAAATAAAAGGGGGAGCACCGTTGTTGACGACATTATATATTAAGGTTATGGTTTTGAATTTTATTCTGGAGGCTATAGGAAGCCAGTGGAGAGATTAACAGAGAGGAGCTGCAGACACTGAGCGTTGAGTTTGATATATGATTCTAGCAGAGGTGTTCATTATGGATTAGAGTGGAGACCGAAGGGTGATGGGGAGGCCAGAAAGAGGCGAGTTGCAGTTGTCTAGGTGTTGGCGGCTTGTTAAGAGGAGGGTGTTTTTATGCCAAGTTGAAAAGAGCAGAAGGTATTGTGAGGTTGCAGGTTAGGACGTGGGGTCCAGATAGAGGGAATGGGGAGATGACAAGGTTGGAGATTGTGCAGCGATTGATAGAAATAAGGTCAAGGGATTATCCATCAAGGTGAGTTGGGGATTCATTGTGAGAGGGCAAGGGAGGAGGTGGGTGAAAGAGGTGGGTGAAAGTAATTTTGTGGCTGTTGGGGAGGTGTGTGTGTCAGTGGTGATGTTGAAGTCACCAAGAACGAATAAAGGTACGTTGGAGGAGAGAAAATAAGAAAGCCAGAAAGCAAAATGATCTAAAAATTGAGAGGATGGTCAAGGCGGCGATTGATCACAGCAACTCGTAGAGAGATGGCTGAGAAGAGGTGAATAGTGTGAACTTATAAAGATGAGATCTAGAGGATGGGAATGGGAACCGGAGGTATGCAGTGACATTTACAGCAAAGGGAAAGTTGTGCTGAAAAAAACAAAACAACAAATGAAAAACGATACCCCGATATTGATCTTTACATATGAAGAGCACAAATGTTTGAAAGAGGCAAAAAAGGCTTTGCCACAAAACCTTTACATTTATCGTGCCAATGCTTTTTTTATTTGAATTTATGCGTTTATTCAGTATTTACTTATCTGTTGAAGTAATTGTCTATTATATGTTGCTATAATCTAATATAATAAAAGCCCCTTTAATATAAAATATTTAGCATTACTTAGTCATATATTTCAGCAACGGTGTAGCAATTATCCTGTCATCATTACTTCTGAATGAATATTGTTTTATTTTTCAATTCTTAGTACATTTACTGGGATATTATGTACAGGAAGTATTTGAGGCATTAAATGAAATATATCCTAATTAAAACCAGCAGTCTAGTTTATATTATAGACTAACTTTATTAGGGCAGAGCAACATATAGAGACATATTGGGCAAATGTCCCACTCAAATGTCAGAGGTCAAAATATTATGTGCATAGGGACTCTATGGAAAGCCACAGCGCTGCTGCTTTTCTAATAACACAGATAAATATTTATGAAGAAAATGGAATTCCTTCTGTGTTATTGCGGTATTACCTTAATATTGTGCTTTGCTGGATTCTTCAGAAAAGTTTAATATAATATCTGTACATTCAGGAACTTACAGGCAGTGTGGCCCAGAGAAATCTCTATAATAAAGGTTGTGTATAATATTTAATACAGTCATTCATTCAAGTATGTTTTATATGTGACTTTAAATAGGATACTTAGCATTAAAGTTTAATTGTGCAATTGCTATTGTGTTATTTAAAAGAATATCAACAGTATAGAAAATACTTATTTTTTTCTCTGAAATTATATATAAAACATGGAACCAACATGGAACAAAATATGGTTGTACTAACAGCATGTTATCTGCTAATTAAATTGAAATGGTAATTACCAAATAGACTTTAAACTATATTATAACTTCACAATGCATGTGTGAAGTAGTGTGTATATATATATATATATATATATATATATATATAAATATATATATATATATATATATATATATATATATATATATATATATATATATATATATACCATCACTCTGTCAATCCAAACCATTTTAAACATGGTTCCTTTTAAGCATATGCTTACTGTATTTCACAGTTTTAGGCTAAAACTGTGAAATACAGTAAGCATATGCTTAAAAGGAACCATGTTTAAAATGGTTTGGATTGACAGAGTGATGGTGCATTATATGACCTCATTTGCATGTCCCGCCCATTTTTCCCAGACTGCAGTGCATATACTGTATTTCTGACAAATTTGAGTAGGAAATTTCATCAACTTATTTTTAGACATTCAAATGGAATCACTAATGTACTATTCCTTATTTGTACTACTGTACTTTGTACGGTGGAGGGCTTCTATTACTCTTAGCCAACCATATGTGAAACAATTGCTGTGCATATATATATATATATATATATATATATATATATATATATATATATATATATATATATATATATATATATATATATATATATATATATATATATATATATATATATATTGCCAGCATTCTCATTAGTACTAATGCAAAGCTAAATAGTGTACCTCCCTATTTAGGAAGAAGCTGCAAGAAGCAGCCTAGTAAGAAAATGTAGAAAATAATATAACATATTAAAGTGATAAAATGAAAGGCTATGTTAATTGTTTGCTTTCTAAAGACATTTTCCTCATTATCAACTTTAGATCTTCAAAATAATGTATTTTAAATATAGGACTACTTTGGTCCTAAAATTCCTAGTACAGTGCTACCTCGGCACTCGTCTGCTTCAAAACTCTTCAAATTTGGAAAATTTCATTGATGAAAAAATACTTCACCACTCAATGTTTTCTTGGCACTTGTCATGTAAGACCTGTATGAGTTAAGTTACATTACTCCTTAAGGGAACTCTTTTTCATTTGATATTTGTCATTTTCACCACTCGTCGTGGCATCTGAAACCAATTAACGATAAGTACCAAGGTGCCAATGTATTATCAAACTTTTGTCATGGAATATTTATCCTTCAGAAATGTATATGGGTCAAAATTTTAGCATTGCTATTAATTTGTAAATGTCAATAATCCGAGTCCTTTTTTTGTACTAGACCAGTCACTAATTAGCAAGTGAAATACTATATTTGTGAGTACAACAACCTTTTTTCACGGCTTTTTTTGTTTTTCCTCTGGCGCAGTGATTCCCAAGTTGCATTATGTTTTCTTTTATTCTGATGCGCATCATAGATGCTGAATATACATACATATTCAATGGCTATCTAACAGCGGGAAGAGAGGACCCTCCTGCCGTGAGAAAAATCAGGCTCTACACAATTCTGCCGTAAGATCCACTTGGGATAGCCAGCAAAAATTATGACAGTGTTACAAACTCTCATTCTTATTCCACACTTCAGAAGAGCATGACATGACCCGTACGCATTCCTCCAAGGCTTATATTTACATGGTATAAGAAGATAAGATTAATCCACATGCAACGGATCATCAGAGTATGTTGTATATAAACAAAATTTGGAGTGCAGTAAAAATGTGAGCAAAATAGCTAAAAGCCATACAATATTCAGAAAACATCCATATAAACAAGATGCCACCCTACTAAATATTATTAAAAGGATACTGATATATGGCATACACATACTTCTCATTTCTCTATATTAATGATTTTTCTTGTAAATAGAGCTTATATTAGATCTATATGTACAAATTAAATATAAAATCACAGAAAGATGTATTTACTTGAATTAAAATGTCAGTTACCTTGATGTTCGTATTTTAATTAAAGTCATAAATTGGGGAATATTTATGAAACAGACAATATCAGATAAATGAAATTGCAATGGACACAAAAAATTATCATAGTCCATCATCATTTTCATGAGCACAAATCTTCATATGTCCATTAGGTATATAATAAATGTCCATGTGTAGCCTGGGAGTTGTGGGAGGGTCCCTCTCTTATCTTTCATGAGCTCTTCTGGCCCGCCTATTCCTTGCACACCTCAATTAATTTTTGCGTCTGTGCTTAAAGGGAGTTCTTCGTTCTCCTTGTTTTTGCCTGTCACCAAGCCCTACATTGCCGATTTTGGTCCACATCTACTCGCTTTTTGAGTCTGTGCCTGGAGGGTGTTCCTTGGCAAGTCCTTGTTTTTGGCTTTCCCCAAGCCCTACATTGCAGAATTTGATCCATGTCTACTACGCAGCATCCTTGCCTATGTCCAAGGTATGCCTTTGTCTTGCCATGACTATCTGGCCCCCTAAGCAGACTAGATTTATATAGCTAAGACCAATACCTCAACTACCCCTCAGCACAAGAGACCCGACCACAATTATTGTTAGTTCACTCCAAGATTATGCAATCACCTTTAAATATCCCACAAGACTGAGTTTAAGCTGTTAGATATACCCTCAATTAAACACATACTGCACTAGTATTTGTCAGTAATTGCATGGGGTTTATTGAAACTCTTGCATCAAAAAGTTCTATTGGACCAATGGTTGTAATAGCCATACATTTAATAGGTTATGGTGAATAGGTCCCTAGATTGGTTTAGTTTAATATTTTTTGTGGAGCACTAGGAGCATACCTATCCTATTTTCATCACTACACTGTAGTGGGACACATAATAAAGTTACAAGCTGATATATTGATCTTTAAAAGTATATCTAAATTTCCGTGTTTTTACCTTTCTCTAATCTAACACATGCTGCTTATACATTGATTAATTTTATTCACACAGATTTATTTTATTTATTTAAAAATAAAACTTGTTTTCCACACCCAGAGCTGCTTACATAGGCACTGTGTACGTACCAATAGAAACACTGCATTCAAGTACAGATTTTAACTCTTACTAACCTTCAAACCAACAGCAGCTTAATGCAGAGATCTACAAGCCAGTGCCTGACTCTTCCTGTTTCCTTCTACAGGGGGGCAAACAAGCTGGAGGAAGAACTGACTATATATAAAATAGCAAAACATGCATGCATCCATTTAAAAAAAAATCAAAAAGTTATTTTCACTTAGGTTTTAGTGCTCTTATAATATACAGCAGCAATGACAAATTTTGTGTCCCTTTAAAACCACTTCAGATAAATTAGTGAGAAGCAAGTTATTATAATATGATTAAAAGTTACAGCATAATCCAAGATATACAGTAACATTTTAGTGTATGCAGCATAAAACATTTTTATATTTGAACATGATTTATTAAAATTCATAACATCTTCACTTGGTATTGTAAGCTTTATATGAAACTTCAATATAACCTAAGAATGCTGATACTTGGCTTTTCAGACAAAAATTATATTTTTTCGGTATTATGAAAATAAATTAAAAAATGCTTTGTGAGAATGAAAAAAAACACAGATCCTATGACAAATACACGATACACAGAAAATGCAATGACATAGTTGAAGGGGACATCTGTTAGTTACTTCTGTGTATTTCAATAATAAGAAAACCTATTTTTAGATATTATAAAATTGTAATTCCAATTTAGGTTGACATTAATTAGCTTAAGGCTATAGCAAAATCTTATTTTCTGACACTGGATAACTATCAATTTTTCTGTGTCATTTGCCCTTTTGAGTAGCTACATTATTGCCCTTTCTCATTAAAATTGGCTGATGCTAGGTATTAATACATTTGGCATTTTATCTATAGGAACATATTTTCTTCTTTTTATTTCTCCCTTGACTTTTTTCTTAGTACCCTAAGGATGATCCTATCTCCTCTATCTGAAATATGCCACCATCTCAGCAACTGGAATCAATTTCCCTCTTCCTGTGACATCTGGTTTGGAAAGTCTTATCTAAATTGCAAAATGTATGTTATTTGCACTGGCTTCATAAGATTTCTTCTGAATGGGAACATTTAAATGAATATACAGTAGAGAGAGGTTATTTGGCACTGCTCAGTCTTAATAAAAATCAATTTAATACTGAAGAAAAGCAAGGTGATTGCACAGTTATGCTCGAAAAGTATTATGCTATCCAATTTTTTTGTAATATGAAATTGTTAAACATCCCATTTGACTTATGAAATTGCTAATGTAAGAAGGACATGCAATCGTACCTTGTAATATAAAATTTTCATTTAGGAACACCAGTCTGCAATTAATATGTAAGATACACACCAAAAACTGTAAAGCAGGATATGTTTATGTAGATGGTAATAAAAAAGTTGACATCGTAATAACAAAGTGTATAATATTGAAGTGTGATATATCAAATAAAGTATAACCCCAATTTTCTTTAATCATAGGTTCAACAAAATAAGTCACCACTTTTGGGTCTTGGTAATAAGTGGTTGGTTGGGTTTTGAAGGAACATATATACCCTATGACAGGAGTAGTCCATAGAGGGGCCTTGGTGCGAATCAGGACCTTGGGCTCCCGTTCTCCAGACTTCCTCTGCATTCTTAAATATATTATAAATCAGTCCTAGTGCTTCCAAATTCTAAAATATGTCAACCCTTTTTTGTTATCCTGCTCCCAGCCCTTCTTCACTAATTGTTTTTAACATCCTACACTCGTTAGAATGTCATTATATAAAACCAGAGAGTCTGTAAAAACGATATATATTCTGGACTGTGACTTCATTTTCACAAATATGTTAGATCTTGGTCCTTGATGAATTTTGTAATTTTGTAAACTATAATTGGCTTCCCTTGTATTTGTTTTTGATGTGTATATATATATTTATTCATTGCAAGAAAACCTTCTGAATGTTGCTTACACATCTATTCATACAGAATTGTATATGTGGTTCCCTATAGAGCAGGGGTGGGCAAGTTTGGTCCTTGAGGGCCACACACAGACTTGGATTAGAGGATTTTCGTTTCTGTGCACAGGTGAGTCAATCAGGATGCCTGAAGAAGCCATAGTCTCACCTGTACGCAGCAGGGTTATCTTCAAATCCAGATGTGTATGTGGCCCTCCTGGGCTGAACTTGCCCACCACTGCTGTAGAGAGGTTTGGAAAACATTTGTCAAAATACTAGAAATATAGATAGATAGAAAGATAGATAGATAGATAGATAGATAAAGATAGCTATAGAAAGAAAGATAGCGATAGATAGATAGATAGATAGATAGATAGATAGATAGATAGATTGATAGATAGATAGATAGATAGATAAAGATAGCTATAGAAAGAAAGATAGCGATAGATAGATAGATAGATAGATAGATAGATAGATAGATAGATAGATAGATAAAGATAGCTATAGAAAGAAAGATAGCGATAGATAGATAGATAGATAGATAGATAGATAGATAGATAGATAGATAAAGATAGCTATAGAAAGAAAGATAGCGATAGATAGATAGATAGATAGATAGATAGATAGATAGATAGATAAAGATAGCTATAGAAAGAAAGATAGCGATAGATAGAAAGATAGATAGATAGATAGATAGATAGATAGATAGATAGATAGATAAAGATAGCTATAGAAAGAAAGATAGCGATAGATAGATAGATAGATAGATAGATAGATAGATAGATAAAGATAGCTATAGAAAGAAAGATAGCGATAGATAGATAGATAGATAGATAGATAGATAGATAAAGATAGCTATAGAAAGAAAGATAGCGATAGATAGATAGATAGATAGATAGATAGATAGATAAAGATAGCTATAGAAAGAAAGATAGCGATAGATAGATAGATAGAGAGATAGACAGAGAAAGAAAGATAGCTATAGAAAGAAAGATAGCGATAGATAGATCGATAGATAGATAGATAGATAGATAGATAGATAGATAGATAGATAGATAGATAGATGGATAGATAGAGAAAGAAAGAAAGATAGATAGATAGATAGATAGATAGATAGATAGATAGATAGAGATAGATAGATAGATAGATAGATAGAGAAAGATAGCTATAGAAAGAAAGATAGCGATAGATAGATAGATAGATAGATAGATAGATAGATAGATAGATAGATAGACAGACAGAGAAAGAAAGATAGCTATAGAAAGAAAGATAGCGATAGATAGATAGATAGATAGATAGATAGATAGATAGATAGATAGATAAAGATAGCTATAGAAAGAAAGCTAGCGATAGATAGATAGATAGATAGATAGATAGATAGATAGATAGATAGATAGATAGATAGATAGACAGAGAAAGAAAGATAGCTATAGAAAGAAAGATAGCGATAGATAGATAGATAGATAGATAGATAGATAGATAGATAGATAGATAGATGGATAGATAGAGAAAGAAAGATAGATAGATAGATAGATAGATAGATAGATGGATCGATGGATGGATGGATGGATAGATAGATAGATAGATAAAGATAGCTATAGAAAGAAAGATAGCGATAGATAGATAGATAGATAGATAGATAGATAGATAGATAGATAGACAGAGAAAGAAAGATAGCTATAGAAAGAAAGATAGCGATAGATAGATAGATAGATAGATAGATAGATAGATAGATAGATAAAGAAAGAAAGATAGATAGATAGATAGATAGATAGAGATAGATAGATAGATAGAGAAAGATAGCTATAGAAAGAAAGTTAGCTATAGAAAGATAGATAGCTATAGAAAGAAATATAGATAGCTATAGGTAGAAAGATAGATAGATAGATCAAAAACAATGACATACTGCAAAAATATTTGTAATATGTGTTATCACCATGTAAATCAAATTGCATTACATTAAAATTAGTCAACATTTTGGTCCAGCACGTGAAAATAAGATAAGATACCTCTATTAATTAAATCTATCAATGACTTGAAAAAAATCCAACTGGCAACAAACTTTATATTTTCTATACACCGCCTGTGTGTATTATTTTGTATGTTCTTGTTGGGGTTAAAAGAATATATTCCAGTCAAATAGCAATCCATGTATAATGTGCATGTAAAAAGTGCTGATGACTCCCATATCTTTGCACATTTAGAGTTAACAGTCACTGTGCATTTTATCACATTTATGACTTGAGAATTTAGACATCCTTTGAAAGATAAAAAAAATCCCAAAGCTCACAGGAGTTTCATTGATGATCCTTAATCTGTCATTTTAATGTGCTTCATGCTTCACATGCTGCCCCTTTTCACTCTCATACTATGAATGTAATGATAATGCTCAGTCTAATGCTGATAGCAGAATGAATGGTGGTGTCCGCAGCAAGATACGAGTCTAAAGAGAACTGTCAAAAAGAAAGCAAATGATTAATTTTCGGCCACATTTCCTCAATAGTTTTTTTTTGTGTCAGGCTCTGGACATGTCCTTGGTTGTTAAATCTTTTCTACTTGCCAGATTCTTGTCAGAATAATACTTGATGTTCAATGTTTATCTTTGTTTGGGGTCATGTCAACATCCTGTCTCTTATGATGATTGTAAATGAGTAGTAACCTATGAAAGAGATGTTTTCCATCCCGGGATGAGATTTGCAGAATACCAATATATAAGGGAAAGTCTTGCATCAAAGGGTATTTCAAACAAACAAGGATGCTCAGACAGTATATATGCCAGTGATATGAAACATAAAATACAGATGTCACCCGTGTTACCTTCAATAGCAGTGTATGGGTTCCTGCTGGGTTATTGAACCTACTGGCATCTTCTGTTGTGCCAGATGCTTTGTGTATTTAATATTACTAGGACTCATGATATCCAATGGCATAATAACTCTTTATGTGTCTCTAAAAGCAATTAGCTTATTACTTTTTACCATATTACAAAATAAAGATTGTGTGTAATGGGGGGCAATTTTCGTTCTTCTTCTGACTTTGTTTTTTTGTTTATGCAAACTACCCTTAGGGATTAGTCTCCCTAAGGGTGATAGTGGACCCCTTGCTCCCTGTGCCTTATGGTGTTCAGCTACACCTCACTGATGAGGCCCAATGAAGGCCGAAATGTCTGGGGTTTGCTGTTTCTCCATGTTCAGGGAAGAATTGCCTGGTATTTCGGGGCTGGATCACTCTAGTGAGTGGGACCAGACTGATATACTACAGGATATTTCTCCTTGTGAAGTGGCTAAAAGAGGCTTTTCTCAGTGTGGGTTATCATGTATATAGAACTAGCTTCTTAATGTTAGTTCATTCTCTGATTCAGCGCCTCTGACTGCTGTTTTCTCCAAAATATTGCAATGAAATGTCAATAACATAAAAAAAAAAAAAATCAAAAGAAATGTTGCAAGAGAGCAAAAAAAAATGAATAATGCAAAAAAATTGGGGATTCCGTGATTCTTTACTCAAATATCAATGATGATAAATTAGCAAAACATTAAATAAAGCAAGTTTATGTTTTGTTGTTGTTCAGTCCTTCGGGTGTGTCCGACTCTCAGTGACCCGGTACCTCTGTCTGTGTTTCTCGTGGGGTTATCCATATGGTTTTTTTGGCAAATATACTGGAGTGGATTGCCATTTCCTTCTACATTTGGCAGCGATTTGTCTGACTTCTCTGCTATGATCTGTACATCTTGGGTGACCCTACATGGGATAGGACACGCCTTTATTGAGGTACAAAAGCCCCTTCACCACAGGATGGTAGTGATCCAGAACGGGAGTTAGGTTTATGAGCTTGTAAATTAACATGCATTACATTGAAATTAGCCAACATGTTAATTCAACAAATAAACACATGGTAATATATCTATATCAGTATGCTCCGTCAATTACATTTGTTTTATTCATTCGTATCCACATGTATGTATATTACTTACGTTTATTTTGTTTTAGTTAAAGAAACATATCCCATTATAATTATTATTGTTGTCATAGCTCCAGCATATTGAGTACCATTGACATTGCATGTTATTTATAAAGTGTGCCTTAAAACATAATGTATATTCATCTTCCTAGACTTAACATTCACTGAATATTTTATCCTATTAAGGACTTCAGAATTATGACATCCTTAAAAAGAGGACTCTTCATGTAAAATTCATATTGCAGGGCTTCATTGGTTCCAACACGTTTGTGTATATTATGACAAAGGGATGCCATATAATTATAAATGTAGTGTGAAAAAAGTTGGTAGGCATAAGTTAGGATGTTGCAAATGTATTCTAACTTTTCCTCAAAGTGAAACTACTGCCAATTGTTTCATTCTCATTGCATCTCATGGCCGTTCACAATGAGACCAAATGGGTTCACTAAACACTTGAGACTTAAACCAATTCAAATGTAATCACGCATTGCTGTTGCTCCTGTCCAACATATCCAAATCCTGTCAATGTTAGTTGACTATCATTTGGAGCTTAATAGAAGAAAAATAAATAAACTAGTAGAATATAACTCACAGGGGTAATAATATATACATAGCTTGTGTTAAATTGAGATAGATAAGCAAACAGATACTTTAATAAAACTTTTATTGACAACCAAAAAGAAAAGATCAACGATAAGTGATAAAAAACACTAATTAAAATAAATATGTTGACGTCATCTAAAGACGCTTATATTATTGGGATATCCCCGATATGTATCAATCTATAAATATAGTACCTCTTAGCTTTCCAATAAATAATCAATTACTTAGCAACTCTTTTTTTTCTTCTACGTGCATTCTTATCACTTACTCGTAGGTGTAAGCCTGCCCTAATATTGGTTGATGATAATTGTGATTTTAAGCTAATCAGCAAATTACTAGCTCATTTGATATTGATACCTGTTTTTTTCATACATAATTAGGATATGATTGGGTATTGGTATGTACTTATTCTATCTTTTTAATGACTGGTAAATATTTTTGGTTAGTTAGACTACTAACTGGGTAGATACTCCCATAGAAAGTTATGAGCAGAAACGTATGTAGTCATCATATTTATTTATAGGTCTTGGCCTACAAGTTATCGGTCCAGGCTCAATACAATAAGCAGCTAACACAGAGAACAAGTTGAGCCCATCCATAACCTGGCAGGGTGAACCCTCCATCAAGGAATTCAGGACATCATAGTATTTTTCTGCTTCTGACCTGAGCTAGGCAATGGCATCATAAGGTGTCATTTAGTGACTTGAGTAGATATGCATTTTGTGGACAATATGTAATCCTAAAATGTTTTACATTTTTATGGAGTTTGCTGCTGCTTTCTAGTTATCACAAGAAAATAAAGTTATGTGTTATCTGTGATACTTTTCATTGGAATAGCTCAAATAAGGAACCACCAAAACATTATGGACTATGAGAATAATATATATATATATATATATACTAGGAATTTGCCCATCAAAAATGACTGGTAAAAAATTGTAAGCCTGGCAATGCTGTTTGCCACACAATGCAACGCTATGGGCCCTCTGCGCACCTTTTGCGCTTATAGCGAGCTGCAACTTTCTTACATTGCAATGATCACCTTCGGCGCACATTGCGAGCCCCATGAGGAGCGCCTTCGGGAAGCCTCTCCCCCTGTGTAGTTTATAGGCCTCGCGCTTAAGTGTTACTGTCTTTGGATGTGTTAGTATCTTGGGTTCAGTGTTAGTGGCTTTGGTTAAGTGTTACTAGTTGAGTGTTCGTTTTTTGTGCTAGTTTTCCGTCCTTCGGGGTAGTCTTCCCTCCTTCGCGGTAGTCTTCCGTCCTTCTGCCTCGTTTTCGTTGTGTTGCGTTTTTCTTCAGCCATTTTTTTCCTTGCTTAGGTGATTTTCAATCGTAAAAAATGACAAATATGCCTCCAATGTACTTGCCACCTCACTCACAGGCTTCCTGGCTCTCCCACTGTGCTGTGTGTGAGTGTGTCAGTGAATTTGAGGCATATTTGTTGTTTTTTGGGGGTCTTTCCAGTTCGTGGTTCGGCTGTTAAAGTCGAATTTTTGCGAGATGCACAGTGTATGTACGGGTTTCGGTCCTATGTCCTACAAGTCCTACAAGTCCTGTGTGCTTCAGCTGGACGCCCCGGAGTTGCAGCCTAAGTGGCGCATGCTTTAACTGCTCGCCTCACTTCGCCAGGCTAAAAGTGCAAAGAGCGCGTTCGGCACTCATTGCAGCCTAAGTCCCACGTGCTCTAGTGCAATGAGGCTCGCAGTGCAATGAGCACCTTCGGGCAGCAAACAATTGCCGCCTAAGTCCCGCGTCAACGGCTCACCTGGCTTTGCGATGCTCGCAGTTGCCAACATCGTAAGCTTTTCAAACAGCCCGCGGATCCACAACTATATATGTGATACATAATGTACATACTATAAAATTGATCTTCAAAGGGTAGCAATAATGGAAACATATTTGGATTAAAGAGAAATGACAAAGGTTTTACACTACGATTTTAAACACACCCTACACAAAATGTATGTTATAGTAAATACAAATGTGTTTTCTTCTGCACATTTTATGATTCCAGAACCAACGTGATTGCTCTTAACCTCCTAACTACTTTATCCATGCTGATTCTAATACACAGCAGTTTTTGTATCACGAAGGGGTACAAAGGTAGACAGGATATATTAGAAAGGCCAAGTTCAGTCATTTTTCATTTGTTCATGTTGTGTCTCAGAAAATCTCTAAAACACAGAGTTCCCAAATAACACATGGTTGCCATGGCGCTCTCCTCTCGCGCAATGAAAGTCAGGATTATGAAGTTAGCAAGGTTATTTAATTCTGCGGATTTAAAGAAGGATCTTATATTTCACACAGCAATATGTTAGCGCCCCAAAAGACCTCACAACAATCATCTGACGTATAAGACTAGTAGCACGTTTTTAATATAAAAAAATGACCATTCTTGTTCATGGATTTAATGGATGACATTATAAATGAGTGTATATTAATTTTATGTTGTAGACTGTAAATTGGATTAGTTGTACTTTAAAAAATTGATGCACACAACATTGCTTGTATTTTTAATTGTCGAGCTTCTTTTTTATTATATTCCTAACTGAAATTCAAATCTCATAGGAACTACTCATATTGTCCAGGTAGAAGTTACCGGTAGTTCCAAAAATATAGAGGATGCGCCCGGGTGTGCTTCCACCTAGGCCCATAGGGCAGCACATTTTCAGGAAGCAGCACCCCACCTATATGTATATATATATATATATATATTTATATATATATATATATTCTTATTGTTTTGCATTGTTCGGTTGTTTCCGACTCTTTGTGACCTAATGGACACATCTTTATGTGCATGGTCATGCTGATGCAGTTGGTTTTCATGGCAAAGATACTGGAGTGGGTTGCCAGTTCCTTCTCCAGTGGACCCCAGCATATAGCTCCTGGTATTCCTGATCTCTCATCCTAGTACGGACCAGGCCCAACCCTGCCTGCTTCAGGGTGGTGTGCCTTCTTGGTTCCCTGACTAGAATCAAACCCAGGTCGCAGTGGTGAAAGCACTGAATCCTAACCACTGGACCACCAGGGAACTCTGTATATACAGTGCAGTATATTGAAATATGCCCATATATGCACAGAAATGTATACATGCAGTTATATCAGTGGGGGTCTGTACCCTTGCATAATTGTACAGTGCAGTAGTTATATATTTAAAACACACTCCTTACAAGAACTGAAATAGTCTAAATGTTTTTAGATTGTAAAAATAATAATCTTACCGCCTTCATTTTATTACATTTTATATGCTACTAGGAACTTGTCCGTCAAAAATGACGGGAGTTAAATTGTAAGCCTGGCAATGCTGTTTGCCACACAATGCGTGTTAGTGTGTTTGGTTGTGTTAGTTTCTTGGGTTAAGTGTTACTGGGTTTGTTTTAGTGTCTCTACCTTGTGTTAAATGTTAGTGGCTTGGATGAAGTGTTACTGGCTTTCATTAAGTGTCACTGCTTAGGGCTCGATTTTACGTCCTTCGGGCTAGTTTTCCGGTCCTTCTACCTCGTTTTCTTTGTGTTTCAATTTTCAGCAGCCATTTTTTTTCGATTGTGAAAAAATGACAAATATTGCTCAAATTAACTTGCAACCTCACTCACAGGCTCTCACCCTGTGCTGTATGTGACTGTGTAAGTGAATTTGAGGCATATTTGTTGTTGTTTTTTTAGTTCCATGGTTTGGCCGTCAAAGTCTGATTTTTTCGAGGCGCACAGTGTATGTGCGGGTTTTGGTCCCAAGTCCTACGGGTCGTAAGTCTCAAGTGCTTCAACTGCTCGTCTCGCTTTGCAAGGCTCGCAGTGCAATGAGCGCCTTCGGCGCTCATTGCAGCCTAAGGCCCGCCTGCATCAACTGCTAGCCTCGCAAGTGTGTGACCAACATGGTAAGCATTCCGGACAGGCCCGCAGATCCACAACTATATATATGATTATGCTGCGGATGAAGCTCTAATTTTAGTTATGTCTGATCTACTTCCTGAGGTGGGAAGAGACTTTGAATGAATGACAAGTTTCTATCTGGAAACTTGAAATGTAGCATCTGAAACTGCTAGTTCTTTCAGCAGTACTAATGGAGAGTTTATTTGTTTATGTGGATACCCCACCATGAGACAGAAACTGCAAGAAGCAGGCCAGTAAAAAAATGGAAGTTTGCAGTAAAGAATAACTGCTCATAGAAGTGAAATATTTAAAGACCTTTTTACATTTAATTTATATACAGACAAAAAAAACTATATAGAAAATATGTGACCATAAACCTTGTGAAAAAACATTTGCATATCTGAAAGCTATCAATAAGTTTATTATTGAATTAAATTTGTGATACGCCTCATAATTCCTATTTTAATAGAAACTAGGGAGTAAATATTTTAACCTTGCGGCTTCTATTAAACAGGAATCATGAAACGAATAACAAACATAACTCAATAATATTTTCTGTGTTTCTCACAGTGAATTATAAAATACCTAGATTTATGGGAACAGGCACTTCTACGGGCTTCAGGTTGGATAACTATTTTGCAGTGAGTAGAGTGGAGTAATGCTTTAGTGAATACGGTGATGGCGATCATGTCTGTTATTTTACTTAGAACAAATTCTTAACATGCATATAAATGCTTTGAATGGTTGGTTTGTAAGTTGGTAGGAAACTGAATACTGTGAAACATTGCAACCCACTGCATCTCATTGTTTAGTAGTTCAGTCGTGTTTGACTATCCATGACCTTATGGACCGCAGCATGCCAGCCATATCAATGCCTTTCTGAACTCTATCAAGCTCATGTTCAATGACCTCATCTACCCAACACTGCCTCCCCCTTCTTCATATGCCACCAATCTTTCTCAGCATCCGAGTCTTCTGTAGGTAATCCTGTCTTCTCATGATAAGGCCAAAATATTTGAGCTTCATCCTCATGATCACACCTTCTATTGTACGGTTAGTCTTGATTTCCTGAAGTACTGATTGATTGGATCTTCTTGCAGTCCAAGGGATTCAAGCCCCTTCACCATGACCAGGTAGCGATCCAGAAGAGACATTGTGACATAGGCAATGATTTAGTGAATCCCCCAATAGAGTTTAAAGTTTAATTTGCCAGTTCTGTCATAGGAAAATAAGGGTGAATTTACTAAGCATCTCACGCTAACTTCTGATTTTCTATGTACTATTTCCAATGGAGAAAATCAGCCCTTCTCACATTGGGGGAATTTTCTAAGAACTTTCTCACCTGAGATTGATAATGTGAGAAGGGTTATTTCCCCCATAGAAATCAGGGCATAGTAAATCAGTAGACAACATGAGATGCACTTGAGATATTTAGTAAATTACCCCCTCTTCCCAATAACTTGTCTAGGGTCACAAGGTACTGATAATGAAATTACACTTTGGATCTAGCCTCCTTCACAATCAGCAGATCTAGACAGCAAATGTATAGACTGAATCATTTTAGAGTCATGTCTAAATGTATACAGTGCCCCATATTAAATAATATTAGGCACACATGCATTATTTCCATGAAAAATCAAGTATAATGTACAGTATATTCTTTAAATGATTGAAAATGCAGTAAAACTAGTACCCATATGGGAAACAATAAAAGCTTTTCAGAAATATGACATATTTGAAGTCCAGGATTGTATGCATAAGGCACATGAGACATTTATCCTATGTTTGGAAATAAAATGCTACTATTATGGGATCTGAGATCTATTATTTATTCAGCAGTTACCATTGTGCATCCTCTGGGTTATTTATTTTTAGTGACCACTATAATACTCTCACAGATGTATGTACACATATAAAGATAGAGAATGTTAGTGCATCTATCATTGCAATGTTCCAATTACTCCAATTTACCTTACTTTACATTATATATATATATATATATATATATATATATATATATATATATAAATACTGTATATATAATGTAGCTGTTTGTTTGCCCACTTAAAAAATATATACATCTTTTTAGTAAGGTGCTTCTGCTTATTTTGCAAATGTAATATTAATTGCTATAACTGTCAACCTACTTCAGTGAAAATATACTATTTCTTCCATGATTACTTATCAACTGGATAGAACTACATCAACAGTAAGAATAATTCATTAGGATGCCATATTAATAGATCACTTTATGCACTGTACTGTGTAAACATCTGGATTTCACTATCTAAGGTTCAACCCCATGAGCATGTAAATATCATTCATTAGTTTAATTGGCTTCATTCAGCCAAAGTAATGGCTATATACAAGAATTCTGGGAATTGCTTCATTTCACATCTATCACTATTATCATTAATGCACTGCATTATTATTGTGCATATATACATACCTGTTGAATAAAAGAAATGCAAGAGTACAGGAAGTGAAGAGTGGAAAATGTAAAGGAACACTCAATGCTTTTTTTTTAATGCATTTAATAGGGCGTGCTTTAAACATTACCAAAAAAACATATCAAGTAAAACCTGTTTAAACTTTATTGAAACTAACAGGAAATACATAGAGCATTTATATGTATGACTCATACATCTATATTACCGATCATTGGCTGGAGAGGTTATCCACAGATCAATTAAAAGACCACTGTTCAGTGTAAAAAAAAATGTGAGTCTAATTAAGAGCATAATTAAGCAGAAATAGTGTCATACAGCTAGTTTTTAATTAGAAATATATAATTGTGATGCTGGGCCTTGGTGGAATCCAAGATACATAGATGGAAGTTGTGTATGTGAGAGGGTGTTTACATTTCTGGAGAGATATGGTTGCATTTCCTGAAGCGAGGAGCCTGTTTCTGGGTCAATGAGAAGCAAGGGCTGTAGTATCCAGTTATCTTTACAATGCACTGGTGTTCCCTCCTTCCCCACCACTCTCTCCATTCTTAGCCAAAACACCCTCATGATTCGGCTATTAACAAGTGATGTAATAAACACAAAATGCGCCGTGTACGGCGCAGGACTTAGCCTGGACGAGTGCCGAAGGTGCTTATCGGCAAAGCCTTGCAAAGCAGCTCAGAATGAGCGACGAACACGCTCATTGTGAGCCACAAGATCAGCCCCGCGAACGGGAGAGGCTTGCAATGAGTGCCAAAGGTGCTCATCGCAAGATTTGTGATGAGTGCCAAAGGTGCTCAGCACGGTGCTCACCATGCACGCTAAAGGTGGTCAGTGTAAAGCAGGAAAATTCAAGTACACGGGGGAGTGGCTCGCTATGAGCACTGAAGGCGCTTACCGCAGGGCTTGCGATGAGCACCAAAGAACTCCCAATTCTCCATGATCCTATGGACCTCAGCATGCCATGTGCATCTCTCAGTCACTGCCACTATGAGCTCTATCAAATTCATGTCAATAGTTCTTTGCAGCAGTGGACTTTCCTTTCCCCTGCAGACACATCCACAGCTGGATGTCCTTTCTGCTTTGGCACAAACACTTCATTAGATTTGGTGCTACTTGTACTTGCCCTCTGCTCTTCCTCAGTAATTTGGTAGGCACCCTCTGAGCTGAGGGGCTCATCGTCCAGTGCCAAATCGTTATATCTCTGGTTGTGCCTGTCCATAATTTTTTCTTGGCAATGTTACTTGGGTGGGTTGCAGTTTCCTTCTCCATTGGGCTATTATTTGTCTGACCTCTCTGCCATTACCTGCCCATCTTGGCTGACCCTACATGGTATAGCACAGAGCTTCATCGAAGTACACAAGCCCCTTCACCACGACAAGGTAGCGATCCAGAAGAGGATTATCAGTACAAACATTTAAACTCATAAGTGTCTTTTAACAACCAATAACCAATCCACAAACTACAATCAAGTGGTTTACTTCCTTCTGGGAATGGATATTAAAGGCTCAAAGCCTTGGAAACCAAAAATACCATAAGATACTTTAAGTGATGAGAAGAATCCCACGACTCAATTGTGCTCTAAAATAGAATACAACATCAAGTCCAAATATTAAATATATAGAATGCATACAGTATATGCCTTATTTTGTATTGTAAGATTAATGGAACAAAATAAAAATACATACAAAAATATACAAGAGAATATAAAACATAGTATGTGTGGGAATTTTATTTCTGATCTCAATATTCTGTACCACCAAAAACCAACACAATTATTTGTTTTATGCAATACCATTTTATTTGTTCCTTTTTTCCTATTAATAACTAAACAAAATGTATAAGTAACACCCTATTGTCAAATCATGCATAAATACATCACAGATGCCCACTGAGACATTCCCTATTCAGTCGCTTTATAAATTAATATTAAGCAAGATGCACTTTTTCCCAGAATGCTCTAGGGGCAACTGGTCTGGATGTTTCTGCATCCTATTAATAATGTCTCCCGCACCTTAGGTCATTATTGCAGGTTTATTTAACCTGGCATGATTTATCATAGAAAGTTAACCGTAATGATGTACTGAACAATACCACCAAGAAGCTGAACTGTTTTAAGTTGTAGCTTGTGGTCAATACACCGGGCTTTGCAAAGCACTGCTTGATAAATTGCCCCCTTTGTATTTGTACTGCATACATAAGCAATCATTTCCACAGAGAGTTTTAAATGGGAATATTTATTTAAAACTACAGCTAATCACATTATTCCATGGGTAATGCACATAGGGGTATTTTATTGTCGCTTTGTTCCTTCGGTTATGTTTTCTATATATATTACATTTAAATGTACTGGTAGAATACCCAGTGTCAGCATTTGTATATTTAACAAAAAAATGAACCATTTAAATTCAGAACTCATTACTTCACAGTTTTACTGGTAATGAATGGGATTTATACTTGTACTTCTCTGGGTGTGAGACTGCAGGATGAAGCTCTGAGGCACATAACAGTACACACAAACTGAGCACAAACCTCTGGGAAACTCATCAGTGCAGAACAGACTTACTAAACCGAACAGAGTACAAAGGACAGTGCCCATAAGCAGTGCAAAATGCCCAGCATGCAACTGCAATGCTCAGACAGAACCCAAATACTGGTGAATGACAGAAGAGCACACAGCTTAGGTTTTCATAAACTAGAATAAAAGCAAATATAGTCATGTGTAGAGTATGAAACCGTCTTTTGTATAGTTATCAATGTGTGTGAAAGGCTGTACAGTCTTACACAAACATGACATGCATATTAAAGGACCACAAAAGCCCCCTATATGTGCCCTGTACCATTTGATAGAGGGTGAAAAAGCACGTGGAAAAAGTGTTTTAATTTTTAAATAAATGCTGAATGCATGAAGTCAGGCTATATCGCTGTGTTGACTCTGCCTAAATGAGTAATGAACTCTGTACCATGCTGGACAATGAATATTAATTAGGTGTCGAAGGTTTTAATGAGTCATTGTAACTAGATCAAGTAATGTAGTAATTATTAATCTATCTATATATATATATAGATTAATAATGAGTATTGCAATATAATTTGATACATTTTGTATTGGACAAACGTCTTACGGCTGCTTCACTCTTCAATAACTAGATCAATATGTTCTAGCATCTGGTATAACTGCCGAGGCTGTGGCACACAGCTAGTATTTCTGGCTTTGGTGGAGATGTTACTGGGTTGGATACCCACCAAGTGTGATTTTTTTATCTTTACAATATCAATTCTTCGATTTTAAAAATGTAATTGAATTCCCACATAATTTTCCACCCTCTAACTGATGATGCAGAGCACACATGGTGACATCTGTGGTCCTTTAATACAAGAAAAAGTTTGAGTGGTGTACATTTTCAAACAAGCAATTGAAACAGATGTTTTGAACATTGCAAAATATTTTTGCATGAAAAATTAGCTCTTCAAAAGTAAAAAATATATTGTGCAAATGCAGCTTTGTAACAATGAAAGAATTTGGATGGCAAATTCTGATTAGATGCAGCGAATCAGATTATAAGAAGTAAATGATGTATCCATATAGCTGACATCCTCAGGTATTGCCCTGACATTGCCTAATGTAACAGTTTGATAAGACCAGGGTGGGGTTGATGGAGTAGTAAAAGTTAGGGGTGATATAGCATAGAAAGAATTGTCAGAAATGAATAACATCATGCAGTCAGATATTCATGCTCTTTAAGAATAACCTAAAATAACTAGATTTTGGGGTTACAGTGGCTCTTTAATTACGTTGTTCTTTAAACCAATGAACACGTGAGTCTTCCTGATTTCAGATAGCTATGTTTTCCATTGATTCTCCAACAGATTGCCACTTGTTTGCATCCTATTCACTAAAGAGGCATGTTGTTCCTGTGTTTCCATATAAAACAGTATATGAATGAAATTAACTCCCTCACTGTATTCACTAAACAACAAAGTGATAGCAAGCCAAGATTTTCCTCTAATGATAACTAATATAATATCTGTGTATTACATTGCATTATAGGATAAATCACACTTGGGCATTAGCCTACACATATTTCTACTGCCTGAATAAAAGAATAGGATCCACTTCTACTCGCAACTATATTCCCTTTGGATCAACCATAAGGGCTACAATGAGAATGGTGTAAAACAGATTGTTGCTTCTTGCAGATCCTGCTCCCCAAGTCTTCCTTATGATTATCCCGAAGCCATACTTTCTTGCTTGCCATATTGCAGTTCATTATTATGTAGGTAGCTAAGTCAAAATATTTAAGAAACAAAAACTAAATTTGCTCCAGTTGTGTCAAATTCTATTAGTTTTATCTCAGTAACATGGACGATGTGCTATATTCTGCAGATGTGCGTTATTGAGTTTCCTAACCAAGCTTGTAAAATTCACTGAATTGTTATATTTTTAAAATTCAGCACACGTATTTCTAAAAAAATATATTTAATTAATAACCCGTTTGAACTACTGCCATTTTGAATCAGTAAAAGTTAAATAGATTAAAAAACACACATTCCAGCTTTCATTCCTTCTTATATTTACAGCTCAATCAGAATACATGTTATACTTTTCTACTGCTAAAGATAGGGTCACATCATTAAGTATGTATCATAGTTCCATTTCTGCATGAACTGGGACAAAAACAAAATGTATAGGCATTACAACAGTATTAAGCATTAGATGTGCATTGCAAGTTAAAGGGCCACTTAATTCATGTCACAGTAAAGATCTCCTAACAGCATGTTGAAATGCTTTTTGAATTTTTTAAATACATGCATTTTTCACTGAGAAATCAAATAAAATAAAATCTGTGTTTACATGACTCACTGACTGCCCGCTGCCAGATCCACAGCTACAGCTCTGTGCAGTGAGCAAGAGAAAAAGTTAACCCTTAACAAATGTATCTGTGCACAGCATGCAATGCTGGAATCACCTAATCAGGTCAGTTATAGGTTAACTGGTCAGTGAAGTTCTGAGTTCAAGGGAAAAACTGCTGACAATCACTGTCTACACCGCTCGATTGGCAATCTGTTATTACGAATGCAACAGCCAGTAGACAGGATACACTTTGTATGTAAACAGACTTAAAACTTTAGATTTTGTAGCTGTCATCAGTATAATTAAAAATAGATTATTTTAACACAGAATCTTGTGCTCTTTCACACCATGAAGAGCACTTACAGTGAAGTAAATGGCCCTTTAAAGAGACATGGAATTCAACATGCTTCTAGCACCATCAGATAGAGGGTGGACAAGTTGTTTACATTTTCTAAATCGCTAAAAATTAAGATGTGGCTGGGACTGTTACACTGATTATATTTTTGCTTTACTAATTTCTGTACATCTTTTATCACACAACATCACAATGAAGTAGTAAACTGAATTGTCTATGTAATGGGTTTGAATCCTATTTCTTAATTGTTTTTTATATTCACAGTTTTTTTTTTTTTTTTTAAATAATTATTAGAAACCCATAGTTGTCTCATACCATCTCCTTACGCACAGTGGTCTGCAAACAATCAGATCATTTGTGGGATAATTAGTATTACAAAACTACGAAACAGATTAAAACACATGTATTAAAACTTCATTTAAATGCGTAAACAAGTAGTATAGAAGTGCCTAGATATTACATTTGTTTATAATTGTACATACTATACTCCAATATTGGAAAACAAAGTAAATGTGACAACAGACAGAACAATCATTCAGTAGTCTATGAGGACCTTCGGTAGGTTTCAAGTGGTCCACAGGGAAAATAGTTTGGGAACCACTGAACTATAACATGTTTTCCGATGAATAAAAAAACACAAGACATGTAATATAAAGTTAATTTTGCATATGTAACATTTCCTTATTAAACCTGCACACCTGGTTCTGATTGGTTTCACCAGCCAGTGTAGCATATTATCTTCGAAAGCAGAGGAAAGTTTTTGTTATTGTTTAGTTGTTAAGTCATGTCCGACTTTAAGTGACCCTATGGACCATAGCATGCCAGGCACATCTATCCTCGTGTCTCTGGTTGTGCTTATCCATAAGATTATCTTAGCAAAGTCACTGGAGTGGGTTGCAAGTTCCTTCTCCAGTGGACTGTGATTTGTCGGACCTCTCTGCTATTACCTGCCCATCTTGGGTGGCACTACATGGTATAGCTCACAGCTTCATTGAGGTACACAACCACCTTCACCATGACTAGTAATGATCCAGAAGGGGAGATGAAAGTTAGAACCATGATAAAACAACTAATTTTAAAAGCTCATAACTCAATTTAGCAGCAATTTTAAAAAAGAAAGCATTTTTTTCAGTGTTCCCTTGTTGCGATTTAACAATTTAAGCTCAGATCATTAATATTTGAAAGTTAGGAAAAGCTTGATCATTACAATGAAAGGTTTTCACTATTTCTGCCGAAACTGTTTACAGGCATATTTTATTTTACTTTTCCAGTTTAAAAATAAAAATGTCAATATAAAACTCTTAATTGTGTAAGAAACTGATATACTGAAGTGTTTATGTTTCAAGAAATTGAAATTATTTATCATTAGTCATAATGCAGATGTTATATGTCTCAATAACTTCCTAAAGTATGATTCATATCTGTGAGTCATAGTAGCCATTTAAGAGAAAATGTGTTTACAACCAAGTTTAGGAATTATATTCAAAAGGACTTAAATATGTTATGATGAGCATAAGCTAAATAAGCATAAAGCTTGTGGGTGTGCTTGTATAAAACAGACAGGGCCATCAAACCAGTGAGTTTTCCTTCTCACAAAGACAAATAAGTAACTTAAACATACTATTTAGGTTCCAGGTATATCAGTCAAAGTGAAGTGCCACGAGTACATTGTCACAAAAGTGATCTCTGTGTAAAAAACAACTGGGTCCATAAGGTCAAGATAAGGGTTTTAGGGCAGCACTGTGTTTCTGCCTAGGCCTATGAGGCCCGGGTATAGGGCAGCACATTTGAGGGGAGCAGCAGTACCCTATGGACTGCATCAGGCCACACCTATGCCTCTGGATTTGCTTATCCAAACTGTTTTCTTGGCAATGATACTGGAGTGGGTTGCCATTTCCTTTTCCAGTGGACCCCAATTTGTTTGAGCTCTCTGCTAAGACCTGCCCATCTTGGGTGACCCTACATGGTATAGCTCACAGCTTCATTAAGGTATACAAGCCCCTTCACCATGACAAGGTAGTGATCTCCTTCTGGATATATACACACACATATATATATATATATATATATATATATATATATATATATATATATATATACATAATCACAAATATGATTTATGATATAGAATGCAGACGAGAGAAGCTACAACTGAGACTTGGGGGGCACACACATCTGACTGGCCTAGTATAGCATAGATCCCAAATTAGGCCCATTCTTAAGGTCTGGATTTTGGTATCCTCAAAATATGCAGAATCCTGGGAAGCCATTTTGAGTCCTGGATTGGTGTTAGTACAGCTGATGTTAGTTCTTGTAAGACATTTATAGTATTAGGATTCTATCAGTACTTTTTTGGCTACTGTAGAATTTTTGGGTGGACTGCATGAGTGATTGTAGTATCCTCACTAGGAATAGCAGAACCCTGGGAATCCATGTTGGGTTCTGGCGTGGCATTACTGCAGCTTGATGTTAGTACCTGGAGGCCATTTTAGTATTATGATTCCATAAGAGGTTTCATTGCTGAGTTATATTGTGATATAAATTTTATTAAAATTATAAAAAAAGTATCAATGTTATTAATTGCTTTTAAGCAACATATAATTGCACTATTTTCATTTGTAGCATGAATAAATAAATATATTATGAAAAAAATAAAATGTTATCATAATTTTCAATACATTAATTAATCTACAATTAATTCAGTCTAGACATTTGCAGCCTTATTAAATTGCGATTCAGTTAATTTAAAAGGGCTCTATATAAGCACACAGCATATTTTATTTACAGAAGTTTATAGTTAGTGAAGACTTTGCTTTTGGATAGAAATTCACTAACTAAAAACTTCTGTAAAAAAAATATGCTTTGTGCTAAAATAGAGTCCTTTTAAATGTACCGAATCGCAATTTAATAAGGCTGTTGGTATTTGCTTGTTGCAGAACAGATAGTAATGATGACTTATGATATTTTGAAAAAATTGTAGTCAAATAAATACATTTTTAAGAATTCTCCAATAAATAATTTTTTTGTTACTAAACTACTAAATGAAAACTCCATTTTGATCGCTACCTTGTTATGGTGAAGGGGTTTGTGTACTTCAATTAATCTGTGAGCTAAACCATGTGGGCAGGTCATAGCAGAGAGGTCACTAGAGAAGGAACTGGCAATTCACTCCAGTATCTTTGCCAAGTAAACCTTGTGGATAGACACAACCAGAGACATAACGATTGTGCCTGGTGTGCAGCGGTCCATAGGGTCACAGAGAGTCGGACACAATTGAACGACTAAACAACAACAACTAAATTATAATCTACAACATTCTATGAGAAGTTTTATAACTGAAAATAAATATATTGAGCCACAATGACTTCTGGTTTCTTTTTTTTTTCACCTGCTGTATTTTTCTATATACAACTCGAGGGGCTTCCAGACCCCAATTAAACACATTTTTTATTTGATCTATAGAATCTATTTTTGCTGTTTATGTAACATAGTTATTCTGCATTCAATATAAAGGTGATTGTGAATTATATGCATGGAGCCTGATCCATATAGACATTGTTGCTGCAGTATATTATTTCCTGCCACCCCACCATAAGATTTTGAACCTGGTGTGATAAATCAAATTCTATTTCTACATTGAGCACCTGGTATTATGGCGAACCGGAACACAAACATTATACACCGCTGTTGATGAAAAGGAAAACTGGATTTCCAATATAGAAACATAGGGTGACAGACTAAATCTGTAACAAGCACATTCAGTAATCTATATTACTGTTGCTTAGAAACTGTTGGGTGCTGTTATATTTCACTGATGCAGAGATATTTTTTTGCCATAGAAATACAATGATTTAAATGGTTATATAGAACCTTGCACATATGTTATTGGGGGATTATTACTATAATGCATTCACGTTTGGCCCAGGGGGGTTAAACAGCACGAACACGGTATATTGGCTATTATTAGTAATTTGTACAATGTATGGGGTCTCATATGGAAGACTTGTTTTCTATAAATAAGAAGAGAGAATCAGAATCAGGATCGTAGATGAAGTATCTTAAAGGCGTATTTAAATTTCATGGATTATGGATGAATCTAGAGGAAAAAATGTAGTGTATGAAAAAAATGTTGCATGAAAAATACAGAAATAAACATTATTATACTTACCCTAGAGTTTGCTAAATCTCTTGAGTTTGCAAGCAGCTGATATTTCAGAGTTCCAATCCCCTATAAATCCCTGCAAAAAAATTGTGATTTATTTGTGGCCAATCACAGACAGCTAATACATTGTATCAATCAGTGATGGCAGTTTGTGCAGGAATGCATCATGGGATGTGTAGTCCCCCTGCACAAAGAAGCAGGAGGAGCTCAGACATTGCTCTGTAGATTTCTGCATTGTGCTGCTGCTTGCTTGCGGTTAGTAAATTGTTTAAATCCGCAGTGTTTCTATTTGTAGGTACACTGTGCCTATGCAAGCAGCTCTGGGGGTGTGGAAAACAAGATTTAATTTTAAATAAAATAAATCTGTAAGTGTATAGAATGTCTCCATGTAATGTGTGTTTCTGATATAAGCAGCATGTGTTAGATTAGAAAAAGGTAAGAACAGGGAAACTTAGATATACCTTTAAAGGACCACAGTGGTCATTCTTTTTCAATATGTTCTTTTCAATAACTTAACTTGATAATGTACAAAACATTTTCAGAAAGAAAATTAAATAATTAGTTTTTTATCTTTAATGTAACTATTCTTTACTTTTTCTATTTTCTTTATGCAATTAATCTGTCAGCTAGTTTTTCAGGAGGCTATGTTCTAAGAAACTCTTTAGCTCTTTATTAGTTCTAATAAAAGCTTTGGGAAATTTAGCTGTCAAATGTCAACTGTGCAAATTTCAACTGTATTATCATTCAAAGTATCCTCCCATCTCAGGAAGTTGATAAGTAGAATTATCAAGCAAACAATCTAATTATCTTGGAGACATAAACGAGCTTTGGTGTATGCCACTAGGGTAGCCTTCCATGTAGGAGGCACCCTTTTAGGTCATAGGGACTTTATTTATTTTGTGGCAAACTTTCAATAGGACATTATTCCCTTTGGGGTTTCTACACCTATGGTTGTTTTGGATGTTTGTTTTAGATAAAGTGAGTGCTCCTAATGTATGTTTTTAGTTTTAATTGATGACAATAAAGGTTATATTTTATTTTCTCACATTAGTTCATATACAGTAGACATATATACGGCAGAACAGACATATCCCTTTACTCTCTCTTTCTGAAATGTTTAACAAATTAAAGACAGACGTGGTCTTTTCAAAAGAGGGACATTTGGGGTTTATGAGGGACAAATAATTTATCTTAAACAAGGAATTCCTTCTCCAAATATGGCCAGTTGGGAGGTATGGCATCATATGGAAAGCTTTTCTCTTTGGTAGAATAATTCTATACTTGCTATTAAGTAACATCATTTTACACAAGTGTTTCTTGATGTCTTTTAACATATAAACTGTGAATTGTACCTCAATACACTTTCTACCAAATTTTGTTTTCCACATTGTTCAATTGCATATTGTAAAGATGTTTGAAGGAATGGGAAGAAATGTATTACAGCTGGATGGCATTGTATATTTCCAGGCAAATGTTTGATTTGCCTTCTAAATGCTTGAAGTCAAGTGGAACAATAGAAATGATTATACACTATTATATAATGAAAGCAAACACACTCAAAAATAATCAATGCATACAAGCTATAATGGGTTGGAGTTTCAATTCAATTGCCTGAAACATTATTTCTGATACAGTTTCTGCCAACAAAAATACACATAAATGCAGTTGCCATATAAACAATTTTGATAATGTTTAATTCCACCTTATATAAGGTATTCTTTTATTACAATCAAACAGTAATTCTTTGTGCAGTTCCTACATATTTATAACAGATTCTTAACCTACAAGGAATTATGAATGTGATTAAAATAAATTAAATAATATACAACACAACTATGAGGTGCTGCTTAAGGAGAGTAACCTATACAATACCACAAGATAATTAAATTAACTAAGAATATGATATGTCTGCTCTGTATGGTTCTTGGGAGAAATAGTCCAACTATTCTGTGCTTATTAAAAATATAAAAAACAATATGTATACAGCGCTAAAAAAGTATCTAAAAATATATAGAAATAACCATCTGCTAAAAAAAAAAAAAAAAAAATATTTTATAGTGTATAGGTGTCTTTCTTTAAAAAAGTATATAAACTTGTATTAAACAAACATAGGGCACTAAAATGCATTTATGTCCATGAAATGTCCACTCCAAATTCAATCCTAGGCTGCTTCTTCAAAATTGTCGTTCACATAGACAACTCTTGATAAAAAACGAGAAGAAAGGGAGGGGGTAGAGAAGGTGCCAAAGATACTATATGGTGTAGTATGTTAGTAACAGTTTATTTAAAGTATAAGACAACATAAATTGTACTCACATTTAGTACAAAAAATACCCAAGTGGAAAACAGATGTCTTTCATACTCGGATCTTCAATATCGGTCCGTTGTCTTCCTCAATGGAATGCTATGTTTTTAGTAGCACTCCCAATGTGGATTTCTTTCGGTATATTAATACAGGGCTTATATTGTGATCCACTTCAGTCTCATGCAGGTAGGGTGTATGATGGAATATGGGACCACCACACCACACTCAAACCAGCACTAATGAGATATATGGGCCACAAATGAACAGTCCCTGGTATAAATAATGATAAAACCTGCAGCGTATCCACAGAGACAAGGACACAATACAGCTAAAAGTAACAAACCTACTTCAAATCCAGACGCGTTTCGACTTTACAGTCTTTCTCAATGGCATATACAAATAAGTGATTATTGTATATGATTATTTGTATATGCCATTGAGAAAGACTGTAAAGTCGAAACGCGTCCGGCTTTGAAGTAGGTTTGCTACTTATAGCTGTATTGTGTCCTTGTCTCTGTGGATACGCTGCAGGTTTTATTATTATTTATACCAGGAACTGTTCATTTGTGGCCCATATATCTCATTAGTGCTGGTTTGAGTGTGGTGTGGTGGTGGGGGTCGATAAGCCCTTTCCCATATTCCATCATACACCCTACCTGCATGAGACTGAAGTGGATCACAATATAAGCCCTGTACTAATATACCGAAAGGAATCCACATTGGGAGTGCTACTATAAACATAGCATTCCATTGAGGAAGACAACGGACCGATATTGAAGATTCGGGTACGAAAGACATCTGTTTTCCACTTGGGTATTTTTTGTATTAAATGTGAGTGCAATTTATGTTGTCTTATACTTTAAATAAACTGTTACTAACATACTACACCATATAGTATCTTTGGCGCTTCTCTACCCCCACCCTTTATTCTGTGCTTACCTCAAGATGTCCTCTCTCTTCCCTATCTCAGCCTTTCCATGTATGGTGATGATATTTTTGGATGAGTAATAGGGGTGGGAAGAGGACAGGGATAACTGGTAATTAATATAATTTCACTGTAATTATTCAGCTGTTTTGCACATTATAGGAGGTAATTTGGTTTAAATGTATCATTACAACACGTATATACTCTCACATCAGTCTGGCCCTGCCCAAAGTGCAGTCCAAAATAGAAATGCCAGCAAGTCCCCCTTGCCCAAGAGAAACATCCTATTACAGACATTTTCCCTCTAAGATTAACCTAATATGTTATACTCTTGGAGTTTTTCAGGCAACAATAGTCTGTTCTCATGCTATTCTAAATTAGATGTAAACGTGTTTAGGGAAATGTACATTGTTAGACTTCCATTGTCACATCAATGTACTGTTAGGGTCATACAATCGAGTTTCATTCGTATTTATAACAAAACTCTGTATCTGATGAGAAAATAATAATTGTAAACTTTAAAACTTTCCAGGGACTAACAGGGCTGCTTCTCTCCACCCCCTGTCTGGTGTTCAGGGCATGGAAGAGGCTCAGAACAAGACGTTGTCTTATTTTTTTCTGACCAGTCTAGGTTTTACAGGGAAGGAGACAGATAAAGACTTTTCTTGGGACAACCTAACTGACAGATCCACAACCCTTCCATACACCTTAGGGACGCATATCTGCTGAAGTCTGAAACACTTAAGTTCAAATGTAAGTTTTACCACTTGAACTTCAGTGTTTCTTCAAATAGTGATTGTATCGCTAATCATTTATTAAATATGCATTGCAAATAATTAGGCACTGACAAAACTCAGAACACATCACAAAGTCTGTTTAGTAATGTGTCTTATTATATTGTCTATAATCACTTTCAGATATTTATTTTTCCCATGCAGCTTGACTGTTGTTTATTTTGCATTTAAAAGAAATAAGCTTTGTATATTATTTTAAATACCTACTAATTAAAATACATTGAAATGTCCATGTTTTGTTGGCTACACATTCTTTAGTTTGTGAGCCCAACCAACCTGACATAATGGTGTGCTTAAAGTGCCATTAAAGGCATTTTTTCTCAGCTCACGTCAATGTTTTTCCTGTGGCATTTACTGATAGTTTAAACAAGATTTATTAAATATTTTTTCATGAAAATAACGATATAATAATGTTTGCATTATGCTCTTTAAATGCATGTTGAAAAATGTGGCCTTCCAGGTCCCTTTAAAGACGAGAGGACCGTACACAAGTCAGAGACTATGGTAAATATCTGTAATTCAGCCGCAGCATGCAAAAAGCTGAAAGATGTGCAAGAGACTCATCATCTCAGGCGAGGATTTGTAATCATGTACAATTCAACCTTCTGCAGTTTAGAGGGAAGAAACAATCAATATTCAATTACATGTGAAGTACTAATGTAAAGAAAAGTATGTTTGCGCAGCTATATTTTCTACTTGTGTTTCCACCAAAAAGTAAAGAAAGTTTCTTACATGTGCAAATCACTAAGCAAAAAAGTGGTGCATACGGCATCTGTTCTGGAAACACAAAATATGCAACAAAAAATAATGCACTGAGCTGTATAATACCGTATATATATATATATATATATATATATATATATATATATATATATATATATATATATATATATACTGTATATATATATATATATATATATATATATATATATATATATATTTATTTTCTCTAGAAAATAGGCATTTAAGAGAAGATATTTTACCTTATATAAATACATCCAGGATCAATACAAGGCTTTATGGAGTTAACTGTTTGCGCCAAGAGGTTTTCAACTGACAAGAAAACATCCTTTCAGGTTAGAAGGAAAAAAATCCCATGTTAAGAAGGGTTCGTCACAGCAAGGGTGGTTAATCTGTGAATGCTCTACCAAAGGAGGTGGGGACATTGGATTTGATAAGAACCTTTAAAAAGGGACTGGATATATTTTTTGTATAAAAGGGCATTCAGGGATATTTTGGATAACTAGAGGGAGTATAGACCCAGGGAGGAATTTGAGTCTCTGGGGTCAGGAAGGAATCACCCCCTTTTTGTGACAATTGTCAAAGTTCCATTGTTTTTTTCTGTGTGCCTTCCTCTGGATCAATTATTCTGCATATTACAAAGATGAGAGGTTGAACTTGATGGATTAAAAGTCTGTTTTCAACCCTTAATTACTATGTGACTATATAACAATATGTATAACATACATATATAAACACATAAATAAATATATATATATATATATATATACACACAGAAGACTCTCAGTTAACCAGAACTCTCAAGCAACCAGAAAAGGTCAGCACTGCACCCTCCAGCCGAACGTACCTGTGTGTAAGTGAGGAGTGAAAGCTGCTGCTGCTAGATCATCCCTCACTGACCAATATACTTAGCAGAGCATCCTATGTGCAGCTAATCTAGGCCTCTTTTAGTAGTGACTCTCGAGCAACCAGAAACCACATTTATCCAAGAGTCTACTGTACACATATATATATTTGTATATATATATATATATACACAAAACAACTATATATATATATATATATATATATATATATATATATATATATATATATTTGGGATATATATATATATATATATATATATATATATATATATATTTTTTTTATTATTATTTTTTTGGGGGGTGATAATAGGGTTAATCTCGGTATTTAGATAAACACTGAATTTTTTAAATAAATTGTATAAATTGAGGTGAAGTAAATTAATCTATATATCAATTTGTTTTTATTACAAATAAATCTTTAGAATCCAGCCATGAAAACAGCAGGCTTGTAATCAATAACAATGCACAGAAATATGTCATCATCAGATATTCAATGAACAAAGCCTTTGCCAAACTGTAGTACACAAGGGTGTTGTGGTATGGGGAGAAGACAAACTTTTCAGAAACAAACATCTAAACATCCGAATGTCTCCAAATAGTGTAAGAAGCAGCTTGAGTTAATATGATACCTTTCAATTGCTTAGTGAGTTTCAAAGCACATATAGATGAAGAAGCCTGTTTATATGTTTTAAAAGATTGCTATGTAACTTTACTCATTTAGCAATTAAAATGCATCATACCTACTCGACCTGTCTCCCGTTTTCCACAGCTACCTTGTAGCGGAACCCATCACTGTTTTACCCTGTTTTATGATTATTATGGTTAAAATATGATCCTACTATATGTATGTTGGTTGATGCTCTGCAGAATATTGTCCCAGACATTTGCAGCTACTTGGCATGGGAGATAATCCTGTTACAGCGACTCCGCATAAGATAAAGGAAGTCTATTGTATACAGTGTTTTCATTCTCAGATAAGAACAAAGAAGTGTAATTGAATCAATGTCTGATTGTATCAAAGTTGCCAGGGTGGTGTGACCCACCTATTGTTCTCTTTATGGGTATTGTGCGGCCAAATATGGGCATGTGTATTACCTGTGGCCAAAGAGATGTATATATATTTCTGTAAAGGTAAATAAAGTCAGTATTCATTTTGACTCCCAAATTGTGTGTCGTCCAATATGGGAGGTCGGGAATGGTGAGACTGTAGTGCTTCTTGGGTATTTTACCGTATACCAGCGGAGATATTGGACTGCGTGTTCCAGCTCCGTTACATACCTATATATAATGTTATAGTATGCCTTAATAACAATTTAAATAACTACCCTATTGATTTATGTTTACGTGTTTATTCGATTGTAGTGTTTAAATATTCATTTTTTTACTCTCCTATTGGTTACCACATAACTACATTTACTATTGCCTTTTCCGCATATTTAGCAGCCATATTATATCCTCCACTTGAAAATAATTATGACATCAGCATTAATTGAAGCTGCTAATTACTCATTAAAACATGTATCGAAAACATTCATTTTTTCATTAGCACAAATATACTGTGGCAACTAATATTTTAATGGTAGAAGTTACTGTTATGTTTTTTTACCCCGCTGTGTACAGTTATACTTAAATGGGGAAGTACATTCAATTAGTATAAAAATCAGACATTTATATGAATACTCAATTATAGCCAACAGTAAGCCTAAACATGAGCAGAGTTAGATAGTATCTAGATAAAATTACTAAGCATTTCCATTACATTGCAATACCTTAATAATGTGGCTCGTTATATTTTTCTTTATAATAAATTAATAGTAGTTAAGTATCACTTCATTAGTGCATATATTATATTTTTGACAGCACAAATTATAATATATAGGCTTGTTAATATTAGACATGAGTGAAGCTTGTAAAACTGATCGGACAAAACATTATCAAATAAAAATGCGTTTAATACTGAAAAATGTTTCACAGATAAAAATACACATGGATATATTTTGTAGTACGTCCTAATAATGCGTACAATATTTTACAAAGTAATCTACACTTAAATTACATTCTGTTTTATGTTTTTTGCAATTAATGAGGAGTTTATATACAGGGCTTTTTGTTCCTGTAGGATTTGGACTTGTGTTTATTAAATAATCTAAATATGTATAATATACTTACTACAAGGCAATCAATCAATGAAATCCTAAATTAAAATATTTCACATTTCTTATATTAATAAGCCACCAATATCAACCAAAATAAAGTCAATAGTTGGACTTATGTATCTGCTTGAAGTTACTTTAACCTGGATCTTCAGTATTTTATTTTTAATTGGCTACTTAGTAGTCTGAGCCTAGATATTTGGGGAGATTTACCAAGCATTTTCTCATATGTGATGAGTTGAGAAGGGTTGAGATGAGATGAGAGGGGCTTTTTTCGCCATGGGAAACAGTGTAAAGGGGTGACATGAGGTGCTCTAGAAAAGCTTTGCAAATTCTTCCCATTGGGATAGATCAATAAAATGCAGTCATTTGTGCATATTTAGAAAATATAATCTTCAAAATACTAACAAAAGGGATATCTGATCACAATAAGCCAACCGTCTGCATGTATCAAAACTGCCTTTTATTTCCTATATACATAGTAAATGGTATTGTGCGTATTCAATTAGCTGCTTATAAATGCCTTGAACTCATAAATTCTGCTTTGGGTCTTTTTTTTATTATAAATGTTTATATGCATTCTATTGACTTAAGAATTCATAAGTGCCAATAAGTAATATTTGCTGAATATATAGAAATATTAAGAGTGATTTTAAGTGTGTATAAATTTACGAATTGGGCAATTGAATCAGGCCCTAAGAGTAACAAATATGGGTTAAGCAGTTGAGCGCCTACATATTAATTTTTTCTCATAAAAACATAATTACATCACTAGAGGTACTATACAACAATACACAGTTTGGAATTAAAATTACCTTTGCTAGTTGTTTGGGAACATTACCATATAGACTAAAGTTAGTTGTGTGGGCTAGAAAATGGCCATGGTCTGACTTTTGCAGGTACAGTATATTGTTTTCAGTGGTAAATATTGCTTTTTAATCTATTGCTTTTTTTTCCAAAACTACTATTAGAAGTCTATAAAAGACAAAGTAAGTGTCATCCTGTTGTATATTTACAGTATAATAGGTTAATCAATTGTCAATAGATGATTAATATGCAAATTAAGGTAGAAATCCATTGTGTTCTGATAATTGCGGAAATATATTCAGATTGTGGATATTATATTATTCCTGATTAAATAAAAGTACATTGTAATATATTTGTAGTATCATAGAGTTGGAACATAACCAATGTGTTTCCTCACTGGCAAACATAACAGATAGATCATTCCAAAGGACTGTAATTAAGGCTAGCTTTAAGGCCCTTCCTTGCCTCACATTGATGGAATCTGCTGGCTTCAACAATAATGAAGGTGTTAAATGATTATTTTTCTAGATAACTTCTCATGTTCCAGTTGATTCTGCTAACAAGCTGTTGCATACCTCTGCACTAAGAGGTAAATTATTCCTCTGCTTCTCTGTGTTGACTCTAATTGGAATGCCATGGTAGATAAGGGAACATGGCATAGTACTGTATTTTAAAATAGATGATATAAGTGCTTGCCAGCAACTTTGTAAACAAACTTACAAGACATTTTTGTGTTTTCCAGGGAGCGGTATTGATTTGTGTATCATAGTAATTTGTTACATAAACTGATAGAATGTTGTGTCCGGACAAAGTAATATAAAGTGTTTTACTGTTATGTACAGTTTAATACGACTAGACTGTGCTCATTTAGCACATAAATTACCCACTAGAGGCTGAAGACTCAGTGTTACGTTTAAAACTTTGCAAAGTTTGTTAGCCTTTTTTTTTTAAATAGTTATTTTAATAGAAGTATATTATTTAAACAAGCAAAACCAGAAAATAAGTATTTCATAATCTTTAGATAGCACAGGAAATGTTCTGCATTATAATAGTGTAAGAAATATATAGCACAGGTAAAAGAACACTACTCTTTTTGGGGAAGATATTGTTCTTGGTCTTTCAGTGGAATCCAAAAGATTGATAGATAAGTATGATTATGGATCCAGGCCTCACGCAACCCAACAAGGCAGAATACAAGATTTAGTAAAAAATGAAAATGATAGTGTCCCAATGGTTTAAACCAAAGGTCTCTGCAAGAATTTATATGGCACCTCAGAGTGGCCAGGCATCCACTCTCTGGATTAATTGATAGACTTAACTTAACAGCAAAACACAGACCCTGAATATGAAGTGACCTGGCCAGATAACCCCATGGCTCTGGTGTATCTGGTAATTGGATGGGTGATTATGGGTGAGGATGTCACACTAAGAATTCAGACCCGTCATAGAGGGAGGGGAATGATGAAGGGGGCATGTGGGTGACATCTTTTTGTGTTTGTTAAAATTCTGTATAAGAAGAATAAAGTGTCTAGTCTGTCTGCACTAAGGAAAGGTGCATGAGTATCTCTTGTATCCATCCTAACTAAAGGGATCTGATTTTTTATGCCTTTGCATGAATGATGTCCTGGTCTGAATTGAGATCGAACACAAAAGTCACAACCTAGACGGAGAGTCTTGGGGTGCATGTGACCCCTCATCTCTACAGTAATCTATATAAATACTTATTGTATGGCACAATGGTACAATACTGCACTTATTAGTTAAAAGTTGATTAGACGTAGTATACATGGTATGTGGCTTACCTTCAAGTAAAGTCCTTCTGAAATACTTATGTAATGAAGATGCTTATATTTAGAGAACAGAGCAAATGGTGCAGTGTAGTAAAAATGCTATGACTATGAGTTGATATACATTACAAAAATAATTATTTATAACTCATATATTTACTTATAATTCTAAGGGCCTCATTCAAATGCAATTTAGATAGATGTTCACTAACTACAAACTTCTGTAAATAAAATATGCTATGAGCTTAAATAGAGCCTTTTCAAATGGCCGAATTGCAATTTAATAAGACTGTATGCTAGCAATCTGAGAAACTGAAATTAATGCAAAGGGCAGCTATATTTACATAGTTGTCATATATGATCATAGCCAGGAACTGGTATTGCTGAGAGCCCTGGTAGCAGCTCTCACTCCCATAGACAGTCTTAACAGCGTTATTTCACAGAGAAAATACTGGAAAAAATGAACATTCTGAAATAACATTTTGTACTTACAATTAATAAATAAAGCTAAGAATTTTTGTTGATCTTAGTATCCTTTTTCGTGCTGTAATTGTTAGTTCTTTCTCAACTTGACCTAATAAAGACTAAAGAGAGAAAAGTTAATTAATGAGTTTTGTAATGAGTGTAAAATATAAGGTTTTAACATAATGTTCTGATAATGAAATAATTACAACAACTGAAATATCAAATAGGTCATCCAAAAAAAAATACTTGAGAAAGAAAATGAAACTTAACTGATTGCAATAAAAGTTTATAGCACAAGAACAGAGAAATAAGGAGCAATAGGGTATAAAGTTAGTGGCTTTTTCCAGAGAGACTTTCTGAAAGAACTTTTCTGTTTTTTATAATTTTATTAAACCAAATCCAAGCTGTCAAATATATAGATCTGTAAAGGGAAGTTACAGAAATGGACATTTTTTCTTTGCATATTCTGTTCATTAATGACTGACTAATCAAGCTTTATTTTCACATAACCCGTGTAAAGTAAGTGAATGTCATCAACCGGAAGGCTCATTTATTAAATTCTGAGGCAAACAGATTGAAAGCGTCCTTCTATTTTCATTTAGGTATTATTAATATAGATAATCGTATAGATACATATTGTTTTTCTAAAGTGTGAAGCGTTGGACTATTTTCAGAGCCTATATCATAAAACCTGACATCCTCCAGAATTCTCCAATACATCACCCTTCATTACATATGGCCCCATGTCTTCAAATGTCCCCTCCAATAACAAAAAATGAACATAATAGCACAAAGATCCCAAAGTGTTTCCCCATAAACAAGGATTTATGGGTGAGAACAGCACAAAGTAGGTGCATGAACTAGCAAACCTACAGCTCTATTAAATTCCCTCCACGTGTAAAACCGTAGCCAGTAACATAGCCCATAAGACTTGCGGCTATAAAATTGGCCCTGTAAAGCAACGCGCCAATGACTTGTGGGGTAAGGGCGAGAAAAGGCTACAGGATGTGGAAATTTTTACATGAGCACCTGCAAATCCTTTGTTCTGTCAAGCCTGTAACTGTTACATACCAATCATGCTATTAAATTCACTGGCGTTCAAACCCGTAACCCGCAAATGGAGCCAAGAAGCCAACGGGTACTAGAGAGGACCCTCAAGGGGGTTAAAGTCCTATCCGTAGCACTGTAAATGCACATATACACTAATGTACATATAATAAAAGGGAAAGTGATGTTAGGTCTTAGAATTAGTAGCACAACATTCTTAAGCTTGTAAATCGTCAATGTCAAATACTTTTATTTCTGTTTAATTTCCGTGTTATATTGACCCTGGCAATCAATGTGTTAATACATATAATGGAACTCGCATGGACTAGAATATAATATTTACGGATTTATTATTATTTCATTATTTCTGAAATGTAGGTCCGATCGAACTCATAATTGAAGCCCGTAAGGCTGTGCAATCTAACCTCCATGTTTAGAAACTTAAAAAAATAATTTTTGATTGCAGATTTGAGACCTTGGGACTGTTGTGCAATTAATTCTAATGTCTTTCATCGCTTTCCCCATATTTAAAAAGTGCAGTATTGAGGTTTTTTTTTGCTTTTATAGTGTTACAAACAGGTGTTTAACCCCCTTGAGAGTTACATTTGTCATTTACAAGTGTGAAAGCAATTGCGGGCTTGAGGAATTGTAGCAATTTAATATTGATTCACAATTTTAGTGATTGCGGGCTTGACAGATCAAAGGCTTAGCATGGTCAGAGTTACGATTTTGATGGCCCGTAGGGATTTTCAGCCTGTAACCCGCAGATCGATTGCGGGTAGCTAAAAGAGGCCAATTTACTAGCAGTAACTTTTGCTGGCTACATTACGGGCTACAGTATCTACAATTTGGACAATTTAATAGGGCCATAGGAATAGTAAGGTTTAATATTACCTTTTCCAATTTCCAACTACTGCAAATGCAAGAGAAGAATTGTTCTTTTCACCTAATCAGAGTTTATATTTTCAGACATAAAAATATGGCTACGAAACTCATTATTTTACGAACTGACAGGTTTTGGCCAGATGTGTTCTTCAAGATATCACATTTTGGTTTGCATTCTTAAATCTAATATTAAGATAACCGCACAAAATAACTACTGTTCTATTTTAATGCAACTCGTTAGAGATTAGTTTGTAAAAAGTAATATTGTTAGCACGGAAATTTTATACTAATATATGCTTCTTCCGTTTTCGCAAGCTGGCTAACCTCTTTATGCCACAGCGAAAATAAGGAAGTATTTTTTAATTGTGGCAGGAATTTACTTAGCATCTGATGTGGCTGAGATATAGTGCGAAGGCATGGGATCTAATTTTTCCCACAGGGAAATAGTGCATAGTAAATAAATGGATGCACATCTCAGTAACTTGAAATGCTTAATAAATACCCTACATATTATTAATTAATAATTCTTGATATGCAAAAAGCACTTTAATTATCACAGCTTATACTTGATTTTATCATTTTATAATATATTACTTCTGGTAACATGTTGGTTTACAAACACAGTCTGTCCTGCCTACTGACTGTTTCATAATTAATAACAGACAACCACGCTCATGGTGAGGACATTGATTGATAGCAGTTTTTCCCTGAAAAGTTAACCCCTAACTGACCTGTTTAGGTGAGGCTCAGCACAGATTGTTTTGGGAGAGTTAACTATTTTTTTTCTTTACCTCACTACACAGAGTAGAAGCTGTTTGTCTGGCAGTGGGCAGTCGGGTGACTCATGTAAACACAGATTTTACTCTATTGAATTCTCAGTGAAAAATGCACATATTTCAAAAATGATTTCAACATGCTTTTAGGAGACCGTTACTGTGATGTGGTCCAAATTGTGCTGAATTAAGTGTCCCTTTAAGTATCCATCCTTGAAAAGATTAACTGTTTATTTAAAAGTTATGAAACTCGCCTAGTTTGCCAGTTATTCGCGCACGTTTGTTGAGAGCGAAAACTGCTATTTTAGGCTCAGTTTTTATCACTGATACTGAGCTCTATGTCAAAAGTTCAAGAGCCAACTCAAAAGCTATTCAAACCCCAGCTGAGTTGCAATATATGAGTCACCTAATGTATAGAGGTCTTGTAGCAATAAAAGGCAAGTGTTACAGCCTTGACACATGTATTTAAAGTTGTGTAAGTGAACTCTTTCATATAAGAGCAGCCTGTGTGTATATGAAACTTCCCCTTTAAAATATACTTCCGTCATAGCAGGTTTTAACGGCATCATTGGGGATAATTGTGTAGACCAACAGCCTTATTAAATTGTGATTTTGGCCAATTGAATAGGGCTCTATATAAGCACATATATGTTTTACACAAGTTTTTAGTTAGTGATGAACTTGCTTTTGGATGGAAGTTCATTAACTAAAAACTTCTGTAAATAAAATATGCTATGTGCTTAAATAGAGCCCTATTCAATTGGCCAAATTGCAATTTAATAAGGCTGCAAGACTGGAGGTCAAAATGTCACCCTCAAAGCATTTTAACACAAATTCTGTAATAGGTATTGTCACAAACATACAACATTATTCTCCTTTAGCTAGGACAGAAAAAGATAAGTGGAAAATACAAAGCAAAGGTGAGATGAATACAGAATTGTAATTGTATTTCCTTTTCATCAATGTTTTGCTTGTTTGCTGCTGCTCATTTAGTACTGACGTGCACATTTAAGCAACAACTGTAAGTGCTTAAGGTTTATTGACCAATAAGAGATAAGCACACTATCTACTTTTATCTTTACCTGATGCATATCCACAGGGCATACATCATTAGCAGCATAATTAACTATAAGTGATCCCTAATCGTTAACTACCCACATCTCTATTTGGTGCATCTATTCAGTGGTTGGTCCATTGTGATTTAGAGCCCAATACTTTAATTTGTCTTCTATAAGAGAAACACTCATTTGCAACAGACTTTATAACTACATTTCTGTTGGACTAGATCATTTGTCATTCTGACAAACGAAATATATCAACTGGTACCTTTTCTTTTTTTAGTTTGTTTGTCTTGGAGCTTGGGATTTTGTTCACAGCACATCTTGAAAGGGATAGAGGAATGTTCTATCCTGCAATCTTTTACATTTTAACAATAGTTCCGGCATGAAAAATCTGAGATCTGAAGCTTGCAAAACTTTATTTTAACCACTGATTAGGGGTAGTGTATGACACTATATAACTTTTTAAACATGCAAGGATTTATCCTTTCAGTCAATCATAGTATTAATAAAGGCAAAGTAGTTTGCTAGTTGGTGCATACAAATGGTGTAGGAAAATGTGACCAAATGTCCCCAATTTAAAAGACAGTAGTACCCTGATTTACACCACTGGCCCTGAGAAATATGGAAAATGTCTCCAGTGGGAATGGTATGCCGGCAAGAGAGTTATTAGGTAAGGGTTGATGGTGCTTTAGCCTTGAGTGCTTATGTAAGATGTAACGGCAAGTATCATAAATTGCAGTGTGGACTGTTACCTTCTCTTTCATTGCCCTCTAGATAGTTCTGTGTCATAATATATATATATATATATATATATATATATATATATATATATATATATAGATAGATAGATAGATAGATAGATAGATAGATATAGAAAGAGAGAGACGCACTTGGTCTAATCTAATTTGCTTGTGTACTTAGTCAGGTGTATTCTCAGTTTTTTCTCAGGTTTTATAAAGCTTTATTTATAATGCGGAAATGCAGGAACTCCTTCTGAAAATAATCTGATTTGTTGTACTGCCAATCAAACTATCTAATTACATTGATAGTTCCCTGAGACTCCTTAATTATGGTTTGCATCAAGGAGGTCTTGGCGTTGTTGCAAATGCATTTTGTAAAAGGATTAAAAGTTGTTTTTTAGTGTTTGCAGTTCTCTTTTTAAATTCAGAAATTCTCTATAGAAGGTAAATGCCTGCAGAAGTCAATAAAGAAGTCAAAATATATGTAGGTGGTCAGATTTCCTTTCTGTAAAATTATTATCTGCCACTCTCACCTTATAAAGTAAGACTGCCCCTTTATCCTTGGCTATTGATGGCGGCAAAGGGCACTAACCCTTTGTTTTTGTGTTTTGGTGTATGGTTGTACTTTGGTGTATGGTTGTACTTTGGTGTGTGGTTTTGCTTTGGTGTAGGGTTTTCTTTGGTGTGTGGTTGTGCTTTAGTGTATAGTTGTGGTTTGGTGTGTGGTTGTGCCTTGGTTTGTGCTTTGGAGTGTAGTTGTGTTTTGGTATGTGGTTGTGCTTTGGTGTGTGGTTGTGCTGTGATTTGTGATTTGATGAGGGGTTTTGCTTTGGTGTGTGGTTGTGTTTTGGTATGAGGTTGTGCTTTGGTGTGTGGTTGTGCTGTGGTTTGTGATTTGGTGAAGGGTTTTGCTTTGGTGTGTGGTTGTGCTTTGGTAAAGGGTTTTGCTTTTGTGTGTGGTTGTGCCTTGGTTTGTGCTTTGGAGTGTAGTTGTGCTTTGGTGTGTGGTTGTGCTTTGGTGTGTGGTTGTGCTTATGGTTGTGCTTTGGTGTATAGTTGTGCTTTGGTGTATGGTTGTGCTTTGGTGTGTGGTTGTGCTTTGGTGTATAGTTGTGTTTTGCTGTGTGGTTGTGGCTTGGTTTGTGCTTTGGAGTGTAGTTGTGCTTTGGTGTGTGGTTGTGCTTTGGTTTGTGCTTTGGTGTATGGTTGTGCTTTGGTGTATAGTTGTGCTTTGGTGTGTGGTTGTGCTTTGGTGTATAGTTGTGCTTTGGTGTATGGTTGTGCTTTGGTGTGTGGTTGTGCTTTGGTGTATGGTTGTGCTTTGGTGTATGGTTGTACTTTGGTGTATGGTTGTGCTTTGGTGTGTGGTTTGTGCTTTGGTGTATGGTTGTGCTTTGGTGTGTGGTTGTGCTTTGGTGTGTGGTTGTGTTTTGGTGTGTGGTTGTGCTTTGGTGTGTGGTTGTGCTTTGGTGTGTGGTTGTGTTTTGGTGTGTGGTTGTGTTTTGGTGTGTGGTTGTGCTTTAGTTCTGCTTTGGTGTATGGTTTGTGCTTTGGTGTGTGGTTGTGCTTTAATTGTGCTTTGGTGTGTGATTGTGCTTTGGTTGTGCTTTGGTGTATGGTTGTGCTTTGGTATGTGGTTGTGCTTTGGTGTGTGGTTGTGCTTTGGTTTGTGCTTTGGTGTGTGGTTGTGCTTTGGTGTGTGCTATGGTGTGTGGTTGTGCTTTGGTGTGTGGTTGTGCTTTGGTATGTGGTTGTGCTTTGGTGTGTGGTTGTGCTTTGGTTTGTGCTTTGGTGTGTGGTTGTGCTTTGGTGTGTGGTTGTGCTTTGGTTGTGCTTTGGTGTGTGGTTGTGTTTTGGTATGTGGTTGTGCTTTGGTGTGTGGTTGTGCTTTGGTGTGTGGTTGTGCTTTGGTTTGTGCTTTGTTGTGTGGTTGTGCTTTGGTGTGTGCTATGGTGTGTGGTTGTGCTTTGGTGTGTGGTTGTGCTTTGGTGTGTGTTTGTGCTTTGGTTTGTGCTTTGGTGTGTGGTTGTGCTTTGGTGTGTGGTTGTGCTTTGGTTTGTGCTTTGTGCTTTGGTGTGTGGTTGTGCTTTGGTGTATGGTTGTGCTTTGGTGTGTGGTTGTGCTTGGGTGTATGGTTGTGCTTTGGTGTGTGGTTGTGCTTATGGTTGTGCTTTGGTGTGTGGTTGTGCTTTGGTGTATGGTTGTGCTTTGGTTAGTGGTTGTGCTTTGGTGTGTGGTTGTGCTTTGGTGTATGGTTGTGCTTTGGTGTGTGGTTGTGCTTTGGTGTATGGTTGTGCTTTGGTGTGTGGTTGTGCTTTGGTGTGTGGTTGTGCTTTGGTGTATGGTTGTGCTTTGGTGTGTGGTTGTGCTTTGGTGTGTGGTTGTGCTTTGGTGTGTGGTTGTGCTTTGGTGTGTGGTTGTGCTTATGGTTGTGCTTTGGTGTGTGGTTGTGATTTTGGGGTGTGGTTGTGCTTTGGTATGTGGTTGTGCTTTGGTGTGTGGTTGTGCTTATGGTTGTGCTTTGGTGTTTGGTTGTGCTTTGGTGTATGGTTGTGCTTTGGTGTGTGGTCGAGCTTTGGTTGTGCTTTGGTGTGTGGTTGTGCTTTGGTGTGTGGTTGTGCTTTGGTGTATGGTTGTACTTTGGTATGTGGTTGTGCATTGGTGTATGGTTGTGCTTTGTTGTGTGGTTGTGCTTTGGTGTATGGTTGTGCTTTGGTATGTGGTTGTGCTTTGGTTTGTGGTTGCGCTTTGGTGTGTGGTTGTGCTTTGGTGTGTGGTTGTGCTTTGGTTGTGCTTTGGTGTGTGGTTGTGCTTTGGTTGTGCTGTGGTGTGTGGTTGTGCTTTGGTGTGTGGTTGTGCTTTGGTTGTGCTTTGGTGTTTGGTTGTGCTTTGGTTGTGCTTTGGTGTGTGGTTGTGCTTTGGTGTGTGGTTGTGCTTTGGTGTATGGTTGTGCTTTGGTGTGTGGTTGTGCTTTGGTGTGTGGTTGTGCTTTGGTGTGTGGTTGTGCTTTGGTGTGTGGTTGTGCTTTGGTGTATGGTTGTGCTTTGGTGTGTGGTTGTGCTTTGGTGTGTGGTTGTGCTTTGGTGTGTGGTTGTGCTTTGGTTGTGCTTTGGTGTGTGGTTGTGCTTTGCAACTGTTGCACGTCAATAGCTCCAGCACTGGTGTTAGTTTATTATAAAATTATCCGCATCAGTGTGATGAAAGATGCCGAAATAGACATTAAATGGAAAATAAAGAATATGAATCCCTGTCATGCCTCTGTAGCTCATATTTCATCTCTTCATATAAGATCTTGGGAATGAGTTAGATCATTTAGGTTTTGGGTTTGAAACTGGAATTTATCTTGTTTTTATCTCTTTTTGGCTCTTGCCTATATGCTACACAGACATGCTATTGTGTGCACCTAACTGAGAGAGGATATTGTGGAAATGTAAAGTGTGAGTTCAGTGCAGTTCATCTCATTGTATTATATTATCTTTCTTTCTATTTCAAATGCCTTTATGCTCAAGAGTAAAAGATATTGTCATGCACCCAGCCGGACATGCCTCATCTCCAAAAACTATATTGTTGGTGAAACAGGAACTTCTTGCCCTACTCCAGAGATCAAGCATCACTTCACAGATTGCCTCTAAAGGGATGATAGCTTTCTTTGATCTCTTTATGAACAACTCAGCTGATGATTAGCCTGTAACGAAGAACAAAATCTACATTGCTTGCCAAGCATACAGTGGACTGTTCTTCGGTCTTATTGTTTTCTGCCAAGACTGAATCTGTTCTTTGTTGGTTCCGACTCAGTTGTCTGTTTTGTATATAAGGAAATAAAGTATAATTTTTATAACCTAAACAACTTGCAAGATTATTTACTGGTTGAAAGATGTTCTTACACTGCCCTCCAGCTGCAGTCCCAGAAATGCACAAAATTGCATTTGATTCCCTAAATAAAAATGCTGCAGTTCCCTATATATTATACAGATAAGGGACCTACATACTATTATTTAAATGTTGTTTGCTTTGATTGCTAATTTATTTTGCATTGTATGTATAGGAGACAGAATGATGTGTTAAGAAAATTTCAGTATCGAATGTAATTTTTATATGGCAGATGAAAACAAGTTGATCACCACCATTTCTCTTTGGAGGATATTTACCAAGCCATCGCAGAAGCTTAAATGGGTATGGATATTTACTATTACTTGGATAGTGACAAGGTGTAGAGATAGTGCAGATTAAATACAAGGATGCACGTCACAGCTACTGTGATGCTTAGTAAATCTCCTACCTCATCACAGCCATGGCCGGATTACTCATTAAGCCAACTAGGCAGGCGCCCAGGGGCGCTTACCTGTGAGGGGCGCCACTTCTTAAAAGAAATGGTTTCTGGCTTAAAAAAAAATGAAATGTTGCAGTTCATAGACTGGCTACTAGGGGGGTAACCACCTAGAAAAACAAACTTACAACAGGAAAGGCAAAAATGGGTCCGTGCATACTTTGCGTACTCACTCGCAGGGGCTGCTCCACTTCACTGCCTAGGGTCTCCAAAAAGGTAGATACTGCCCTGATCACAGCCCCTGCGATTCCTTAGTAAATATCCCTCCTTATATTTTAAAACTTCCAACCCCCGTATTGTTATTGGCTGTAAAGTAATGTAAATTTTGAAAAACTTATATGACTCGAGTTCCCCTTACTGTCTTAACAGTTGTCTCTTCTTTTGAAAGCTAATCCATAAATATACCAACATGTATGCACATATCCCTAGATTCACTAACCTTCACATAGGCTGCAAAGTGCTTCACTAAATTCAGCAACGGATGTTTTGTATAATCTTAGCAAAGCACTTTGTAGGCCAGTGGAGTGTTTAGAGCGACATATTTTTAGGGGACAGCAGGCTGCCTGCACATGCTGGTGCTGTAACATAGAATAATGGTTGCATTGGAACAGAAATCCTATTTGTAGTGACATTTCTGTCTGTAAGTAAACATAACACTTTTTAATATACATAAACATTCATAAACCTATAATTTGAGATATAGCAAGAGGATGCTGTTGTTGTTCTTCAGTCCTTCAGTCACATTCGACTCTTGGTGACCCTATGGACCGCATCACGGCAGGCACATCTCTCTGATACTAGAGTGGGTTGCCAGTTCCTTCTTCAGTGGACCGAAAATGTGTCTGACCTGCTTATCCTGGGTGACCCTACATACAGTGCTGTATCTACCTTTTTGGAGCCCCTAGGCAGTGAAGTGAAGTGAAGAAGCCCCTGCGAGTGATTATGCAAAATATGCACAGACCCATTTTTGCCTTTTCTTGTTGTAACTGTCTCGTTTAAAGTAGTTACTACCTAGTAGCCAGTCTATGAACTGCAACATTTCTTTATTTTTTAAGCCAGGTACCATTTTTTTTTAAGAAGTGGCGCCCCTCACAGGGTAGTGCCCCTGAGCGGCTGTCTAGTTGGCCTAATGGGTAATCCGGCCATGCTTACATGGTATAGCTTGCAACTTTATTGAGCTAAACAAGCCTCTTCTCCATGACAAGGTAGCGATCTAGAAGGGGATAATCATAATAAGGTGCTACAATAATAACAGAGAAACATATGTATATAACTACTTTTTTTAATCTGTGGTGGGATTAAGCCAGAAAACCTGCAAAAAAGTAACATTTAAGCTGTTTGCTGATTTTTTTTTTATAGTTGTTCATAGTAGCTGCTTTAACATACACATATGTTTGCAAAACAGCAGAAATTTGTCTAATATTAGTACATCATGATGGACTTTTGCTGATTTTAATGTAGAAATAGTTCCAAAGCTTCCAATTACTGCAAATAAAAGTTATTTTGCTTTGAAATTATATGAACCAACAGGATAAGATAATCACAGTATTAGTCATAGAGCAGAATAGTGATTCACTAAAGTCTGTTAGCTTTAATGGCTACCATTAGCCCTGCTGTAGTCTGCTGGATCTACCATTATAATTGCAGCTGTAAGGATATATAAACTTTTAAAACCCAATCCCTTTGATTGAATTATTATGATTCAATATACAAATATAGATAATGTTCAATTTCCTGCAGTACGTGTTTAAAGGGACATGCAACACAACTATTTTATTTTCCGTGTATTTAAAAGAACATATTTTAAACATACAGGGAAACCCGCTTAATGCTACCCCGATGAGCACTGCTTCCATATACCTTGGGTACATTATTGAATACCCACAACAAAGAAAAAAAACTATTCATATCAATTTGATAAGCAGTAATCGTGTTTGTACATAAGATAGCTGTAACATTAGCCCCCATAATTACATTCACTCACAGATTGGTCCTGGTGAATTCCTGTACATGTTGGCTGCATTAAGCTGTGTGCAGTGTCTTCTGTTAGACCAACATATGGCGCTTGTGAAAATGAATTAGTAGGAACATAGAGCTGGATAGTGCTTTAAAACTGTTTGGCTTTTTCTTAATCTGAAGCCTTGTTTCTTGGCTTTCATTTCTAATTAGGATGTTGTGGTTTTAAATATGTAGTACAGATTATTGAACCCACTGGCATAAACTAGTTAGCAAAATAGTGCGTGCCGCCTGCATAAAACCGTGCCAAAGCCGTCCGATGGCCATTCTCACTCTGGCTGGTAATCAGTAGCACAGTAGCACGCTACATTAGTATGTCGAGGCCAAACTGTTTAATTCTCCGACATTATTGGTCTATGATACTTTGAGTATTGGGTACATTAAGGGATTGAACAAAGTACTGGAGGAAAGTATATCTTATGGAAAAATAAATGCTTAGAAAAAACAGTATAGTAAGGAAGCTCATACATGCTTTTACTTGGCACAGGTTTTATCCTGAATGTAGGACAAGACTAATAATATATAAAAAGACAGAAAATTGGGCAGAATAAATGGGTCAATGTGCTTAGATGCTTCCTGATCCAGAAAATCAGCACTGACCAGCTAAGATAGCAGCTGCAGAATTCTGACATTTATGGATCCAAAATAAGAAGAAAATGACTGAAGGTGACAAAGGTTTGTTTGCTTTCAACATTATTATTAATATTATTCAATGAATCCCTAACTTTTTCAGTAAAAATGAGCATATTTATTGTTTGCCTTTGAACTTCCAATTTCAAAGCATGAATTGTTGTTTAAACAATTCCAATTCATTTTTTTCAGGTATATGCTTCTCTCACATGTATTGGTGAATTCTTTATTCTATAAAACATGAAAGGTATAAATTATGTACAAGTGTGCCATACATCTTTTTTACTGTTTTCATATGTATCTCAAATTTTATCCATGTGTCCATTGTACCCCTAAAGCTATGGGATCTGCTGGTGCTTTTAAGTAATATATATATAGTAAATAAATAGTACATTTGTATTCACATTTGAATGTCTAAAAAAGTTTAAAAAAATGTATTTCCTGTCCTGAATTCTGAAAACCTGCACTGTTATTCGACTGCATTCTGGAAACCTGGGCAAGGACATGCAAATGTGCCCACAAAGGCACACCATAACCAATTAGTGTCTGGTGAGCAACAAGAGAAAGAGAAGCCCTCGACTGTACAGTAATACATTTGTAAGCCCATCTACAACTCTAAAAATACATTTAACAATAAGTAATAAGTTGTTAAACTTATTTTTAAACTTGCAGATGGGCTTACAAATGTATTATTTCTTTCTCTCTCTCTCGCTCTCTCTCTCTCTCTCTATATATATATATATATATATATATATATATATATATAATAGTTGTTAAACTAAGAAATGTCGTCACGCTTTGCGAGCTCGCAGCGAGGGGCCGCATTTGCAGAGGTGGAGGCTCTATAGCGCCTCACAAGCGGTTACAAACACCCACAGAAGCGGGACTTTAAAAAAATACATCTAACATGCAATGACTAAATACGGACTTACACAAAAAAATACGTGTCGCAGGACTTAGAAAAAAAAACATTACCTACTAGCAAAAATACGACCTTAATGGCTGAACCGCGCGCAGCGGAAAACCTTAAAAAAAAACAATAAATAAACACAAAAATGACATAAAAACCTTACCCACAGCAAGGGTGGCACCAGGACCTCTGCAAGTGAAGTTACACCTCAATTTAAGTCCAATTTACAGAGTTTAGACACACAAGAATCCTCTAAGTGAGAGATAAAATGGCCGCCGAAAAAAAAAGGAAAACTAGGCTATACAACCCTAAAGCCGCAAAACACCACCAAGCACATACGGCTTTTCCAAAAAGCTGTACGAGGTACAAGATACACTTTTAGCAAGGACGCTAAATCATCCACACCCGCGTACCACATACACATTCGCCGACATTTTACAACACTAACTTACAGAATGCGGAAATACACAGCTACACTAACGGCTTCCCCTTGCGCACACATTACACACTGCACACATTGCTGACACTTACACCTCAGCTCCACAACAGTGCAAATCTACATTGTATGCTGCAGGAACATCAAATACATATACACAAAAAAAACAACACTATCGCAATAAACACAAAAGTCATTCACCGCGCCTCACAACCAGCGCCAATGCTGCTCATAGCACACAAACTACACCAGGGGACAGCCTTGCAATAGGCGCAAAAAGCAGATCAGCACCAACCTTACAATGACAGCAAAAGTGCCTCTGATAAAAAAAAATACAACAACCAAGAGACTCGCAATGAGCGCCAAAGGGGCTCATTGCGAGCCACGCGATAAGCGCCAAAGGTGCTCATTGCGAGCCACGAGATAAGCGCCAAAGGCGCTCAGCGTGAGTCTCGCAATGAGCGCCGAAGGATCTCAGACCACCCAAAAAATTAATGTCTGTGGCAAACAGCATTACCTGCCTTACAATTTTATTGCTCCGTCATTTTTGACGGGCAAGACGCTAGTATATATATATATATATATATATATATATATATAAACAATAATGTATCTATGTTCTATTTATACTAGTATATTAATTGTATTTATTTAATTGTTTCTTTCAAAGAAAGAACTTGTGATCTATATTCAAATAACAGGGTTTATCTACAATTAATATAGCAATCTCTACAATTTATTAGTTAATCTATGTTCAGTTACAATAGGACATGTTGACCCATAAATACTAGATCTGGGTTGGGAATAGGAAGTAGATAATTGCACAAGTAGTTTTATTTTGGGGTATTTTTTCAGCTATGCTGAATAAATAAATTGTACAAATTTGCAGATCACAATATCATTTCTCCAGGTAATACTTATTGTATGGAAGGATGTATAAAGAAAATGTTGGATAACTTGATTCAGGAGCAAGGATAATGGTTTGTAGTAATGCTTTAATATAATAGCACATACAATAATATCAGTTAACTGTAGGCCAGGGTTAAGCAAGTTCGGTCCTGGAGGGCCACTCACAGGCCTTGAATTTGAGGATTTATTTTCTGTGCACATGTCAAGCAGGATGACTGAAGAAGCCATAGTCCGTCCTGTACGCAGCAGGGAAACCCTCAATTTGCCCACCCTTGCTGTAGGCTATTTAAACAATAGCCCTATAGGGATTAGACCAGTATTTCTCAGTACCAGGCATGAGGACCCACTACCAAACTACTTAAACTATAGTAGGTTAGATTAGCCTTACGGTGGTTGTTACTGAGGACCAGAGCTGAAAAAATCTGACGTGTAATATAGTGTGAATAGTATGGACTGTAATATGGCAGTATCTGAGAAAAGAAATGGGTTTTGAAAGTTTGAAAGAATATTATTCTCCTTTAGCTAAGACAGAAAAAGGGAAGTGAAAATTGGAAAGCAATGGTGAAAAGAATACATAATATTAATTGTATTTCCGGATTTTCAATATTTTACTTGTTTGCAGCTGTTCATTTAGTACTGACGTGCACAACTTGTGTTTAAACATGTAGATTTAACAGGCCAACAAAAAATGAAAAATCAAGTCATATAGCTATTTTTTTATTAGAAGAGTGAAATAATGGCTGTTTTTATAACTAGGCAAATAAGGCAGCTGCCTGGAAGCACCTATCTTAGAGGGTGCCTCATTTGCATAACAATACATTTACATACAGTTCTTTTGTTGGGGAGGAAGTAGATGTGAAGTGGGAGCAGGCAAAGTGCAGTATTATAGTAACTCAAAGAAGACGAGTAAAAACCAATGACTCCTGATCTAACCTGTATGAGGAACTATGCTTTATTTTGAATAATATATAACAATATATGTTATGATGTTTCATTTGTGTCTGTATCTATTTGAATATTCCCATTCTCCCTTTTCCAGCCCACAGTTTCCATTTCCATCAGAGAGGTGGTATTTTTGAGACTTCTTTACATATATTCTTTTTTTCCATATGCCGTATGTACCTGCACTAAAGTCTATTACCGATTTCTCTTCGTATGTTGTTGTTCAGTTGTGTCCACTTCTCTGTGATCCTCTGGACTGTAGCACGTCAAGCACATCTTTTAGTCACTGCCTCTCTGAGCCTCCTCAAGCCCATGTTAATTGCTTCAATGACCTCATCTGTCCATCCTCGCCTTTGCCACCCCCTTCGTCGTGTGCCTTCATATATATATATATATATATAAATAATAAAAGCACGTTCTGCATTTATTCATTTCATACATGCTTGCGCAATTTCACATAAGTCTATTGTTTGTTCCTGCCCCATATTAATATTTTAATATGCAGCCTGATCTATTACAAAACAGTTATGTATATGTGTATGTATATATACATACATACATAACTAGGGATGCCAGATATGTAAATCCAGGCCTGTAATGAATCCATGATGCTTGATAGAATTTGTTTGTGTGAGAGGGGTATTTACATTTCTGCAGAGCTGTGATTGGATCTATTGATACAACTTCCTGCTTATGAGTCTGTGAGGGAAAGGGGAATGGCATACATTTCTGTACTGTCCTATTATCTAACAAATAATCTAGATTAATCCCTGTTCCATTCTCCCTCAATCCTCTATTGAAGAGCATACCCTCATGATCCAGCTCTCAGGAAGTGATGTAACAAACACAAAATCGATTCCTGCACACACAAAATTTTCAAAAAAAAATGTTTATTATTTCATAATAGATTTAAGGGGTGGCATCATTTGGTTAAAAAAACTGGACATAGAGAAATTCCTAGAGACCTAATATCCCACCTCTTCCTTGCCATGTTAGCCATTACAGCTATCACTTATTCCCCTTAATTAATGGTTATTAGTTATTTGTGTTATTATTAAAGGGCAAGCTCTATCTAAACATAAGTTTCTTTTGTATTCACTATTAGAGAAGATTACTTTATATAGAAAATAAAAGGTATGGATTGCCAAGTTTGCCAGTTACTCCTCCCTTGGTGCAGAGAGGGGAAACTGCCATTTTCCACTAATTTTATGTCACTTATACTAAGCTCTTTGATCTGATTGGGTAAAAAGTTTAAGAGCCAGCTCAAGAGCTTATTAAACTGCAGCTGAGTTCTAAGGTGTGTTCCTTACATTCTGTATTCCCCAGCACTTCACATTATCTAATATACAGAACAATAAAAGGCAAGTTCTATAAACGTAAATTTAGCAATGGTGGTTCTTTACTGTAATAGGGACCTTTCTTAAATTAATTGTGGGTTACATTCAACACGTCAGGTGGTGTCTTGTTCTACAGTCAAATTAAGCTTAGTAAATCTGACCAACACTGGGATTTAGTTTTGAGAAGTAATAGCATATGACCTCATATGCCTTATGTTATATATGGAAATAAGTATTCTGTAATGTTGTCACTTTATGCTGTCTTAGCTAGACAATAATAAATATTAAATAAATATAAATATTAAAGTACCGCTATGGGGACAAGCTTTCACATTTTGAATAGAAAAGCAACATGTATTATACATGACAGAAGTTTTTTTTGCATGGGAAATACATTGTACAGTAAAACCCCTGTTATCCGGCACCCATGGGGACTCCCTATTGCCAGATAACTGTAGTTGCCAGTTAATCGGGAGTCCCCGAATGTAAGTGTCTAAACAACCCTCAAAATGCCTTTAAAAAGGCATTAGTACCTCAACTGGGCCATTTAGTCCCAGAAAAAATGATTAGAAAAAAAGTTAGCATTTTTTTTTTTGCAGTCTCGAACTCCGGATAGTTACGCAAGTTGATGTCCCTCAAGGCCTTTGATATTTCCCAGCCTCAAGACTTCCGAACGGTAAAATCGCAAATCGCTATTCAATTACTTGGATTCCCCCTCGCTAACCACTCCATCAAGCCCCCAAATGGCAAAAGTCGAACCACAAGTTACTGGTACCAAGGAGGTCTCGCAAAGGGCCTAATGACATGTATGGAGCACTGTAAATGCATATATAAACACTCTACTGTACTTTTATTAAAGTGATGTTAGGTATTAGAATAAGTAGGAGAACATTCTCAAGCTTGCAAATCGGCCTCCAAAAAATACTTGATTTCATGTTTAATTTCTGTGTTATATCGATCACGGCAATCAATGTGTTAATACATATACTGAACCTTTCATGTAATAGAATATCATATTTATGGTTTTATCAATATTGCACTATATCTGCAATGGGGGTTCGATCATAACTCATAATTCAACCCTGTAAAAGGAAAAATGGAGGTTGGATTTCAAAGTTCTACGGGCTTGAACCATGAGTCACGATCGGACCCACATTCCATTGGCTGTTTCTAACCGGGAGTTACGGTTGCATAGCCTTGCATCATCGATCATGTTCACGCTCGCAAATGCTACTTTTGATAGCATGGTTACTGAACATCGATATCGGCACATAACTTGCGGTCTTGCCGAATTGAATAGCATTATGTGTTGCGGCAGCTGCAGGCTCGCAGCAGGCCTGCAGACATACGGCTTACTGCGATCGAGTTGAATCAGGGTCATTAGTTATATGTTTCTTTGTATTGAGTTAATTTTATTTTATAATATAATGTTTAACACATGTTCCTTTAAGATTTTTTGGCCCTTCAACCAGGTTTATATTCAAATGAAATGGGTAAAAATGCATATTGGTAAAAATGCAGATCAAGAATTCATAAGGCTCCATGCCACTACATGTCAAAAAAGAAAAAAACTTTAGTGATGTTAAACACATGATTTTTAAATGCATGATATAAAATTTTGGCTTACTGTAGTTCTTTAAATACCATTTTTCACAATGAACATTAAATCATGTAACAAGTTAACAAGCGTCTAATATATCACTCACTATTTGCCTCTAACAGTACTAGGGCCACATTCTAATCGGTGGCCATAAAACGGCCACAAGTCTGCGATTTCTTGCCGCCGGCTTATGGCTCGTCTACACTGGTATTCAGATGGGCAGCGCCGCAAGGAGGTCCCTCTTATGGCTGATCGCAAACCATGTGTTTCAAGGCCACTAACTCGGAAAACTGTAAATGCAAATATACATTCAATCCAGCACTGTAAAGCATTGTAAATGATGGGGAACACAATGGGGGACATGAGTATCAATAGCAAAACATTCTCAAGCTTGCACATCGCCAAAATCAAATCTTTTATTTCAGGTTTATTTTCTGTCCAAAGACCTAACAACTTGAAAGACCTCCAAGCCCGTCGCTCGTTAATCAAGCCCTTACGGGCTTGGAGAGTGAATGTCCTCCAAGCCTGAGGGACTTGCATGATGGATAGAACCCAAAAATTGAACATGAAATAAATTTTTTGTATTTCCAGATTTGAGAGTAGGGGAATATTGTGCTATTAATTCTAAGACTAAATATCACTTTCACTTTTAATAAAAGTACAGGATGGATTTTTTATTTGCTTAATTAGTTCTCTATTTGTAAGTAAGCCCTATGTGATACCTCCGTGGCCCAAGTAACCTGATTTTAGCCATTTACGGTGTTGACGGAGGCTAATCCAGTAACCGTTGCAGGTCTAACAAGCTCCATGCCTGTGGGACCTACATGATAGATAGAACACGACATAGAACATGAAATAAAATAAAAAAATATTTGTAGATTTGAGAGTAGGGGAATGTTGTGCTATGAATTCTAAGACCTAAAATCACTTTAATTTCTCCTAAAAGTGCTTAATTAGTGCTACGTTTTGTATGTAAGAACGTTGAGGGACCTCTTTGGTGTAAGTATGCTGCAGCTCGGTTTTAGCAATTTACGGCTTTGCGGAAGGGTGAGCGTAGCATTTGAATAATGATTTCTGATTTCTTGCTGCCGCAATTTTTGCGGCTACGTAAGATCAAAGGCTTTGACGGAAGTAAGCTGCGATTGAGCTCATCTCAAGAGATCGCAGCTCGAAGGCCGTAAGCCACCGGAGGCCGCAAATAGATTAGCTAAGTAGCTAAGATTAGAATGAGGCTCCTAGACTTTATATCGTACGTTTGTGAGTTTTCAATCTTGCATGGTGCTTTGGGAAAGCACTATGGACACCGTATTCTAAGCTTAAAGACAGGGCCCTCCATCTTTTGCAATATGTTTATATTGAAATTGCCTTTGCCTTTAACTTAACCTATGTATATCGCTACGGAATATGTTGGCGCGTTACAAATAAACAAAAATAATAATAATCCACTTGAATACAGTAAATCACATGTTCAAACTGTATTAAAACAGATTGAAATTAACAGGTTAAAAGTTAGAACCATAAAATGCACTAGGTATTCAGATACGTCCACTTGGTGTTATATGTCTCTTATGGTTGTAGACCTGGCACACACAATTCATGCAACATATAGCCAATGGGGCTTTGTTTGCCATAAATTGGACCAGATGTCCTAAAATGTCAACAACATAATGGTTTAGTTTCAATTGCACATTTACTCTCTACCAGATTTCTGTTGTCTCCATTTTTATAATGTGGCTTTGAATACAAGTAAAGGAGAGGCAGAGTACTTTGTCCTTGACCATACTGTGGTCTGACCAATCTTAGCTCATATTGTGGTTCATAGACAGTGAGCTCAGATCCTTACCTGTTACATCCAATTTGAAACTATGTCCCGGTAAGAAAGATAATATATTGGTTGACTTCATCTAGAATGCTGCTGGGAGACTATGCCAGAGGCTGGTTATAATGAAAACAGTCTGCTTCTATAATTAAAGAGAAGTAAAGCAGAATTTATAAGAACCGAGGAGAGTTCACAAGTCCCACAACTGATGACTAACAGCTGTGAAGGTCCTGAAGAAAATAAATGTCAGTTTACCTCAGTCTTCAGTCATTATGGATATTAGTAGATAAGTTCTTAGCATAACCACCTCAGTCTCATTTTTGTTCCATCCCTATATTTTCACCTTCTATTATTTTCATGTAACTTTATACCAAATAATTTCTAAATTTAATAAAAAATGTATTTCTCTTTAATTGTATCAACCTCTTTTTATTATTGAAGAGGTCAGATTCCACTATATTTTTTAAATGGCAGCTGCTAAACTTGACCACTCTTTCCCTTAGAACCAAAGAAAATTCCCTTTTCCCATTGCCCTAGAAGAGGCGTGTTGGGCTTGTGGATAAAGTTTGTACAGATCTAGATGCTGTTACTGATCTAACCGCTTTCAGTGTTCTGCTGATACAACCCACACTTACTGGTTTTCTAAAGAGAAATATTCACTTTGATATCCAAGATGTACTCTAGCAAGCTTCTTGTATTGCTGGAGGAAAAATGTTTAGACTTACAAATATAATACAAATGCATAATACTGCAATGGGCTTTCAGACATTTGATTTTGATATGCGGTATGCTTTGCATGCAGAAAACATGCCCGCAGTATACATAGACATTGCATTTCTTAGATCAAATTGCCCAATGAGTGGTGGACCCATTCTCTGGACTTAAAAAGCCATGTCTTAACTAATTAGCATACTTACCAGTAACAAGTTATAATATTGCACATACAATCCCAGCACAAAAAAACTGGCCCTACCCAATGTGTGTACAGTGTATGTACTCTACCCATACATGCCACCTCAACTGTCCATTCAAGTACATATACATAACAAAACATGGCAGCACAAACTTGAACCAAAGGAATGGCAGGGCAGAATCACTTATAGCTTGGCTTGAATGAAATGATCATGAAGGGAGTTTTTGTTAGTCATATGAACTATAAAACCCAACAGTCAAGGATCAGACAAGTAGTAAATACCCACAATGCCTTTGAAGAGAAGGCAATGAGGGAATAGCCAAGGCATTGTATATCCTCTCCATTATTTAGGATAACCAATATATAAATGGATACATATATGGAAATGGCACATGAATATCTAATTGTGCTGAACATACACATGGAGACTACTAGTGGGAAGGATTGGGAATTACCCTACACAATTAAAAGGCCTCTCTATTGAATATTTTGTCAGTCACCTGATGGTTTAAAAGGGACAGGGTGAGCCAACTGACACATTTACTCTCACACTTGAACATAACTAAAGCATATGGCTTGCTATGACACATAATAGTTATTCTAGTGACAGTGATCCAACACGGACTTACACACATCTAGAAATCTTTATCTCCTTACCCACTGCATCTTAATAACGGTATAATCTTTATCTATACCATATTTTAGAGAAACCTAAGGTAGCACAATAAGTCATACCATAGGTGATGACCTTAGTAGGTAACCCAATCACCATCAGGTAACCTAAATACCAATGCACTCTTGTAGGATTTCCAGGTACTCTTTAGATTACCATAGAGAAACCTAGAGAGAACGCCTACTTTTGATAAAACTACATGCTTAGTCCATTTTCAACACAGTAAGGCTCTCTATTCACAACTGATGCATTGTCGCTTTCTGAAGATATTTTCTCCACCGTCAAGTGGAGTTATTTAAGACCATCTTGTGAATCCAGGACTACAGTGGACATTAAATACAAATAGGAAAACTGACAATCTGCTAACTTAAGCGTACTATATAATTATAACATTATAATGAAAACCTCAGGGGTTAGTGATTGTTTTAGGAATATTTAATTGAGCTATCTTGTTAAATAGGATTAGTAGATCAGTAGCAGATGTCGCTCTAACCTGCCAGCACAGCTACAAGAATAGACACAAATTTAGTTTAGTGTTAAAATATTCCATTAAGGGTTATTAACCGACTTATCAGTATAAGTATTTGGTATACTTAGGAGCTCTCACTCATGTTATTGCTACATATTTTCAAAATGTACTCTACACTTCATCATGAGCCTTTGAATTAGCATTTAAAGATATCAGTAATTGTTCTAAGGGAAATTTCACCTCTACACAACTTTCTTATGAGTTCATTGTTAATGTAATTAGGTCTGTCTTCTTTTTCACCGTGTGAGTCTCTAGATAAGGCAAAGAAAAAAAAAGATATTTTTTTGCCAGAAACCTTCTGTTTAAACATGATATGGAAGTGCAAATGCATTTTGTGCTATTAAAAATGAACCTATTTAAACCACATATCTGTTTTAATACAATGGAGACATTGTTTCAAAAGGAGTATTCTCTGCAAAATGATATATTACACGAGCAGGAATTATTGTATTAAACTTGCACAGAAAAACCTGTTAAACAATTACCTATAATGAGTAGGTTAAACCTTACTATAAGTAAAGTTTGGCCCAGGTCTGCAATTTCTTATCTCCATTTATGTCAACTTAGTTACATTGAGAAAATTGCACGCAAAAAATGGTATATTTATCATATGTTAGAACAATGGGACATAGTGAAGCTAAGTGGAATTAAAAAATAACATACAATACCTCCACTTCATATATTATGCCTGGGAGCTATTTATCAAATAAGGATAAAGCCCCCAAAGAAAACATAAGACATGGAGATGCTTAACTCCCCATTTTTAGCCAATTTTATACCAGCTGGATAAATATATCCCCAAAACAATATGATTTAAAGGACCACTGTGTCGCTATAAGGAAGTTCTTTCTATTTATCAAGACATTATCACATATATAGTTGTTAGCATGCAAGCTGTTGCTAACGCTTGCGGGCTCACGTAGCGAGCCTGCGGCCCTCGTGAAGTGACACTCATCCTTACGACCCCGTATGACTTAGGCAGGGAGTGCCGAAGGCACTCATTGCGCTGGTGGAGATGAGCGCCGTAGACACTCATCCCTACCACCCTGCACGACTTTGGCAGGGAGCGCCAAAGGCGCTCACTGTGCTGGTGTAGATGAGCACCATAGGCGCTCATCCCTGCGACCCCGCACGCATTAACCATCATACCTACAACCCGCGGGACTACAGAACAACAGAAAACTCAAATACACAATTCACAGTGCGAAAAAATTATGGCCTGTAACACTTTGAAAAGGAAACCGCCACTTAGAGAAAATAAAATATGACCCGCAAAAAATATGAACTTATCGGCCCAATCGCGCACATCCAAAAACACAAAAAACACAACAAATCCCAAAAAAAAACATACGAAAAACATTACACACAGCATGGGGGACAGCCAGGACGTCTGGGAGTGAGGTTGCATGCAAATTTAAATCGAAAATCGCCTAAGCGAGCGAAAAAAATGGCCCGCTGAAAAAAAAAATGAGGCTACACGAACCCTAAACACGCAAAACACCGCCAGGCACATACGACTTTTAGCCAGGAACGGAAAATGCTCAAGACCAGCGTAACACATAGACACTCACCGCTATTTTACAACACTAACTTTAAACTAATAACATTACCATTCTAAAATACCGCATTATACAACTAAACAAACGGTTTAGCCTCGCGCACGCAGCCTATTTACACTGCACACTTGCCACATTGCTGACACTTTCTCCTCAGATCACCAACAGTCCAAATGTACATTGTATGCTGCAGGAAAAAGGAGGCTAAGTTTAATATTTTGTTTTAAATTATTGTATATGACTTTATTAACAATCATAGGCTAGTTATAACATGTAGTTCATGTAGTTAGGGCATTCTAGTATTACTAATTCAATCCATCCCATCAGTTATCTTTTTTCTCTTAAAGTTATATATAAGTTTCCTGGGTTTCAAATGTTTAGTAAGAAACAGGCAGTGATAATCAGAAAAATATGTTATATACAAAAGTTCAGTGTACTTACAAAGTTATAGGCAGGAAAGTAAAATTCAGCTTTGCAGAATTAGATATATAGAGAGAGAGATACTACATATCCAAGGCTGTTTTGCAACACAGGAACCCCAGAGTTTAATACAAATATAGTAGGGTTTTTCAGGGGTGTCCATTCAGCTTGCAAACTGAATGGATTTATCAAATGTCAGGGTGTGTTTGTAAATATTTATTTTTTCATGCAAACATTTTTTGCATACACTACTGATTCTCCTCTATCAGATGCATCCATAATCCTTATCTTAGATATGCCTTTAAAGTAGTCACTGCATAGTGTTAGAATGCCCCACATTTTAGGGTGGTTATCATACATTGAGGGCAAAACAGTCAGGAGGTGTATATTTATAGTCTAATAATGACCAGCCCTATCTGATTGACTGCTGTACCTTCAACATGCCTCCCTAAACCAAGGGCTAGCTGTGCAGCATAAATACATTCATAATAATAAATACGTATATATTCTATAATGGGTGAACTTATGGTTTACATGATGATATGTTAAAACTTACTCTCCGTTTTCTGAAGAATGTTGCTGGGTTAGGGGCAAAAAGTGTATTCACATTCAAGTCAAGGAACATAATATCACATTGATGCAGAAAACTGCAGAACACAAAGTAAGCTTTAAGCCATTCCTATTATGCTGTGAAGATTTCCACATTTTATCTGATTATTAACCAGCAAAAATACTCTTATTTTGGTGTCTCTTAAAATCTTTTTTTTGTAAAAGAAAATGTGATAAAGAAAACATCCTAACTTGCAGTGTACAGTTTAATGAGATTATAAACTAAGAGATCACAGCTAAAGCATATCTCAGAGATGCTATAGGCAAATCATTCCATCTCCCCTTTGAAATTGCACCCTATTAGATTGCAAGTTCCTAAAGGCATTGGAGTAATTGGCAAATAAATATGATTTGCAATATACTGTCATATTTTGGGAAATGCATTTTATGTGTCCCTGTGTGTGCCACATTATTGATGTAGGGGTGTTTTTTTTGAAGGATGACTCATTACATTTCTGTGATTACTGCAGTATTATTAAATGTGGAGAGGTGTTTTATCCTTAGAAATTGCAGATGGAGAGGGATGGTCTGTTTCAGGGATGCTAATTTGGCCAAATTGCTTGAGGGAAAGCAAGATAATGTTGTTTATTTCTTGTTCAAGTTGCTGTTCGAGCCATACATTGAATAGAGAGTTGAACGTATATAATTTTTAAGTTATTATTAATTACTTCATAGGCATCTGCATAAGTATCTATCTATCTATCTATCTATCTATCTATCTATCTATCTATCTGTCTATCTATCTGTCTATCTATCTGTAATGCAAAAAAATATATATAGAGGGTATTTAAGGAGCAACATTTGGTAGGGACACAGTACAACACAGGGAGGATATGCCATTTGCCAAGACAAATAGGTGTGAAGCATTAAAAAAGGTAAAAAATGCATCAATTAAACATAGCCGTATAAATGATGCAGTAGAAACATGGTAGCAGTAAAGATTGTCACCTTTATATGGTGTGTGTCCTAAAGGGCCAGTTAATTCAGCACAACTTGAAGCATCAGTGTAAAGTACCCCTAAAAACAGGTTGAAAATGTGTTTGAATTTTTGAAATAGGTGCTTTTTTCACAGAAAAAAATCATAAATGAAGTGTCTGTTTATACGAGACTATGATATCTCATCACACAGAGTCACAGCAAGAGCTCCGTGCAGAGAGCATACACAGAAAGAGGGTTAGCCCTTCACAAATTCATCTGCGCAAAGAAATGACTGCTGGAAACTCTTAAATATGTTACTTGTGTGTTAATGGATTCTTGCAGCATTCCTGAAAGCAGAGAAAACCCATAAATCTTTGTGCTCACAAGTCTAGACCAGCCAGTGTTGGCATGTGTTGCTAATCATGGAACAGTCATGAGTGTTTTTGCAAACAGACCTAAGACTGCAGATTTGTTGCTGTTATTAGTGTAATTAAAAAAGTGCACTTATAGTGAGGTTAATGGCCCTTAAATCTCCGTATGAAGCAGGAATCCAGATTAAAACCAAGAGAATACTGAGAGGGGTCATGCATTTGTCCGAAATCTGTTGGGGAAAAGGGTTGGATTTCTATGCATTGCTTTGTCATACACCAGGTCTGATTTCTAAACTATACTATATATATATTATACTATAAGGGACACCTATAAACCCCCTCTGACACAAATGATCATATGTCATCAAGTTCTGTAAAATCTCAGCACAAATAATTAAACAGTACAACAAACATACCACATTTACTTTCATTTATGTTATTATATATGTTCTTTGCATGCAAATGTTAATAGATGCATGGCATTTAAACATTATCCAATTTACCCTGTTTTTCAACTTACACTGACAACTTTAGAACCAATTTAAAGGGTAAGTAGAGGGATTTAATATTGATGATATCTCCACACTGGTTGCATTTAAATTCTCAATTCCCCTGCCCCTTATTTTATATATATATATATATATATATATATATATATATATATATATATACATACACATAAAAGATAAATTATGGTTCAAAGTTTTCATGGTAAAGACAGACATACTGCTCCATTGTGTCAGGGCCCTCTAGTGGCCAAATATGGATAATTAACTTCAATTTTACTATTATTTGTGTCCCCTATTCAGTCAAACTGGGGGGGATTTGCCCCACCCCCGCCCTTTCCCCAACTCCCTCTCCAGGTTCCTACGTCTCTGAAATTGAACCATCTGATTAAATAATATAGATTCAAAGAAACCATAATCCTTTATGTATTTTAGGTAAAGGCAGCCCTTTAAGTATATATTGTGCACAAAGATTTAGCACACAGTACTGTAAACAAAGTTTCTGAATGCCTATATCATGTTACTTGATAGCCCAGTACTGTTTCCCCATATGACAGTATTTCATGTAAGCCCATATAGTCGAGAGGATCACTTGAGACACTTGAATAGCAGAGCCAGTACCACCTGTGAAGCAGAGTAAGTCTACTGCTCATCAAAGAGACTAGATAAGAGAGAAATGTACTTGTATAGACAGGATGTGGGCATTTGTCAGCTTAAGGTACCATAGCTGTGTTAGCTAATTTTGTCTGCTTTAGAGAAGTATTGACAAATGTGGCCTCCTTGAGATAAATGGTTAGCTTCGTGTTTGCTATCAGTAATGGGTCTCTGACCTCCTAATGTAACTTGCACTTCCAGATAAAAGGCTCATTTTGATGAGGGAGCAGGCTGTCACCCCTCTGCCTATACTTGTTTAGACTAAACGTTGCATGCTCTGAAACAAATTAGCAGCAATTATACTGAAATACAGAGAAACCACTATTGAAATTTGAGTATTTATTAGGCCTAGACCTGAGAATATTTTCTGTTCATAAGATATTATGCAAAATAGAATGATCAACATAATATAAATATATGTATACATAGGTAAAATGTATTGCTGAATTATTGTGCATTTCTATGCTTACTTTTTAATACTCCAACAAATCTAAACATATTTTGTTGACTTGTTAAAAATGACTATACTGTAAAAATTATGAAACGACCTCTTTGAGTTTTGAATTGTCAGAAGCAATGTGTGAGTCATCCAGCACCTGAATACATAATAGGCATGCCTAACACAGATGAGCGGCAGTGTAAATAAGCTAATTAAAGGCAGTTTTATAAGGATCTGATTTTAGGGAACTGTAGTCTGTTTTGTAAAACTTTTATAAACATATTTTAATGGACGATCATAACATTATATCAACAAATAACTTGTATAAAATGAAAAACATACATAAATTATACAAAAAAAACATACATACATTATACAAACATATTAATCAAGGTTTACATGATATAATCTTAACTTCTATATCATTAACTTCCTTGTTTTATTTTTCTTTATTAAACAAAACAACTGAACATAAACTATATTATTATCCACTTTATTTTTGCAAAACTCAATTTTTTGGGGTATTGTATAACTCTATTGATCCAAGAGGCCAATTTCTTGCCATAATGTAATAATCTGTACTATAATGAGTATGTCAGTCGTTCCAAGGAGGCCACTTTGTCTATTTTCTCTAGGATAATGCGCCAGGAGATGTCTATTTTTTTCCATCTAGTTGCAATATAATTTTACAACACTAAATATTGTTACTAAGTTACAAGCTGCTTTGAGAATTGAACATCTCTATAGCTTTGATTATACACAAAAAATTGAGTGCAATATATTTTAACTTATCAGTTTCACTTTTTTGTCTTTAAACTTTAAGCTATTTATTGGTAGCCCTTTATACTTCTACACTCATCAATATTAGCCTCCCTATATACCTCCCAAAACATTTGTCTCTTCTCTGATTACCTTTTCCCTGTTCACAACCACTTCTTCTTCTTGAAACACACAATGAACAATTGCAAGACACAAATGGACAACAATTCTATTGGTATGTTTAGGATTAATAATACTAATGATGATAATTTATAGATTTATAATAATGATCATTAATAATAAAATAGCTATATTAACAGTAAAGTTAAAGTTTTATGAATTATTCACCCAATTCTATGATCAAACCATTCAGAAAATAGGTTCTAGGATTTGATTGAGTCTGAATAGAAATTCCAAGACAGCATTTTTCACAAGATGCATTTAACCTGAGACTTTCAATAAATCGAGAACAGAATTGATTTAGAAAAGTAAAGCAAGTTTGCATTGATGTAGCTGAAATCAAATTGGCTTCAATCTGTTTTTTGATGTATAAAGTACTTTATGACATCTTGAAGTATTGAAGTTTTGTGTATTTTAGCACATCATATCAAAAGTGAGTTATATATCAGTGCAAAATTGCCCACTGATGAAAATATTGCAGATTATACTGATATGCAGTAAATATAGCACAAAGTTCACAATATAGAGCCTCAAAAAAATGTCATTAGCTTTATAGGTAATTAAACGTACAGTATATATAGAAGTTTACTAGGTTTCAAATGTTTCCTAAAAAACAGCCACTGATTAGTAGAAAATATGTATTATTTTTAAAAGTTAAATGTACTTACATATTTATATACTGGATACTGCTATCTGGATTTGCACACCCCTAGGACACTTACATAACAGTGTACCTGGCTGTACAGCATCTGGGTACAGTTTGTGACCTCCAGAGGAAGTGCTGCCAGTCACATGGTTGGTGGGGTCACAGCTAAAATATTCCACAAGGGACAGAGAGAAATAAACCCCAGCAGCAGTGAGGCAGGGAACAGACAACCTGCAGGTGTAATCTAGTGTGAAGGTGCTGCACATATTGGCACATGTTAGAAAGTACTATGTATTTTTATATAAGAGTCTGACTACATATCCCAGGCTGCTTTGCAGCACAGACAGCAACCCCAGATTGCAAAGCCTCTGCTTCCTCTTGATTGGCCAGATTTTTTTTGAATCTTATACTCATTTAGCCAGGGTTTGGAGAGGGTGTTAAACCTGATTTTCATGTCAGAAATTACAAGACATTTTGCTAACTTCAGGGTAAGTGTTTAAATGTTTATTTTGGTATTTTTCCGTGCAAAAGAATGTTTGCATACACTATTAATTCTCCTCTATAAGATACACAGCTTAGGTATGCCTTTATGCATTGTACTGCTTTAAAACATCAGTGGGGAGACTTTTCTAAGCATCTCAAGTGCATCTCACATTATCTCTTGATTTACATATTTCTTCTTTTCTATAAGTAATAAGTAGTTTGAACTACCCTTTCAGTATAATGTTTTGTTTCTATGCGCTGCGTAAGTGGAACATTCTGCACCCTACTGGTGTTAATTTAAGTACTAGAGTAATTTCTCCAATTGATTGAAAATGTATTTTTGTTGTTATTATTATTATTATTATTACTATTATTATTATTATTATGCATGGTTCAGAATTTTTAAACATTTTTGTGATATCAGTAATAATATTTTTATATCACTATTCTGTGCACACGTTTCTATCTATTACAGTGGGGCCTTCCATAATCCTAAAAACTATAAAATTGATTTGTAATATTTTTCTAGGATTTTCTAAGAGAGGTGCCTCAGTAGACATGAAATATGTGCTAGACTTCACTGCACAGCCCTTTCTCATTCATCATACTCATGTGGCAACTGTTTTATTATCTAAAAGCTAACCCTTACCAAGCTTTCCAACATGCTACAAACAGATTAATGTCGACTGGTGAACGGCTTTTCACAGGTATATAAGTTCCATATCTCAAATTCATTCTTTTATGTTTTTGCTACTTTGAGATTTGTTGGCCATGTAGTTTCTAAAAAAGAAAAAATATACGTAGAACTTGATCTATTCAGTGTTAGCCCAATTTATGGTTTGTGTCTGCCTTACTGAAAGCATGTTTTATATTACAACCTTTGACAGATTATAAATGACATTTTTTTATATTGTATCACAATGTTCAGTTGCCTCTTAGAGCGATGATCACAGAACAGTGGATGATGATTCACAACATACTGTTAGTACATAAGATACCATTCATAAAAATACTTATTTTTCAAACACGACTACCTATTGATAGCTAAGAGTACCTTTTATAGTTTCACTCTATGGCTTGTCAAACTCGAATTATGTTGAAGGTCGCATTAAAAATATACATAAAACGAACCTCAATAATATTCCTTCAACCTTTTCTCAAAGCCTTCCAGTATATGTTAAAATAATTGTTGACTAATTCAAAATGGCTATTATCATTTAGAGCACAAAATTGTATGTTAAAATGATCTATCTCTTTTAATTACACTAATATCAATTACAAAATCTAACGTTTTAAGTCTGTTCACAAACACAGTGTATCCTGCCTACTGACAGTTTCATGATTAATAACAGACGCACAGCGAGGACACTGATGTATAGCAGTTTTTCCCTGATCTCAAGAATGCACTCAAATATTAAACCACTGACCTGTTTAGGAGATTCCAGCATGCCATGCTCTGCACAAATTGATTTGTTGAGAGTTAACTTTTAGTTTTTCTTTTGATCACTACATGGAGTAGAAGCTGTGGGTGTGATACAGTGCAGTCAGTAACACATGAAAACACAGACTTTAGTTTATTGATTTCCTAGTGAAAATGCATGTACTCCGTTATCCGGCACCCACCAGAACTGCCTAATACTGGATTAGTGTAGTTGCTGGTTGCTGGTCACTGTTTTATGAAGCCTAATTAATCCTAAACCCCCTAAAAAAACTTAATCTATCTATTAAACAGCTACTGCTATGTAATCTAAGTCATTTAAAGCTAAAGCAAACTACATTTTAATATAAAAAATGCTGGTTGTGCCGGATAATGGCGATTAAGTGAGAGTTTTTGTTAATTGGGGAATGGAGGCAGGTGCTGGTTGGTTGAGAGTCCCGGTTGGTTGAGTGGTGGATAATAAGGATTTTACTGTATTTAAAAACTTCAAAAAGTATTTAAACATGCTTTTAAGGAGATCTTTACTATGATGTGGTCCAAATTGTGCTGAATTAAGTGGCCCTTTCATGTATTAACAGAAGCTAGTTTGCTAAAAAGTAGAAACATGCAATTTTACTAAGAAGATTAAAAATTTTGGAAATGCAAAGTTATCCATCTTAGTGAAGACTACAGCATACTGTAAAGCGCTTGAGGACTACAATGGCACTTTTTCAACTATTTGATTTAAGAGATTTCAACTTACAAAATCATTACAATTAGAAAAAAATTGAATGCTTATGTTCCTAATTTGAAATAAGGCACTTATTCCATAGTTTGCATTTTCCATACTTGCATAACATATGTTGGCCACACATTGGCCGGGAGGACTGAGGGACATGAGCATAAACACATTTATTAATATCAACATAATTAACATATTAAGCTTTTAGCCACTGGGATATAGTTAGTAATCTTTGGCAAGGCTATACTTCTGCTTTCTGTAGTGATAAAGTATTTTAATCATGTATCCATTGTATGCATCAAATAGCATATTCTAACTCACCACTCAAGTGTTCTTCTCTTATCTTGTAGAAATACAATGCCATCATTTGTGAATGGTACTGTGCTTTATGCACCAATGCTTCCACAGCAAACACACAAATATGTGATGATCACATCTCTATCAGTCATAATTAATGCAATGTCTTACATTTTGACATTGTTGATATTATTGTGGAATTTATTAGAATTTAATTGTGCTGCAATCTTGTCTTCAGACTTTTAGCGAGGCAATAGCGTAGCTCCTGTGTATGTTAAGATAATGAAAACAGTACTAACTCCTCTATTAAATTATGTACCTGTCATAAATGAGTTTACTATCATATGATTTTTTCACAAGCTATAAACATTTTTCAGTTTTATATTTTGAGTAATTTCATGGAGAAACAATAATCTGAAAAGAAACCATTTTGTATCTGGGACACTGTTTTCTGTAACTGTAACCTGTCTACTTCTGTTCTAAAGGACATGAAAATAACTATAATCAGTTAAAGTAGACTGATGTTTTCTTTCTTTTTTCTATCACTAATATTTGAGAAGAGCACATTGTTGTATCTATTCTTGGTTGTCTTCTGTAACAAAGTAAGAAAGAAAGTATAGACCCGAAACTACCTGTGAATTTGGTTATACTGTAGATATTGAGCACAAATGTCTCATCTATTCAAAATATATTAAGACTAGTGACTTTCCCCATCAAAAAATGAAGGCAATAAGATTGTAAGCCAGGTAATGGTGTTTGGTTGAGACATTAATTTTGTTGGTGTTCCAAGATGCTTCGGCGCTCATTGCGAGCCTTGCGTGGCTGTTGGTTGTTTGTGTGCTATGAGCAGCGTTGGCGTTTTTTTTTTGTATATAATGAAATAATGAATAAAATAATAAATGAATATACTTTACCTATTTTGTAGTAATATATGCAGGAAGCATTGTGCTGAAGAGCTGGCAATCTGTTTTCATGTTGCTGCAGCATACAATGTGTGTTTTCACTGCTGTGGAGCTGCTGTGTAAGTGTCAGCAATGTGTGCAGTGTAATAGTGTGCGTGCGCGAGACAACTCCATTAGGGTAGCTGTGTACTTCCGCATTGTGTAAGTTAGTGTTGTAAAATGGCGCATAATGTGTGTTACTCGGCTGTAGCTGATTTTGCGCCCTTGTTCTTGGACCTCGTCCGCTTTTTCGGTAAATCCATTTGTGTTTCGTGGTGTTTTGCGTCTTTAGGGTCCTGTAGCTTCGTTTTCGTTTTCTCTCTCGCTTAGAGGATTTTCATCTGTCTAAACTCTTGTATTTCGAGTTAAATCGAGGTGTAACTTATCTTTCTGAGGTCCTGGGTGCCCCCCTTGCTGTGGGTAAGCTTTTTATGTGTTTGTTGTGTGTATTTCTTGTGTTTTTAATGTTTTCATGTGCGCGTGTTTCGGGCGCTAAGGTTGTATGTTTGCAAGGTCGTAATATTTATGTTTCTAAGTCCTGCGGCTCGTAAATTTTTTCAATCGACGTGGGAGCCTTCACCTCCGCAAATGCAGGCCCTCGCTTCACGAGGGTCCGCATTTGCAGCCCTAAAGTCCACAGTTGCTGGCAAGGAGCGCCTTCGGCGCTCCTTGCCAGCAACTGCATCCCTCGCTACACGAGCCCGCAGCGTAAGCAACAACTATATATGTGATAGTGCGGGTTGCACAAACTATGTAGGGGAGAAGCAGGAGAAAAAGCAGAGAGAAATGGACAGCGGTGAATAGGAGCATATGCGAAAGGCAGATCTATGGGAAGGAATATAATATTGAAATTATAGAGAGAGAGAGAATGGGAAATTGCAACAATTAGTGACAAGAGGGTGGTGGTTGGCTAAACCAGTGAGAAAATGTTTAGCTTCCAACCTTGATTTCTTTTTGCCTTAGTCTTGATTATTAATCCTAACACTACAAATTGATATATTAATCTTGGATAAAAGTAACTTGATTGTATTACGTAAAACCTTTTCATAGATGATGGGTGGGCTAACATTTTTCTTTTTGCAGTTATGCACCATCGTATTCTCACTCAAATGAAAAGAACTTAAAAATGATCTCCTTATTCAAATAATATATATTGAGGGTATGTTTAACCAATACTTTATCTTAAAATAAGCTTGTAGATGAGATACAGATTTTAAATTCCAAATATGTCTTATTCAGGTGTTCACTTAAAATGATTTGAAGAAGAAAAAAAACAAAAAACTTCTAGCTCATCTTTACAAACCATTTTTTGGGGGTCTACTTCAACTAGTATATATCCATTATATCCATTATAATGTAATTCAGTGTTACTACTAAATAAAATACATACTGCCAAAATGAATTTTTGAAATAAACTAGATCAGTGATTCTCAACCTTTAGGAAGCCATTAACCAGGAGGCTGCCATCCACATATTTTCATTACGTCTTTGAGATCCAAACAGACTAGTTCTTTAATATATGTTTACTATTGTGTCAGTGATATGCTTAAGTAGACAGAGTGGGGTGAAAGATAATGATAATGAGAGACTTTCTCATCCCATCCACATTTCCTTTTCTTTCAAGGACTGGCAGATAAGGTCTCAAGTATGGGCACCACCTCTTGAGAAACACTGATCTAGATCCAACTATGCTCCAAATTGCTTCTAATATGTATGGAACAGCTTATGTGACATAAGTAAAATTAGGAGAAATATAACCAGGACTTGTCAAGAGGATAGCACATTCGTTAGAAATGTATCTCAAGGATGTAAAGAAGAAACTCACATTCGATATGAAATAATAAGACGCATTTTAGCATTTTATTCATAATGAATTTAGAATTTACTTTGCATTTTGGAGAACCGCTGCTGTACACAACTAAGCTTTAGCATCAAATTGAGTCAAGTATCTTGAACTTCCATTTGTTTTGCTGAATCTTAACAACCCCACAGAGACTGCAGATCTGCTGCTGGTGTTAGCTGTGCATATAACGGATTTGAACATATATCAGCCAGGTTGCCATGGAGTGGGAGACGTGACACATAATATATTTGTAATAACAGCTCTTAACTTTTTGTAGACACATTTTGAAAGATATGATATTAAATGCCTATGGAAATGTTTACATGATTTTCTTTGAGATGTTGTCAAGTTAAAAAGATATTCCAATAAGCAGTAGCTATAATATTAGTACAATGGTACTAGTACAAACTAATTGTTAATTGTTTTCAGTTTCCATGGTCACGTTTCACATCTAAATTCACAGCCTTTCATCTCACAGTGTTTGATTTCTATGTAAATTTGAAAAAAAGTGGTCTGTATCTTAATGTTACTAAGATGTAAATGCAGAGCACACATATTGTGTAGGAGTTATCAATCAAATGTCATTGGTGTCAGAGCTATGATTATTCTTAATAAATATGACACAGTATATTCAGTATAATATCTGACAAATAAACACTACTACATTGCTCTGGATAGATTCAATATCAGTGTTATCCAAAAGGAGTGTATATTGTAAACTAGCAATGTAGGGATAAAGTGGGGATAGAAAAATAGTTAAATATGCCAATTGCCTTCGTTTTCTATAGAATCTGTAGGAGCTAAAGGGATATGGATTACAAATCTTTTTTTATGCATTTAAAAGAGCATGCTTTAAATATTACCGAAGATTTTTCGTGAAAAAAATATTATAAGTAAAACTTAAACTTAATTTAAAGTGCACAGAGAATACACATGTCTGAAGATTTAATTTGTAGACAAGTATGACTCATACATTATTACTGCTCACTGGCTGACAAAATACAAGCCTCAAGATCAATTAAACATCTGAATCATTTTTTTTTTGCTTTGAGGGCATCATTTGAAAAAAGAAAACATGTAGTGGCACATTATCAATTTCCACCTTTTAGATTCAACAAAGAAAATATGCTTTTAATGTCCTTTTAAAGTTTATGCAGACTGATAAAAGCTTAATTCCGCTTATAAGTTTTAATCCTCAATTATCCCTACATATCAAAAAAAATGTAACCCCCACTTGATAAACATACCCATGGTTTTAGAAGAGATACTGCAAAAGTGTATGTGCTTACGGCTTGCATCCTCATTAGTATCAACCCAAAACAAACAATCCTCTCAATGCGGCTCTAACACACCAACCTTTCAAAAACCAACAACACCCAGTCATTGCCTTTCCCCACATCTACTCTGGACTCATTTGATTCAATTCCATCACAGCTAATCCCTCCCCTCTCTACCATACTTATCCCAGCTCTCACATATATATTCAACCTATCCTAAACACCAAGCTTCTATCATCTTTAAAACTATCTTAAGAAATCCTCACCTGACTCAACTTCTGCAACTATCACCCTATCTCTCTACTTCCCTTGGCTTCAAGATTGCTTGACCGACTTATCTACAACTGCCTTTGCTTTCCTCAAACTCCCTTCTTAACCTGCTTCAATCTGGTTTCTGACCCCCAACAATCAACAAACACAGCTTGCACAAAAGTCACTAATGCCAAGTCAATGGGTCACTTCGCTTTTCTAATTCTCTTGGATCTCTCTGCTGTCTTTGATGCAGATGACCAACCTATTCTTATCCAAATTCTCCACTCCAAACTAATTGAACATTATTGTCTCTTTCTCTGTCATCTTTTCTTCACTGTTCTCTCTGACTGTTATACCCCATAGTTTAGTCTTGGCCCAGCCCCCTTCTCCATTTATATATCCTTATTTGGTACCCTAATTCATTTTTGTATTTCATTGTCATCTATATGTAAATGGCATTTAAATCTACCCCTCACCACCAGTTCTATACTCTTCTAGCACATTGCCAATTGCCTCTCAAACACATCTTCCTGGATATCCACCATCAACTCAAACTCAACATGTTAAAGACAAAGCTCCTAATTGTCACACTCTCTACTACAGTTTTGACTCCTGAAATATCCTTCACTGTTGACAATGCCATCATCACTCCAATCCATAATGAACACCTCTGCTAGACTCATCTGCTGTACTCAACTCTCAATGTCTGTAGCTCCTCTCTGTAACTCTGTGAGTAACCCATAGCCTCCACAATAAAATGTAAAATCATGTCCCTAACATACCCAGCCCTCAAGAACAGTGCATCCTCTTATATCTGCTCTCATCTTAAAATACTCCCTCAACTGCCCTCTTTGTTCTGCTAATGTCCTTCTTTTCTCCTCCTCTCTTGTCGCGTCCTCTCACACCCACATGAAAGACAATCCTCAAGCTGCCTCTAATCTGTGGAACTCCTTGCCTTGCTTTTATCTTCCTACCTCAAAACCTTCAGAAACTCACTAAAAATGCACTTAAAGAAGCTTTTCACCTTCAGCCTTAATTTGCACATCTGCATCCTCTACAGAATACAATTGCTCATACATTCAATCTACAGCCACCTGGCCCAGCCTACTGCCTTACTCACTGTCTTCTTGCACCTCCGGTATCATACCCCAACCTAATCTTCTAGATGGTAAGCTCTTCAGAGTATGGACCTCTCTTTTGTTAGACCAACTTGTCTGCGGACCTATTTTTTTCCAATTTGTATTGCACTACGTGTATTTTTACTTACCTTAGAATTTGTAATTTGCTAATTGTACCCACTTAGGACTAAGTAATAACTAGCCATGTACTGTATGCCTTGAAGAAAAGGATACATACTGGAAGTTGTGTAGCGATCATCAATGCTTTCTCATACTTCATGACTAAAGACAGAATTTTCAATAATTGAAATTCAGGAGCAATTAGTTGATCTGTATATTTTATATAAAGAAAATATATTTGAGAGATATTGTACATAAAGGATCTGATTCTCCCTGAGAACACACAAATTGCTCTAAAGCTATAAGGGTAGGTAAATTTGCTTTTTAGGAAAAACAGGTTTACTATTTGGTACCAAATGATTTATGTTTCTAGCTCTGAACCAGGAAATATAATCCCTGTTTTCATGTTGCAAAAGCCAAATTGAACAAGGGAAGTTTAGCAGAAAACATTATAAAAACTACTAGTAATGGATTATTAAGACACTTTCTAGCATTTACAAGTCCTAAAAGCCCAGAACTAATTGTAGAAAATGTGTTTCTTTAATAACTCTACTGTATAAATGTAAATTATATAAGGAAACTTTTATATACGATTTGAAAGCTGGACTAAACATTCATTTTGACAAAATATGAATGGAGAACTGAAGAAACCTGCAATAAATCCTGAAACAGCCAAATTCTTTTCACTTAGAGTGACCCCCTAGCTTGCCTCTTCTGTTATGTTAATGAGGATCACAACTGTTAATTAAAGTTTTTTCAGAGCTGTCAGGGTTGAGGTAAGATTTATTTCCAAAGAATGGTTTAATAAGTCACTCGCAGTCACCAAGGCTCTTGTTCTGTTAAAGAGTGGGAAAGAGAAACATTCTGAAATAAGGGTCAGTGCTCCTGCATGTCTGCTTATAGAAGTAATTGTATTGCAAAGTACTACAAACAATTACCATCGCCCTTCAAATAAGCAGAAGGATTTTTTTTTTAAACGTCAAAGGAATATATTTTACCACAGTAGAGAATAACAACAGAAAATATATATTAGGAAAAAAATATTTTCATTACATAGACTCTATAGTAATATAATAATTAAGGCTGAAAAAATACTAATAATACTTGAACCTTTATAGACTACTTATGACACTTGTATGACAACTCAAACATTGCTAATTGCCTCATAGGGGTCTTGTTCCCAAAAACTGGTAATTGGATTATTCCTTGGATAAATATCCCTTTAATTCTAGTTACCTAACCTAACCTTGTATGACTTTTTTTATAAAAAAATATATACAGCCAATTTCTTAAAATATATATTGAATTATTCTTATGATTATTATTATTATACTTTATGTGTAACATTCCAACTTATTCCGTAGTGCTGTACAGGGGTTAAGAACAAGGCAAAATGCAATATTAACAAGTTGAAAAGAATGGACGGCCCTTATTTTGAGCTGAGAATCTTATATAGAAAGTGCTTATTCGCAAAGCACCCTACGAGATTGGAAACTTACAATCTAAAGGGAATCTGCTGTGACAACCAACTTTGGAAGTGAGTTTTACAATCTGACCACCCTTATTGTGAAGAACCATTTTTGTTTCCTTAAAGTGAATTTTTTTTTCTTGTAACCTCAAGAGCTGACCTTTTGTCAGCTGTAACCCTCTTAGCAATAAAATGCCACCTGACAAAGTCTTACTTTAAGTGCCATTTTTCTTGAGAAACTATAGCATCTTATTTAGCCTCTCTTCCTAGCTTAATTCCTCCATTCCCCAATTGTGTTGCCCTTCTCTATATCTTTTCTATAATGTCCTCCTTTTTGAAGGTTTTCTAAAACACTTATCTAGCTTTATGAACATTTAAGCAGCCAGATTATTGTTAAAAAAATAATAACACAAACTGGCAAAATGTATGACAGGTTTATTTTGGTGTACAGTACCAATTTTGTTTTTAACCTACATTGTGCTTTACAGAAGCACACAAGTTCCTGTTTTGAAAAAAGGCTGTAATTACAGTGGTTATTCCTCATGCTGTCATAGAAAGTTTTCTGTTTTCTGTATGTCTGGTACAAGTATATAACTCACACAGTAAGGCAGTCTATAATTCATTGTGAACAGTATTTAATAATGCAACAGTAAAAATATCAATTGTGATCGGAGATGTTTACAGACTATAAATCATGTCTTTGTTTTCCTGTAAATACACTTCTAAACAATGCCGCATGGATTTCCATTGAGGTTTCATACGATGTATACCAGACTTGTATATTACCACCTTTATTCAATTAAGGGGACTCAACCACTTCTAAAGAAAGAAACATAATCAATAGCATATTTGTCAACATCCTTATTAGCGCTAGCTGCAATATCTTGAGTCTTTTCGTTTTTTCAGACTATTTTCTGTTTCCAGTTTCATTTTATTACTTGGCTCATATGCACCACAGACCAACGTTCTGAAGATATTTTAGAGATTTCAAATCTTTGTTCCAATGGTGGAGCTAGAAAATGCTAGGCCCCGGTGCAAAAAATATTGTGAGCGCCCCGAGAGGGAGTTTTAAATAGTTTTTTGAGGGGTGGACCCGGTCCGATACCAACTAATTCAGTGCCACTTGTAAGACCTGTTCCCATAACAGCCCACCTCCTTAAGACACCTTCCAATAACAACACCCCTCACCAGGAGCAATTGAAAAAAGTATCACTTTTCTGCCCAAAATATTACAAGTACTAAATAGGACTCGCTTTCAAACACTTATTAAAGCTGTAACATTCATTAAACACACAATACTGTACTTTAAAAGCATGGGAACGCATGGAAACACAATAATAATTGAGTAACAGTCTCAAACCCACAAATATGCAATTAAACAATATTATTTTAAAATGTTATTTCTGAGAAATATCGACACCGGGACTCAAGGGGGTTAATACATATCATGAAACCCACATGGACTAGAACAGATGCTCTAATGCATTTTATACATTGCTAGATTGCAAGTCCGATTGGCAAATATTAATTAATTTGTAACCTCCGATTGCAGATTATGAGTAACTTCCATTTGTTACTGACATCATGATGACGGGCTCATTTTATTATTGGAAGTAAATTAGCGGCTTGGTTAAATATTGTCATATTATATGATCATGCCCCCTCCAATCCTACCTAAAAAGTCAGGGTTTATGAGTTATGGCTTAAGGAGGGGAGCTTGAGTCAATAGAATACATCTAAACACCAACCAAAATTACAGGTTAGAGGCATTTGCGGGCTTCTAATAGAATAGGGCCCATTGTTTGCATATAATCTGACCTGTCACAAGTTGTCCATGTATATAGATAGACATTTTTGCAGTGAACATACCTGACTTTATACACAGAATATATAAACATACAGTATATTCATAAACTCAGACACAGTATGTATGTATGTGTGCTGGTAGAAAATAGATATAGCTAGGGGAAAGAAGAAGAAAGTGGGGTATGGAGGGTGTCAACACCTGACGGAGCCCAGGGCAGAATAAATTAAATACACTACTGTATGTGAGCGGTCAAGGAGAAGATAAAAAAAAGGCTATATATTTCTGACATTGATTTTACTCTTGCCATGAATATAAATACATCCTACATATGCCTGAAAAATATGTCAGATTCAAATTTATAACCTACCATTAAACATTGAAGTCGATCTGCTGCATGTCACAAACCACTTCTTGCAAATGCTGCAGTGGCTGCCAGCAACTCCAGTAATAGCAAGTGAAAATGGATTCACTTTAGTACCTCTGCATGGTAGAAAAGCTTGCGAGGCAATTAGCAAATGAAAACTTTCTTTGCAGGGCTTTTAAGATAGACCTAAATATATGTGAATATCTTGCTGTTTGGTGCTAAGCTATTTTCAGAAGTATTCATAAAGATCTTACTGCCATTTTAGTGCAGCATATTTTTTTTTATTTTTCTTGATTGTATTTTTGACATTTTTGCACTTGGATGTCACATTTTATAGATCAGATTCATATTCTGTAGCAATCCCATTATACTGGAAGACATGTACAGTATGCTTGGAAAACATTAATAGCAGCATTGGAATAAAACTTGGATCGGGGCCCTCAGTGTTTCACCAATACTTCATTTTTGAAATTAATGTGACACATCAAGGCTGTGAAAATGTAATCTCCTAAGAAAGGTGTACATACTTAACCTTTTATTATTGAAAATGTTCAAAGATGAGAAAATAAGTGTTATTCAGTGCGGGTTAATTATTTAAAGATATTTACAGGTATTTGTCTTGTAGGCTCACCTAATTGACTCATTAACAGTGTTATGTTTTATAGATGTGTTACTGTTCAGTCCTTCAGTTGTGTCCAACTCTCGTGACCATATAGTCCGCAGCACACCAGGCACATCTGTCTGTGTTTCTGGTTATGCCTGTCCATATGGTTTTCTCGTCAAAGATACTGGAGCGGGTTGCCAGTTCCCTCTCCAGTGGACAGCAATTTGTCTGACTTCTCTGTTATAACCTGCCCATCTCGGGTGACCCTACATGGTATAGCTAACAACTTCATTCAGGTACACAAGCCCATTTACTATGACAAGATAGAGATCTAGAAGGGGTTTATAGATGTAGGCAACGACCAGTAGGTCAAAAAAGTTATCTGCAGTTCAATAATGAATTTATAATTGTATTGATATGTTTGGCTTAATAATAGGTATCAGTATCAGGGTTTAAAGACCAATCAGAAACTATCGATCGTGAGAAGACTCTGACTGTTAATTTCGTATAACACAATAGCACACACAGCATTATTATTATTATTGTTTATTTGTAATGTGCCAACATGTTCAAGGCAAAATAATATTAACACACTGGATGTAGGGCCCTGTCTTTGAGCTTAGAGCCCATTGTCCAAAGTGCTTTCCAAAGCACCATGCAAAATTGAAGACTTGCAAACTTACAATCTAAAGGGTTGATTAAATCTTCTAATTGTTTGATTTGTATTGCAACACCAAAATATAAACAAATTAAGATTAAAACTAATTTAAGATGTAAACTAGAAGTGACCTAAAGAATAGGTAATATAACTATTTACAAACTCTTTTTAAGTTGGAAGGGTGTTTCTACACAAAGAGATTTGCAACAATAATGTGTAGAGTTGTGATATTGTTCGCTGAACACAAAGTTTATTGCTCACTCTTCAGAACAGTACAGTAAGTTATTGCTATTAGTGTTATCTACCTTTCCAAGTGTGAGGATCAATACTGTAATCGTCTCACTGACCATAGTCCCATAGAGATCACTCACCTCTTACAGATCGTCTTACTCATCACCCCCAGATCTAATTCCCTGTGACACACATTGCCAAGAGTTGCAAGCCATTGGTTAAGTATCATTGATTTGGATGTTCTTTGAATAGCAAAACATAGCACATTTTTAAGCCTTTAATCTAAAAGACTGAGGGATTTAAGAACAACTAAGAACTAAAAGAAACAACGTATGTACACAAACAAATCACAGATTCTTTAGAGGACAACTTTCATAACTTTCAGGTAGCAAAACCCAGAGTAAACAATGTTTCAACTTATTGTGGTTAAAATAACTGATTTTTTGTGAGAAAACATGAAAATAGCTGTTTTTTCCCTAGGTTAGAGCGCCTCCTATCTTTTACAAAATGCTTGGTATTGTGGCAGAGTGTACTAGCTTCCTCATTGCTGCAAAGTGCAGCACTAAGTAAATTATCCTTCCCCACAAACTTCAGCACAAAGGCTGAGGGGAAAACAGTTATTTTTAAGTTATTTTCTCGTAGGATTCATTTTTTTTTTTAATCACAATAAATTGAAAAGTTGCTTATACTGATTTACTGCATAAATGAAAGCTGGACCATCACTGTGACCCTATAATTATAAGCAAGAGCAGCACTATATCTGTATTTACTAATATGTTCGGCTCACACTTGACAAGCACTTCCATGGGCTCACTGCTGGTAGCTGTATTCACTAAGATTTGTGCTTATAATAAACTTGGCAGTGAGGTTGGGAGATTAATAATGACCACAACTCAAGATAACAATGTGCCTTTCTTAAAGTAAGACAAGTAAACACGGTAAAGGCTATTTGGGGTAAGCAGGCAGACAGTAGACAGAGGATGGTATTTAACAAAACACATGGTCAAAAATGGCCGGTCAGTCATGATATATGGAGCTCAACCACGTATTTGGGTGAGCTTCCCAGACAGATTCAACTAAGGCCTGGAGGCCTGGATGCCAGAGCAGTCGCTCATTGGTAAAAAAACAGCTTATTTGTGAATTGTTACATAGATACATAGGGCCTCATTCAATTGTGATTTGGCCATTTGAATAGGGCTCTATTTAAGCACATAGCATATTTTGTTTACAGAAGTTTTTAGTTAGTGAAGACCTTGCTTTTGGATGGAAGTTCACTATCTAAAAACTTCTGTAAACATATGCTCTGTGCTTAATTAGATCCCTGTTCAATTGGCCAAATCGCATTTGAATGAGGCCCATAGTAATTGAGATTTGAAGTCCATCAACTTCAAACTTTTTTTTTATCTCCTCTGATCCTTGTAATCTGTGGATTAATGTTAATTGTGCGCAAGATATCAAACAACTCGTTATCTAATACAACATATGTATATATATATATATATATATATATATATATATATATATATATATATATATATATATATATATATATATATATATATATATATATAAAAGGTCTCTATGGACATGATAACCCACTCAGAGAGCAACCTCGTTTAGCTCGCTTGTGCCCTTCACAGGGAGAAATATCCTGTAGTATATCAGTCTGGTCTCACTCACTAGAGTGACCCAGCCCCAAAATACCAGGCAATTCTACCCTGAACAGGAGAAACAGCAAACCCCAGACAAACGTTTCGGCCTTTATGGGCCTCATCAGTGAGGTGTAGCTAAACTCCCTAAGGCACAGCAGGCTTTCAGTTATCCGGAATCCATTTGGATTGGTAGATGCCGGATAAATGTAGTTTCTGGTTGCTTGAGGTTACTTTTAAAAGAGGCCTAGATTAGCTGCACATAGGATGCTCTGCTAAGTATATCTGTTAGTGAGGGCTGTTCTAGCGGCAGCAGCTTTCACTCCTCACTTACACACAGGTACGTTCGGCTGGAGGGTGCTATGCTGAACTCGGGGAATTAACGCCAACTCTGACCAGGCTCAGTCACTCATGTCTGTCTGCTTCCAGGTAACAATGATTTGCAGAGACAAACAGTGGATGCAAACTAGGTTCCTGTAAGCATTATGTGGCATGACAACCTGGCTCCTGACATTTGTTGAATTCTGTCAAATTTTATTTTTATTTAAAGTACAGTATTCAATTTTGTTTCTGGTTGCTTGAGAGTTTTGGTTAACTGAGAGTCTACTGTATATGTAAAAAAAAAAGAAGAATATATATATATATATATATATATTGTATATAAATAATATATGTGTGTTCACATTTGAATGTCTAAAACAAGTTAAAAAACATGTTTCCTGCTCGGACTTCGGAGAAATTACACTGCATTCTTGGAGCCTAGGCAGGGACATGCAAATGTGCCCACAAAGGCTTCACTCTTGCAATCATTACCATTTTAAACATGACTTCCTTTAAGCATATGCTTGCTGTATTACACAGCTTTTTTGCAAAGCTCAGAGTGGATTATACACAAGCCAGGAATTCTACCCACGCACAGCTGTTTCAAGGTTACTGCCTCTCATCAGCGTAGGGCTGCATCCTAGTAGTAGATTCACTACTATATATATATATATATATATATATATATATATATATATATACACATATATATATATCACATATATAGTTGTGAGCGTACGAGTTGTTGCTAACGATTGCGGGCTCGTGTAGCGAGCCGCAAAGGCGCTTCTTGCCAGCAACTGCGACACTCGCAAACTTCACGTTGTAACGCGGCCCTCGCGAAGCTTCAAAAATAGGTAAAGTATATGCATTTATTAATGTTTTATATATTTCATTATTATACACCAAACAGCATTAGCTACCTTACAATTTCATTGCCGTCATTTTTTGACGGGCAATTCTCTAGTATACTGTATATATATATATATATATATATATATATATAGTGGAAACGTTATCTAATATTATATCTAAAATTATTAAGATAGAAATAGATGCAAATTAAACTGTGCAATTTATTGGATTATATGGTTACATTGTTATTGCTCGTGTGTACATTAACCCCTTCTGGTACTAAGATAGAGAACTGATATTTTGGGAGAAAGTAAAAACTTAGCACAATATAAACAAACTTTCTGAATATTAGGTTTCTCAAAATTTTCAACTGCTGTATGGACAATTTTATTCTTAAAGCGAGCAATAAATAATCTTTACTCTAACATATACAAATGTTCAGGTCAAAGCTTAACGGAGCCAATTAAGGTAGATTTTGTTAGTATCTAGAGCAAAGAAATGTGTTTTTCTCATTAAAAGTTGTTTGTCCCAAATTGAAAACAATAAGATTAAATACAGAAGATCTGCTGAACTAATCACCATACACAGCTGTTCTAATTACATTGTAATTAACTTGGCATTTTTCAAAAGGGTTTCTGTAGCCCTTCATTGTGCATCTGTTGCAAAGATAGCATTACATTTGTACAATATTGCAGTGGCACTGCCTGTCTCAGTTTTAGATCTGTGCTCCCATTAATTAGTTCTAAACAACAGAATCCCGTCTCCATTTCCACTTATGTGTGCATATGTTATTTTCTGTTCCCTTTCTTCCAGACAATATGAATTTCTCACAAAAATATTAAATTATTTTTTTTCTAAATATTCATTGGAAGCTCAACATTGTTTGCAAATTGTAGTATTGCACAATATTTTTTATCTGAAAAAGTAACAAACTTTGGGCCTCATTCACTTGCGATGTGGCCAATTGAATAGGGCCCTAAAGAAGCACATAGCATATTTTTATTAAAGAAGTTTTTAGTTAGTGAAAACCTTTCTTTTGGATAGATGCTTGCTAACTAAAAACTTCTTTAAAAAATATATGTTATGTGCTTATTTAGGGCCCTATTCAATTGGCCAAATTGCAATTGAATGAGGGCCCATGAAAGGGACTTTAAAATTATTCTTAAGGAGCATGAAAGAATAGCTATACATTGTGATAGCCATTAGATCCTTATGTGACTAATTCCTGAGTTAATCAGCTTTTTTTCTGCAGTATTCTTAAACGTATATAAAAGTTTCCTGGGTTTCAAATGTTTGGTACAGTCAGTGATTATCAGAAAAATATGTATTATATAGATAAGTTCAGTGTACTTACAAAGTTAAATGCAGGAAAGTAAAATCCAGCTTTGCATACCCTTAGGGAGCTTACATAATCAAGTACTCAGAGGAAAGCAGCTAGATACAGAGCTTGACCTTTCTGGTAGAGACCAAAGGAAGTAATGGAGCAGATGGAATCACATGTTTAGGTGGGTTCTGAGCTTACAGCTGAATCAGACCACAAGTATAGAGAGAGAGAGACTACATATCCCAGGCTGCTTTGCAATACAGGAACTCAAGAGTTTAATTAAAATGTTTGAGCTAACCACTGCTTTCTCCTGATTGACCAAAACAAATTATGAATTTGATGCTAATCTTAGCAGGGATTTTCAGGTTGGTCAACTAACAAAAGCTGCTGCTTGCAAAATGAAAAGGTTTATCAGAGTGACGTGCAGTTAAAATGGGCAACATCCTTCAAATAGCGCTATTTTCAGTGGCCCTACTCTAATGGAACTTGTTGTTGCTATGTCATTCGGTTTTGTCCTACTCTCTGTGATCCTATGGACCACAGCACGCCAGACACAATCCCTATATTTCTGGTAGTAATTATCCATAAGGTTCTCTTGGCAGAGATACTGGAATGGGTTGCCACTTCATTCTCTAGAGGACCATGATTTGGCTGACCTGTCTGCTATGATCTGTCCATCTTGGGTGACCCTACATGGTATAGCTCACAGCATCATTGAGGTACACAAGCCCCTTCACCACGACAAGGTAGCGAGATCCAGAAGGGGTACTGGAACTAGAAGCACTGATTAAGGTATCACAGCAGAGGTTCCAAATATGGATACACATAGGTAATAACCAGTACTCTGTCGGTTGCATTTGTCTAAATTAAATGATATTGAATGTTAATGTTTTGAGCTGTCAGTCAGCCTTTATGACCCACCCACAAAAAAAGAGGTTAGAAAGTTCAGAGAGAGTCAGACAGGACTGAAGCTTGCACCTTCAGTTTGCTAACTGCAGCATTTGTTAGTTGACACACTAACAATGCCTCCAATATTAGCATAAAACTAATAATTTGTTTTGCCCAATCAGGAGAAAGCAAAGGTTAGTTGATACATTTGTATCATACTCTGGGGTTCCTGTGTTGCAAAGCAGCCTGGGATATGTAGTCTCTCTCTCTATATCATTGTGGTCTGATTCAGCTGTGATCTCAGACCCCACCCAACCATGTAATTTCATCCAGCAGCAGTTACTTCCTGTGGTATCTGCCAGAAAGGTCAAACTCTGTATTTGACTGCCTTTCCTATGTGTACTTAGTTATGTAAGCTCTCTGTGGGTGTGCAAAGCTGGATTTTACTCTCCTGCCTATAACTTTCTAAGTACATTAATCTTTTCTATGTATGACATATTTTTCTCATAATCACTATCTATTATTTAGCAAACATTTGAAATCCCAGAAACTTATATAAACCTTAAAGTTTTTCATAAGCATAATATTGCAAACCATTCAAATAATCAAACAGAATTGCAGCAATGGTTATAGCTAATTTCAATAAATTAATATATTTACATTTCCAATTCTTTCTATTAAATACAAGCTTCACAGCTCTTAGTCTAATTTGTTGAAACTAACCTTAATTAAATTTAAGTTAATTAAAATCATTAGATTTTTCAAACTAAAACTTGAATTACAATTCTTTTTTAAGTAGAATTTGCTTCACGTATGTCTAATTACATTACTAACTGATCAGTTATGATTAAGGCCAGTAGCCATAATAATTGAAAGTTCCTACAAGTGAAACAGCTCATTTGATGTGGGAGAAGAAAACCAAAATGTTACTTGTTGGGTAGATTGGCGAAATATGCAGGTATTAACAAACTGTATAAAATCAAAGGCTGGCGCACCATGCTGGAAACTAGTGATTGTGATAGAGAAATATCGCGGCTCTTCATTGCAGCCCCCTCACAGTATTCTCTAAGATTTTGAGGAGATTTTTGAAACTCAATCAAACTCTATAAAATATATAGTGCATCATTTTATTCTGGTTATGGGCACAATGTTCACTTTATAGCACTAATAATGTCTGTCCTATTCTGGAGTTTTTTTTTTTAAAAGGTACTTATTACTGAGTGGGTGTATATTTGTATCAATACACCAAATGAGACTGGCCCATGGTCACATACCTGTTGTTGCTGTTGTTTAGTCATTCTGTCATGTCCGACTCTTGTGACCATATGGACCACAGCACGCCAGGCACATCTTGAATCTGGTTGTGCTCATCCACAAGGTTTTATGGCAAAGATATAGGAGTGGTTTGCCAGTTTCTTCTCCAGTGGGCCGTCAGACCTCTCTGCTATGACCTGCCCATCTTGGATGACCCTACATGGTATAGCTCACAGCTTCATTGAAGTACACAAGTTAATTCACCACAACAAGGTAGCGATCCAGAAGTTGGTCACATACCTAACACTCCATTAAATAAACAAGTTCCATACATTTACAACAAGTTACATACATACAAGGAAGAAATATATTCACAACTATTCATTTGTTAATGCGTATATACAATTATGCTGTCATGTCCGACTCTCTATTATCCTATGGACCTCACCATGCCATGCACAACTATCATTATGTCTCTGGTTGTGCTTATTCATAAGGTAGTCTTGGCAAAGATACTGGAATGGGTATGAGCCATACCTATTTTCCAGTGAAATCTACAGTTGTACGTATGCTCTTTTCACTTCCTGATAATGTCAATGAAGCAAAAACAGGTTTTACTTAATTATTGTTCATGCAAAACACAACTTTCCTAAGCATGCTCTTTTAAATCCATAAAAAAGAATTGTGTTCCAAGTCCCTTTAAGTTATTTCTATTGAAAGCTCTTGCACTAAAAAGTTCAAGCCTTGTCCAGAACCAGCTCAAAGTTAATTCTACCATTTCACTCCACTCCACATTTCACAAAATTCACCACATTTTCTATTTCCAAATTTCAGATAATGACCTCTTGTTCAAATTTTTCTTCTTCTAAAAGAGACTTTCCAGGTTGCTGAAATTCTTGGCATTTTTAAAAGGTTGCCTTCTGCAATACTAATACCAGACTGATGAAAATAAGCACCAAACTGGAGAATATAAATATTGAAGAAAAACAAAAATTAGATTTAAAGCTGCCTTTTGATTTCTTGTTAAAGGGACATGGAAGGTTTCTGGATTTCATTAGGAATATAATATACCTATGTATCAATGTATATTTATGTACTTTATTTTATTAAGAAAGTTCTTAAAGGCTCTGTTTTTTCTGCCTAAAATCTTACAAATAGTTCCTAACTGATTTTCTCCTTTGTAGTGTATGAAAACAGTGTGTTACTAAGTACAGGGTATGCAGTGTCTTACAGTAACCAATCAGTGGCAACATTCTGCAATATAATACTTGAGAGCGGTCACTGATTGGCCAATTTGAAACACTACACTTCACAATCTGTGTATTCAGAAGCTGCATGAGCTACATCGGCCAGATACAAACAGGTAAACATTGTATGAATGTAGGCGGAAATAACAGAACTTTTAAGCATGCCTTAAAATAATAATATGCATAAAAGTAAATAGATACGTAGGTATATTATATTCCCAATGTAATCCAGAAACCTTCCAATATTACAACGAAAAATTACACATGTTTAAACAGTTTTTTGAATATAATGAAGCATAATTAGGTAGGTAAAAATCCAAACGCTATTTTTTAATTATAAATAAATAAATGATGTCTGTGTTGGTCCCTGGGGGCTTCTTATAAAACTTTTGGTGAAGGTTATGTGTTTAAGAGGGGCATTTATATGTCTGGAGAAGCAGTGGATGCAACTATTGTCTAAATATTGTGAGCCTGCATGGCAGAAGAGGGTGGCCAAGTTCAATACCATCCAATTATAAAAAACACCTTCTTCACCTCTCCATCCTCTCCCACCCTCCCCTCTACTGGTAAATAAAAAAACATACGCCTTAGGCACCACCTATCAGGAAACAATGCAATCAGACAAAACAAAGTACAGGTCGGGCACTGATTATCCGGTATTGGATAATCCAGCACCTCTTCTAATCCGGCAGCCTCCGTCCTGCACTGAACTGATCGCTTCAGTCAGTGCCCGGATCAAATCCTCGAGCATCCCCGCACAGTCTCCCTCCCTGGCCTTGCTACAAGAGCACACAAGGTTGGCAGTGAGGGATCGGGTGACTTTACCCGATTAACCTGATTTGCCAGAGCACCGTTGGTCCAGCAAAATCATACATCCGGCATGCTCAGTTCGAGGATAATCGGAGCCCGATTTACAAATTTCCGATTTTTCTTTAAATATAATATTATGCTCAAAGCAGCTAATGTTATTAGTTTGTTAAATACACGGCAAATGTGCAATTTTCCTTGAGGTACAGTGTCCCTTTAAACAAAACCTGTGAATAATCAGTCTCCCATAGGGAATGTCTGCTTTTTTTTTATTTGATATAACATCTGCTTATAATAGTGTTTTGTTACTTTGCAGCCAAATATTCATTTAACTTACACTTTTATAGTTTCGCTGCTAATTAGAAGCCAATTTCAAAAAGGTCTATTATGCATGCCGGGTATTTTAGTTTTGAACACTAGATGTAATTGTTTTAAAGTTACAACAACAACAAAAAAAAAAGAGCGCCGTTACTTTGAAGCGCTTCTGCAGTCGTCGGAATTAGAAGCTTGTAGTTAGATTGATTACTTTTATAAAACTGTGGAAAAGCAGCTGCAGTGCCAAATATGTAAAATCAAGATCTATCAAAGTGTCTAAAGTGGTGATCAAACACAAATTCTTCCTTTTAAATTGCATATTTCTATACAGATAACTGATTATGTGGTTTCAGGAGATGTTGCATATTAAGCAGGCACATTATGCATAACACCAGCTTTAGTTTTGTAATATTTAGCAGTGAGATCATTGCTGACAATCCACATTTCTAGTTTTTCGGCTGAATAAATTGAGGGGTTTTGTTATCATGACAGCTTAGCCCTCCCTGCCATATTATATGGTTTGTGGTAACAGCAGGTGTCTGCCGCTGAAGAGATACATGCACAATGTAGTGTGAGCGCTGCCCTTGAACCAAGAAATACTGTTCTGTTACAGAAAATAGCGTTTCTTAACATGCAATATGTAGTCTCAGTAATTGGCCATATATTTACAAACAGCTTTTTTGGAAAAAAGGGTAATGTACATTTCTCAGAATTTAAAAAAATAAAAAAAAATAAACAGAGGTTTCAATGTAGTAACTAATATATTCAATTAGGCAGACCAGGGATCCACCATTGCAATGTTATGTTATTAACATTGACAGAAGGGAGGGGGACCTATGATTCGGATCACACAATGCATAAATATTATATGTTTGTGAGTCTAGTGAATGGAGGGGCCTGGTGCAATAAAACATTTGGGACCCTCTTGGCATGTGAGGGGAGGGATTGAGAAGAGAGGTAGAGAGAGAAAAGGGAAGGTGAGGGGGGAATGAGGAAAAGAGAAGGTAGAAGAGTGAGAGAGTGAAGGAAGAGAGAGAGAAAGGAAAGAAAGAGAAGGAGATAGAAAAGAAGACAAAATGGGAAAGACAAGAGCGAGAAAAGGGAGGAGAGAGAAATGTAAGACATGCAGAGGTAGAGAAGTAGACATAGGTATGGTGATGAGTCAGGATGGGTGAAGAGAGAAATGTGGATAGGTGGAAATTCAGATAAGTGTAGGATGAGATATGAAGTGAAGAGGGCAGTGAAATAAGGGGGAGATAGAGATAGAGAAGAAAGGGAAGAGAAAGGGGGAAATGGTGGGAAAGGGGGGGCAACAAGGGAGAAACCAGAGGTTAGGGGAGAGATATGAAAAGGAGGAGTAGGGGTGAGAGAGAGGAGAGATGAGAGAAAGGAGGGGAGAGGAGAGGGAAGGGAAATGAGAAGGAAATGAAAGAAAAGCAGTGTAAGAGAATGGGAGTGAGAAAAAGGGAAAGAGAGAAAATCTGCATAGGGGGTGGAGAGAGGGGGAAAGAGGATAGACCCCAAAATGGGAGTGACAGCAATAGAGAGTAAGGGATGGACAATAGAGAAATGGAGAGGGAGAAGGAAGTTAAAGAGAAATAGAGACAATAGTTGGTGAGAGAAGGGAGAGAGGGAGAAAGTGAGGAGAGGAAGCATGAACGATAGAGAGGAGGGTAGAGAGAGAAAAAGGAAAGATAGAGAATGGGGAGATAGAAGAGGTACATAAATGGAGGATAATAGAGAGAGAAGAGAGACAATTAAGGGAAAGGAGAGGGGGAAAGTTAAGATAAAATAATGGAGAGAGAGAAGGGGAAGAGAAGAGTGCAAAAAAGTGAGGGAGGGGGGGCGTAGGGGCCAGAGAGAGGCAGAAGATCAGAGAGGGCTGCCAGGGACCATAGGGGGCTAGGAGGGGCCACCAGAGAGTGGTGGGGGGGGGGGCTGGAGATTAGGGCACCAGTGCACCAGTGGTAGATCTGCCCCAAAATCTAAGTAAGAGCATAATTAAGCATGAAAAAGCATCATACAGCAAGTTTTGAATTTGAATAAAATCACTGATGCAATTGATGATACATTGGTGGAAGTTGTTTGCGTGTGAGAGGAGCATTTACATTTCTGTAGAGCTGTGGTTGCATCCTGTGATGCAATGTCCTGCATCTGGACCAGAAGGGGTGTTGTGTTTTTTTCAGTCTTAGCCAGTTATCAAACTTCTGTCTGTTCCATCTTCCTCCCATACCCCTCCTTTAACTGATCATGCAGCTTTCAGTATGTGAGTAACAAACACAAAATGGATTCTTGTACTTAAAAAATTAGATTTTTCAAAACATGTTTACGCCCATGGTTTACACAGCTGCTAATATTGTTAGTTTGGTATATACTTGACAAACAAGTGTATTTTTTTTAAACTGCAGTGGTCCTTTAATAGTTTGTCTATCAATCACCAGATTTACTATCTGAACATATTATATTTTGTAGCAAAAATATGAACAAAGTTTTAATCAACAAATCTTAGTATAATAAACTCTTTTTTTTTATAAGCTGCTCAAATCAATGTAAAATATAATATTATAAAACTTTTTCAATAATCTTCAAAGTGATGGTCAGAATTCTCCATGTGAAACAATTATGAAATCTAATGCAGGACCACACACACCACAAAAAGTATACAGTCTTAGAATAGGCTTGAATCAGAAAAGGTCAGAGTTAAGACAGAGCAACTAGGATGATAAAGTTGCTTAAAAATGTAAAAGCAGATGATAAGTCAGGAGGGCACAATCAGATCCAGCAGGATATAATAACGAAAATATGCAAGGTTATATCACACCAGAGCCTAATGTAAACATGCTGAAACACTGTGGTCCATATTGATCCAACAAGTTGATCATATTGATCTTTCAGGTTGGAGGCAGTCCATTTTAAATGATGCCTGGGGGTATATTTGATTTGTGTTTTTTTTAGACAGGAGTGGTAGCAGCTATTAACTCTAATACAGTTCAAAAGTACACCATGGAGCTATCCAAGAGCTAATATGGTTCACTAAAGATTCTGGATGAGGTTTTAAGTTCAGAGAGTGCTTTATCTTGCAGTATACAGTTGGAATTTTAATTAATTAACAAAACAATATACCATACTCCATAATTCAGAATTTGTACCAGTTAGATCTGCTGTTGGGTCTCTATGTTTAAAAAAAAACACCTAATTATCAAAACAAATGAAATAGTAAAAATCTAAAGTATATATATATATATATATATATATATATTTATATATATAATTTATTAGACTATTTTTGGAATTGCATATAATATCAAAAATAATAGTGTATGTTATTCACTTATAATGCATCATAGCATTACATATAATATCATTAACACTTACCACTGTAAATTAGTGCAACATATCATATAGTTGTTGGAGTCAATGGGAAAATAGAGGTAAATAGCTGAATGCATCATATGTAAAAATAATTAGAGAAGACCACTTAATTGAACATAACATTTCTACTTGATATATATATATATAATCTAAATTGCTGCTCAAACACGGGTCCCCCTGCTCCAGATACACCAGGGTGCTCCTCCAATCGCCAGCTGGAAAAGGTCTTTTCAGCTCCAGGCTGCTCAGCAGGATTCATCAGAGATCCATTGGATGAAGATCTTGCTGTTGAATAAAGAGGGTCTTGGACCTTCAAGTAATATTCTAGAGCCACTATATTGTAGAAAACAGCTATATCACTTTATTGAGGTAAACATAGTACATTTATAGGGGGGTAACACAAAAGAAAACTTAAAAAACAGGTTTGGCAACTGTCGAAAAGTATCTTTGAATTCCCTGCCTACCTAGGGTGACCAATCACAAGAGAGCCTACATTGGCAGTTTTAAATGTCCTGCTCAGGATAAGCAGATCTATTCCACAAAGGCCAACGTCAGCAGCTCTCCTATTGGTCCAGGTAGTGAGCTGAGCAACCAATCATAAGAGAGATGATAAACCCTGCAAATTCGATTAATCCTCCCAGAGCCTACGGTGGTCACTTTTCTCAATGGGAGAAAGGCGCTAGGAATAAATGGATTATGGAGGACATCAAGGGATAATGCGGCTGGTTTACGAGGGTGCTCTGCTATACATCTGATGCCGGGGGGTACAAGGCCTTGTATGTGGGATTGTTCAGCCATCTTCTCTATTTTTAAATTCCCTGCTGTAGCCCACCTAATCCCTATAGAGTCGCAGTAGAGGAATTCCAATTGGTCGCAGCGGCGTCCGTTCAACCAATCGGACGATTTTGAATCAATCTATAGGAACTGTCAATGGGGAAATGCATGGGATTTTTCGGCCAGTTCCTTCCAAAATCCCCAGGCCCGCTAGACCCCTCTCCCCAACTCCAGTGATCAAGCTCCTTATGGAAAGATGTAAGGGACCGTGTCTACACACTAAGTATTTGCATTTTGCATTTTTAGCCACTGATTAGATTATATTTAGAAACATATAGTTATGAATATATTTCAGAAATTATATTTTAGCAATGTTAATGGAAATATTGGGGTCTTACACAGATTGTTCAATATTTTACATATTATTTGTGATCTATAAAAGTTTACATTCAACATCTCTTAGAAGATAGTAAATGGAAAAGAGCAAATGTAGGCCTTGAAAATTGTGTTCAAGATATTTTCTGCAACTTAAAGCTGACTGCAGTTAGTGCGCCAACAACCTCTTCGGATGCAGTTGTAGGATTTACAGATATCTTAAATTAAATATTGAAGTTGGTGTTGAACTACAAGTGTCATTTCTTTGAGTGAAAGTTTTGACTGTAATTAGATTAACATATAAAGCCCTCCACAATAGTGTACCCTCCTACATCTCTGCTCTCATCCCAAAATACACTCCCACCCGCCCTCTTCGCTCTGCTAATGACCTTCTTCTTTGTTTATACTTGTACCTAACCCCTGTATTGCGCTGCGGAATATGTTGGCGCGTTGTAAATAAAGGATAATAATAATAATTGTAATTCCTGTGTTTTTGTTCTCACGTCCTTCTTGCTGTTCGCCTGTTTTTAGTAGACAGTAGAATAAGGTAACAGACTAACTATGGGTGAAGGCAGCTGAATAGCCATATTGTATACTACTATATGTAGGTAACATGCAAAGTCACCCGTTACAGAACTAAATTAATTGACAGTCCAATGACCAACTTTCACTCCCACAATGTATCTACATTATGACAGGAAATTATTATTAACTATTATTAACTGGCCATTCCATATACCATAGTTTTAGTTATATGTTTATGGACATTTTATAGTGTTTTCAATGTTCAACTACTAATAAGATTACATTTACATGTCACAAATTATCATGTAGCTTGACAGATATTTGCAATTGTTGGGGGTCATATTCAACCATCTCTTAGCAGCAAAGTTTTAAGCATAAGTAAAATATTTAAATATTTTATGAAAGTGGTAAGTCATGTTGTGTCTCATCTATTTCTTAACATTTGCATAAACCTGTGTAGAAGATCTCAGGACTTAGTGACAATTAAAAGATTTTCTAGACAAAAGTTAATTCTTTGAGCAATATTTAGATATATTTCTCTTATCAGACTCCTGTTTCTGTTCTCCTAAACCTACACATTACAGCACTAGATACACATTTTATAAATATATATGTGTATTTGAATTTTAAAACGCCATGAAAATCATAGAAAGCACTTAGGCCCTGAAAACTTCTGCTGACTATAGCACTAGGCTTTGTTATACGTTGCTTATTCTTTGTATGTGTGTTTCTAATCTGTAAAAAAGTTATTTATATGCAACAGTGTATGAACATTGGTTATTCTTCTTCATCTATGTTGCAGCAGGAACAACGCAGCAATATCTAGTAAAGTATACATTTATAAAAACTGCATTCAGGCCCGTTTCACCACGCAATTGTTAATCTGAAAAGGAGCAAAGTAGTCAAAAATCTTGGTAAGAAATTACATTGGTGATTTTCCAGTGCTGTCAATGGAAAAAAAAAAAAAAGATTATTTCTATGCAGATGAATCCTCACAGCAACTCCACTGAGAATTATATTTAACTTGCCATGAATGCAAGTAATCTGTTTTTCCCCATTCCTAAAGAGGTTTGCAAAAATATCATTACCAAGTTTTTCTTTCCAATAAATCACCTCATAAATGAAATCTGCTCTAAAATGAAAAGCATGTTATTGCCCTGAAAAGTACCCATTGGAGTACAGTATACGCATCTAAGAGAAGGAAGGCCAATTCTGATCATGATAAAAGAAGCAATAGCACAATTATTATCTGAAATAGCTGTAATAATAGGAGAAAATATATATTTTATTTTATCCGTGTAGAGGAAATGTGTATTGTTATAAATGCTCATTTTGAGAGAAAATGTATAAAACTTGTAAAGATAGGACAATACTCACACTCATCATGGTTCTATACAAGGTACATTTAGAAAATAAACTGTTCTACACAGAATGCTGAAGTATAGTTGATAAAGGAAAGTGATGTTAGTTGGTTTTTCCGTGTTGAAGTACGTAGAAGGAAAGCTATAGTACATTGTATTTCTGTAATATAAAAAATCTAAACACAAGGAGAGTTGGTTGTATTAAGGGATATCTTTTAGAGACAAACTGAAAACGTCTTTGTAAATGGCTTACAGATTTCTCAAAGTGCCAGGGTTTCTTCTTCAATTATGAAGTTCAAAGAAGAAACCTTTGTCATTTAAGAAGCTCTGCAAACCAGTAAATTGTAGCACTGACTCAAACTGGGCATCTAGGCATAACCAGACTACATTGAACGTTTCTGGTGTAAGCGTCAAAATTCGATGCATCCTGATGTACGTTTCACTGCTACAGCTGTTCTGCCAGAGCTAAGCAAACTGTAAGAAAATAAGAGGCACTTATGTAAAGCATTTATATGAGGTTGTTGTTGTTGTTGTTGAATCGTTCAGTCGTGTTTGACTCTTTGTGACTTTATGGACTGTAGCACGCCAGGCTCTTCTTTAAGTCGCTGTTGTGCTTATCCATATGGTTTGATTGGCAAATATACTAGAGTGGATTGCCAGTTCCTTTTCCAGTGCACCACCATATGTCTGACCTCTATGTCCTGTCCATCATTGGTGACCCTACATGGTATAGCTCACAGATTTACTGAGATATACAAGACCCTTCACCAGCGACTCAGAAGGGGTTATATGAGGAAGCATTGGTTTAATATATTATTCTATAGTGGTGCAAGGGTTCAGTCAGTTTTGGGGATACAATATTTCACTTAGCTTTCCAGTGAGGAGGAATTCCTCATAGATTAACAACATACAGTATATTATATTCACATAACTTCAATATTGATAGTAGTATGGGAAAGATTCTAATTATTGTTATTATGTTTTTATACCATAAAATGCTATGATTATTAATAATTAATCTGTATTGTTAATACAATTTACATTGTTAACCCTTCTACAATCCTTTTTCAGTACATGCACTTTGGGATGAGAATTATTAATCCTATATATCAGTATTATCATTGAGAGGAGAATGGGCAGATGAGCTGGCTCTATTGGTTTGTAGCTGCCAGTGGTACCATCTTTAGTGTCCAAGTTGCATTAATTCTTTAGACATGTACTGTTTATTGGTAACCAATGTGTCCCATTGATGAACTTGCTGCAGAAACAAGATATGCACAGTGTGAAAATGAGCTCCTGGGAATATTGGTTACTTGTCAATGAGTTAACAAATAAGTTAATAGTTAGACAATGAAAACAGGTGCAGATTACAAATTCCCAGTAGCCTAATTTGGTACACCACTTAGAATGGTTACTACAGTACATCAATGTAAAGAAAACAACTGCAAGACCAGATATACTATTATGCTTATCTAATTGTAATGTAATTCCCGCACTTAACCAACAAGTTCAAGGAATTAAGTGTCATTACTGATCCCTGCTGATTCCATAAATGAAAGGGTGGACTAATGAAAAAGGTAATAGCTCTGAGTGTAATATTACTTGTTGGGCAGATGTAAACATTCTGTGACTGATTCATTTCTAAGGGCTGTGAGATTTTAATAGAGATGAGACTTCATGCTGGAACATGTCCCTGAGGGTCATTTAGGAAAAGTGTAAACCAAGAGTCATGTCATTAGTATTCAAGATATGGTGAAAAACAATTTTCCATGCATTGGCATAAAAGCAAAGACATTTAAAAAAAAATATTTACCAAGACGTCAGATAACTAAATATTTGCAGAAGAACCTGGACTGAGACTGCAGGAGTTTTCATAAAACATCCCCATAGCAAATAGCCTTTTCAGCCTCAAAGAACCATTTTGCTAACTTTGAGAACCTTGTGATTATGGTCCAATATCCCTCCTTCACATGGCTGAACTAAGAAATATTAAGATAAATGTTTCAATTTATTTCAATTAAATAAGTTAATTTATTGTTAAAAAACTTGACAACAATGAAAATAGCAAGTTTAACTTTTATCGTTTGATTTGGTGATCCCACCATCTCACAATCTACTTTTTTGTCAGAGTGTAATTTACTGTTCATATGATACATTGAAATAAGACAACTGGGAAGTGGCAGTACACTATGCCACCAATGTTAAACAGTTTGTAAAATATAACAGAAGCCACAGCCTCTGATGAAGCCATACATTCGCTGAAACGGCTGTTAGGCTGGCCCCTTTTTTAGCATTTAGGAACTTATTTTCACATATCTACTAGAGAACTTGTGAGGCTTCCAATAGGGCATTGGCTAATGTTCTCTTTATCTTGAGTTGATCTGCTGGAAATATAAAATAGGGTTCATTATTATTTTTATTATACTGTGGTCTCATCATTCACTATCACCATCAATTATTGGACTATTGTGATGAAGGTCCACAATATCCTTTAAGAATATGTGACTATTTCTTATATCTATTGCAGGGCTCCAAGCCAGATTTGGGGTATTTCTTAGAGAGCCTCCCAGGAAGGAGGACCCATTGAGGTCATAAGCCTAACCTTCCATGCTACCCATGTTTATTAGATTATATATTTTATATTTTATAATAATTTGATTTATGTGATTTGGAATTAATGATGTGGGCTCACTTTTTAAAGACGCGTGAAATAATTTAATAAAGTTGACAATTTTTAGATACTCCTTACATTGTATTGATGATAGTACTCATTATTAGGTGTTAAGCAACCTAGGGTTTGTTTAAAACTACCAGAATATAAATATAACAAGAGGGCGAAAGTTGACGAGCCAACCAGCTACTTTCAGTGTGATGATTTTTTTTCTCTCAATAATTGGAAAACTTATTTATAACTGATCTTTGTTACTTACAAGTTATAAAAACTTAAAAGTGTCAGTTTTTGTATCAGGTATCAACCGTGCTATTAATTTATTGTATAAGGACAAACGTATAATATTTTCTAACTGCTTAATAAAGTACATCATTGTATGTAAAGTCTAAAATACTAGGCATGTTTAATATTTAATCTGTACAAGGTATGAAAATAAGTTGGGCTAGCTTCAATAATCATTGTTTCTGATGCATCAATTGTGACTACCAGTAGACATTTTGTCCTTTTCATTGCCTCCTTTGTATTCACCAAAGAGTGTTTCCCATTACCTTTTTAATGAGCGAGCGACTCTTTGTAATAGTTATGAAACCTGCAGGGCAAGTCCTTAAAAAAATAGACTTAATAATAATGAATAAAACATTCAGCAATAGAAAAAGTTACACAACTGCTGAAGTATAAAGGAGTGCAACACTGGAGTTAAAATCACTAATTAAAGTTACAAGATAAAAAAAAAAAAAAGTATTTCAGAGTTGCTTCTTTAAAATGTACCAATGACTAACAACTAACGCTATGTTCTCCAGGGCCAATATAGCAATCTGTACTTTAATTCCGAAAGCCCAATTAAGACTCGTTAACTTGACTCAGAGGAATATACAGGTGGTTCGGTATAATGGTTTTATCTAAACTTAATCATTTTTTGCTTGGAGCCTCGATTTTTTGCAAAATCAAATGTTAAAGTAATTTCTGCTGTGGTTATGATTTAGCTGAACAACACCTATAGCACCTGCTTTCTCTGAGTAACCCTAATATTACTCAGTGTAAAATAACTTGAGTACTTCATCAATATAATGCTCTTGTAAAAAGTGCATTTTTCTATCTTAAAAAAAGATTGAAGGTTGCCATTTTGACAGTTGGCCTTTCTAATATATCCACAAAAATATTTTTTAAAGTTTTGCTACTGAGATCATTGTACTTAATTATTGATTAGTTTCCTAAGTATTGTTATTGGTGCAGGTGACTGCATAAAATAGACTATGCATGCCCAGCCCTAGGTGACCGCACACCACCACATTTATTTAGAGTGCTTGTTCCACATATTTTAAGAAAAAATAACCTAAAAGCGCTTGACATCTGTTTTTGTAAATCACTACTTACTTTCAGTATCATGTTTTTTCATTTTAGTTTCCAACTGTACTTATCTTATTGGTAACTTGATAAAGGAAATGACTGCAGCCCAATAATTTTCCCTTGTAGGCCGTTAAGAGGATACCATCATCTGACAAATTATACAAAACTCTAATTGCATTGCTAATTTATATTAGGAAGGCAAGGAACAGATGGCAGATACAATAGAAAGGCAATTTTAATCACATAATACAATGATCCACTGTCCAAATTAGTTTCTCACGATTGATTAATTTTGCTCATCTCATAGACAACCACTTGAAAAATATATGTTTTAACAGAGAAATATGTGTTTTTCATTTTATATAAGCATCTCTCGAGCACTCATGAAGTACAGTTTTTTAGCAGTGCATAATGGGGCATTTAAAAAAATAATTAATAAAGATATTAAATGAACATTATGCAAATCACAAAATGACCCTGTTTGAATTTAGAGGACAGATCCTTCAATGAAGGTTCTTCTACCTATAAAGGTATATTTTGTGAGTTTATGTTTTATGTTTGTACAATAGATACTCCACCTGCCTCATATTGTAACATACTAAATTATTTACTGAATAGTGCTAAAATGCTACCTTATCAAATGACCTGAAAATAATTATCCACCACATAAAAGGTAAATGGAGGTAGGGTAATGTTATGCTAGATGCAAATATATATATATATTTTTTTATAACATGGAATGGGTTGTGAAGTGTCCTCTAGTGGCCGATACACTGCCAGGAGATGGTTGCAGAAACTTATATTCGACTAAAGTAGGTGGTCTTGGAGAGATCAAATTTTAATGAACCTAGCCATATAGGGATATATCAAAGTACTGCGAGTATCTTATTTTACTGCATTTGTTCTAAACAACTAGTCCTAAGGTGAGTCCTGGTTCCTGAGGAACAAAAAGGGATGATGACAGTCTGGCACTTTAAACATACCACTTCCATTATTCAAAACTGGTTGAAAATGTAATGAGTTACATGTAGTGTCACCCTGTTGGTCTCAAAGCCAATCCCAAGGAGCATTGGACAGTAACCATCTTCACCACAGAACAAACAGGTTGAAAGACATTGCTTTAGTGAATTCTCACAAGGTTAGTCACCACATTTCAGAAAACTATAGATTGAAACAAAATTATATATTTATAGATAGACAAACTTCAAATGAGAAAACAACTTATACCTAATGTATAACACTAATTTAGTGATGTATATGGATTTGTTTTCATTTGCTAATGTGTCAATACCTGGTCTGCTAACTGGATAAAATAAGATTGCCAAAACTGTAATATGGGAAAGGTTTGGGTAGTAAAGAAAGGAAGAGAGAAGAATTAGAGAAGAGGGATAAGAAGAGACTGGTGATATGGGGAATTAGGGAAACTAGGTATCATGTATAAATTATAGAATAATATCCCGGAGCTAGGCATACATCGCCAGATTCACCATTCCTTGAAAGGGCTGCAAAGCATATTTCTTATGGGAAGTTGTCATTGTAACTGTAATGAACCTCTTCACAGCAAAGCTTAGTGAATCTAGGTGATAGGGTGCTCAGTCTGGGGTGTGGGGCACCCTGAAAAGCATCAGATGGCATAGTTTGGTGCCTCTTGCCCATTATAGCATTTTCTCTGTCCATGTATGCGTTTATGGACATACATATACATTATTATTATTATTATTATTATTATTATTATTAAATTAATGCAAGTACACACGTACATATGCAGACGTACATGCACAAAGATACATGTACAAATGTGTCCGAATCGGTGTACATGCACCTTTAGATGTATAGCAAAATTTGCTTTGGTTCTTCTGCATTGATTTGTATACAAGTATGTGTGTGTTTGTATCTGTTGGACTATTTACTTATTTTGTATGTCATACATTTCTCAATCCAACAATGCCAGAGATACAGGTATCAATGTAATGAAATGCATTGCTTTATCGTAATTGGTAACATGTTTTCTAGAAAACTTTAATGCAACACCAGTAAATTAGTCCAAAGCTGACTGCCTCTCCAAAGCACACACACGAACATTGTACTAGATGACTAAAACATTAAATTGCAGAGTATTCTACAAAATGCCAATCATCCCCTAAAATAATCTGTATGGCTAAAGGTTAATTATGATACAAGACAGTTTACATATATTAACAAGAATAGTCCCTTAAGCTACCAAAATGAAAATATTACCAGCTGGTGCCACTGATATATTACTCCCTATTGTGGGCACTGTAAACAGGATTGTTATATGATGCTTTCCTTTTGCTGATTATGCCACTGACTGATCTGTCTATTACTACACAAACTAATTACAATAGTGAAATTCTTTTCACATTAGGGTGTTTAAATGGGGGCTCATAAGTGATCTTGAGTTTAATGGCATCCCAGATGTTGTGTGGTATTGCTTTTATGGTGTGGTAGAAAATGCTAGGACTTGTAGAAATCTAGGTTTTTATATTAATCTTCCTTCCACATTTGCATTCTAACCTTGCAAATTGTCACTATATCTTTAAATATTTTGAGAGAACTGTGTCTGGTATGGTGTATCACTAAAATCAGCAACAGAATGAATAATAAAAAGGGTAATGTATTAAACAATAAAAAAAGCTTAAATGGCTTTATAAACTCAACCTAAAGGTACTCATCAAGAATGCCAGGTTTAAAGGTTTCCTTCGCCTGCTGCCAGTTTTCTTGTCAGATCATAGCATTTTCAGTCAGTTCTCATTGAATCAAGGAGATAAAACATTCTGGGGTTTAATTGAGTAGGCATTACATTATCATTGCAAAGGTGAACTGGAGGAGGGATATTTGGACCCAACTTCTTTGTTGGCAAATGTAGAGTAAGATTACAATGGGAGGGATTTACTAAACACATTCTCACCTGCGATGAGGTAACAAGAGCAAAAATAATATGAGAAGGGCTCATTTTTCACATGTGAGATGAGCCTGAGATGCTTTGCAAATTTGCTTTTAATGAAACAATGGAGAAAAGAAACATTACAGATCCATTTGGGATTTGTTTTTGGACAAGTACACACGGCCACATGAAAATTACATTGTGCTTTTATTTGCTACCTATACAGCAAACTAATGAATACATTAAATAAAGTCAAAAGAGTCTAAAATAGTCCTATTTACAAAAAAAAGTATTTTTACAACTTTGCTAATGTTGTACAAGAAAAAGGTGCAAAATTAACACGTCTGGATTCAGCATGATGCAAGGTTCATACCTTGTTGATTGCAGCGGTGAACCTCACTGCATTCCTTAGTATATAATAAGATCCATTCTGGAGCATAGCATAGCTTTACACAAGTTAATTGTCTAAAGGTTATTTCCTGGGGTCATATTTGACATATCCAAAATTCTCCTCTGCCCACCAGCAACTCCTGCCCCTTCCTGTCTAAAGTTTGAATGCTTTGCCAGCTATTTTATGCATAAAATTGAAAACATTTGTAACAAATTCACTTCTCAACATGGCCCACACACTCCCTCCTCTTAACTTATTGACAGCACCCAGCCTTCCCCAATCCCACAGCCACTATGCACTCCTTTAACCTTTTAACAGTCGACTATCAATCTCCCGCCTTACTACCTATCCACTGGATCCTGTTCCATCACAGCTTATCCCTCACCTCTCTAGCTCACTTATCTCAGCTCTCACACATCTATTTAACCTTTCCCTCATCATCTTTAAAACATGCCATTTTTACATCAATTCTTTAGAAATCCTCATTGGACTATGCTTCTCTATCTATCTATCACCCTATTTCTCTACTTCTCCTGGCTTCATAACTGCTGGAGCGGGTTGTCTACAATCGCCTTACCAAATTTATTACCTCCAACTGCATTCTTGACACCTTCAAATCTGACTTCCAGCCCTAACACTCCATGGAAAAAGCTATCACAAAAGTCACAAATGACCTGCTCACCACCAAGTCAAAGGTTCACTTCTCTATTCTAATTCTTCTGGATCTCTCTGCTGCCTTTGATACAGTTGACCACCCCCTTCTAATACAAATTCTTAGCTCTCTTGGCATTCGTGACAGTGCGCTCTCATAGTTCACATTGAGCTTACAAGATCGAACACTTAGTATCTCCTTCTCTGGCATCACTTCTTCTCCTCGTCCTCTATCTGTTAGCATACCCCAAAGTGCAGACTGAGGCCCCCTCCTCTTCTTCATCTATACATCTGCAAATGGTACCCTAATAAAATATTTTGAATTTCAGTATCATTTCTATGCAGACGACACTCAAATCTACCTCCCAGCAACAGATCTATTCCCCAGCAATCATCAATCCAACCTCACAGGCCCATTGTCTTGGGGCTCTAGTAGACATTGCCCTCTCTTTCATTTCATATGCAGTCACTAACAAAATCCACTCTCCTTCATCTAAAAACATCTCCAAAATATGTCACTATCTTACACAAGACACAACTAAAATTCAAATACATTCTCTTATCATATCTCGCCACCACTACTGCAACTTGCTCCTTGCAGGCCTCCCCATCACCCATCTGCTCCGACTCCGATCTATAACAAATGCCTCATCTACTAATACTCTCTCTTATGTGCAGCACCTTTCTGTCAATCACTTCATTAGCTTCCCGTAGCCTCCAGAATAACATTTTAAATAATGACGCTAACTTACAAAGCCCTCAACAACAGTGCTCCCCCCACCTTATATCTCTGCTCTCATCTCAAAATACTACCCCATCTGCCATCTTCATTCTGCTAACAACCTTTTTTTTTCTGTGTTAAAACTGTTTTTGCGTTGTACTTAAACCATGTATAGCGCTATGGAATATGTTGGCACGTTACAAATAAACAATAATAATTACATTAAATTAGATCCATGATTTGTATTGTAATAACATCCAAGAGTTTCTGTATATACAGCTAATACGACATCTTGCACTCTAAAGGTAAAACTATTCTAAAAATATTATCTATTTACTCCTGTCTTATGTTATAATCATAGATCTGATCATATATGCATAGCACATGTGTCAGACTCATGATTTACATTATAATGTAATACAATAGGGAGTATTTTTACCTGGTATAGTCATCTCAGCAGAATAACTGGCAAGTCTTGTCATTTAACTATTTGTGAGCACAGCAAGCGGATTGGCTGGAACTATTTGATATACAGACACACCTACAAAATGTCTCCAAGATAAGGATATGTAGGTAGGATATGAGAATGGTGAGGCCATTGAAAACAAAGCATAAAAACACACTAGGAAAGCCAACTATCCCTATTTACTATGTAAAGTCATCCATTGGTATATTTAGACAATTATCTTTAGTTTATTTGTCTTTTTGCAGCTTACTTCTTTCTGAATTAGTTTTATTTGTAAGTCAAACATGAATTGAAAAGACGCGCAAGCTGAAAAAGTATTGACTCATGCTTTTTAAATGGATTAAAATGTACCCAAGCCTTTTGTACTTGTGGCTTAAAAATAATTATTGTGCATTTTCTTTTTGAGAAAAAGGAGATTATATTTGTACATGGCTCACTGTTATTCCTGCACGGCATGGAAAGAATTAAAATAATTCTAGAATATTGAATTTAGGGAACCTCTGGAGCCTTTTTACCAAGGCAGTAATCTGCTGTTCTACTTATGTTGAAGACAGCCTGTGTATTGTTATATATTATAGTGCAAATAACACTGCAATAACAAACACAAATGAATTGGTTCTAATATAGCTGTGAGCTGATAACAATAAAATGACATGACTTTGATAAAGATAAATATATGACTTGAAGCTAAAGCTTTAAATTATAACATTACGGTACTTCATTACTTGGCATTTTCATTTTTTCATTATGTGTTTGCAATTGTTTGATGAGTGACAGGGAACACAATCATCATTTAATAACATCTTGATTGCATTGCTGCTATTTTTCCCAGAAATAATTTCTAATTAGATTCAAAGGGAATTATTTTATTTTGTTACGTGTTCTTTATAAATCTTTTCCTTCTATTGGGCTGAAATAAATTTAGATTATCAGTGATTTTAACAGCATAATAAAGTTGTCATATTTTATTTGCTGGTTGAAAATGCAATGCAAATGTATGCATTGTAAATAAGTAACCATTTCAGATTTCTATAAAGTGAGTCATAAAGATATCTTGGATTTATAATAAAAGGCATTGAATATATCATGAAATATAACTGTATGTGCAACAAATCCACTACATCGGCTTGTATAATATTCAGTCTTTGACACATAATCCACATCTCCATCTGACCTCCAGTGGCATACTATCTACTACTACTACTTTGGCCTTTTCAAATTCTAAACCCTCATCTACAAATATCTATATGACCTTGTCCTCCAAACCTTGTCTCACTAATCTCAGCCTAAATGGATTATTCTCTCTGATTCACATCTCCATCTGACCTCCAGTGGCATACTATCTACTACTACTGAGGCCTTTTTAAATTCTAAACCCTCATCTACAAATATCTATATGACCTTGTCGTCCAAACCTTGTCTCACTAATCTCAGCGTAAGTGGAACACTCTCTCTGATTCACATCTCCATCCGACCTCCAGTGGCATACTATTTACTACTATTACTGTGGCCTTTTCATATTCAAAACCCTCATCTACAAATATCTATATGACCTTGACCTCCAAACCTTGTCTCACTAATCTCAGCCTAAGTGGAATACTCTCTCTGATTCACGGTACAATTCCATCTTATGCCAAGTCCCAAGTCTCAAATCTACATACATTTTCACCTCCCTGAAGATCATTTCCCTCTCTCTGTAAATATTGTATAACGTAGATCTTCTATTGCTTCTAATCTTTTGACTTGACCAGTCACACCCATGACCCTTATCTTACCTCTGACCCATTTCACCCTTTCAGCAAAAAAAAAAACTTTCATTATACTTTTGTTTTGCTAAATGTTGTCATAGTATCTTTTTTACAATTACATAAACTATATTAGGTAAAGGCAGGGGCATAGGAACCCCCCAAAATTTGTGGGGAATGAAGCTCAATGAGACAAAAAGCCAAAACTTAACTAAGGGTTATGGTAAATTATTTCATCTTACAAGTCTGATTGTATTTGCTTTTTTTGGTACAGGAGAATTATGAGGAATACATTGTATTGTTAATCTAATAATACTATTTGTACTTTTAAAGTTATGGAATATTATATATTTATTGTGATGGCTGTCCATAAACCTGTCATGCATTCAGCCATCAAAATCAGATATGATATGATGAATAAGAGAGAGGTAATTAAATAACCCAACTAACTTAAACCCATACTTAATGACAGAGAATTGTCATGTTTTGGGGGAAGCAACTACAGTATATGAGGGGCGCCAGCTGAGAGCCTGTACCCCTTCTTCAAATACATTTATTTTTATTTCCTCATATTTTTGATTGATGTTTCTGACTTTATCCCTGTTTTATTTTTACAAATACTCAATTGCACTCTATACCATATACTATACGTATATAAAGTATTCATGTATGTCTATTCATGGATAGTGCTAGGAGTAGAAAAATCCTGTGAGCCTGGCTCCTAGAAAGTTAGCCTGACTTCTAAGAATGATATATTTCGGTTGACTAGGTTTCGTCTAATCATAAACACCCAGTATACATCAATCCACCAAACCTATTAATCCACCCAGATACCAAACACCCAGATCTTGGGTGCCAGCAGATGCAAGTACAAAATTAGATAGATACTTGCCAATTTAAATATGGATTGTACCATATGACCTAAATAGAAAATAGAGAATCATACTTTATCCAAAAAGGCTATGAGCACAGCAGAATCAATTATGTAAAATTATGTGTATTTAGTACAAACGCTTATATCATACACCATGGATCATAACTAGGATTAGTTGACACCATATATAGTACACCTCACTAATGAACAACTTATAATATAAATACATACACACAGATGTTGAAAACTAAAGTATGTATTTAGCAAATAAGAAGGAGAGAAGTGCTTATATTCTGAAAAATGCATTATTTATTTAGGAATAATAAGAAACAATTAATAATTGCTAAGACATGTATGATGTATTTATTCAGTACAGAGATACACAAGGAATATTATTTATGAAATCATTTAAATGTAGTATATAACATGGTACACAATGAAATGCACTTCTCATCGCTCTAAACAACCAGACAAAGAACACATGATTATTCACTTATGAACTAATTCAGAGACATCAGTACAAGCTACACACAAACCATAATACCATACATTTATGATCATCACACAGTCTGACAATTAATTATTGATCTATTAAATAATTTGGTGGAAGAATATATATGCTATACACATGCAAGCACACTAATTATTTTATTTACACTGAGAAAAATATTTTTATATATCAAATGTTATAAAGTTATTACATGTTTTCTTGCAGACACATACACAATAAGGTTTTATTATTTTTATGAATTCATCTATTTATTTATTAGTTAAATATTTTAGAGGGAGCTCAGCACATTTACTTTTCAATTTTTATGTGTGATGAATGCAAGTAACATTTCACAAAACCAGTGAAGGCCAATTAAATATCCTTTATCATGCATAAAAATTACATATATTCTTCATACACAATGTGTCATGTGCAGAACAAATAACTGTTGATTTATTAAATATTTCTGATTGAGGGTAGCTAGTACATGCTACAGATACAAATCATGATGAAATAAATCATCACATATACACTAAACAACTATTATGGCATTTGTTAGTTAATTAATTTATGAAAGTGGCATATATTACTCATATAAATAATAATGCTATGATAACTGGTCAATGTGCAGTAATTGATGCATGAAATCATGATATATATATGTAACACGTGTCTACCCTCCTAAGCAATACGTTGTACACAAATATATTGTGTATATCAGAGGGTGTACAAGGCGTGTAAATTACAAACAGAAAACAGTTTATAACGGGTTTTTTTAAGTGACGGCAGACAGTGAAAGTTACAGACACAGAAAGTGAATACTGTATATACTCGAGTATAAGCCAACTCGAGTATAAGCCGAGGCACCTATTTTACCACAAAATACTGGGAAAACTTAGTGACTTGAGTTACTGGGAAAAGTGCTGCCCCCTGTGTCCCTCTTGTGCCCTCTGTGTCCCCCTCTTGTGTGGCCTCTGTGCCCCTTACTTGTGTCACCCCTCTCTCTCCCCTGTGTCTCTCCCCCCTCTCCCTCCCCTGTGTCTCTTCCCCTCCTCTCCCTCCACTGTGTCTCTTCCCTCTCTCCCTTCCCGGTGTCACTTCCCCCCTCTCCCTTCCCTGTGTCTCTTCCCCCCTCTCCCTTCCCTGTGTCTCTTCCCCTCCCCCTCCCTTCCCTGTGTCTCTTTCCCTACCCCTCCCTTATGACCCTCCTCAACCCCCACCTCAACCCCCACTCCTCATCCTCCCTCCTTATCCTCCCTTCTCACCCCCCTTCCTCAACCTCCCTCCTCAACCTCTTTCCTCAACCCCCCTCCTCATCCTCAACCCCCCTCCTCAACCCCCCTCCTCAACCTCCCTCCTCAACCCCCCTCCTCAATCTCCTTCCTCAACCACCTCCTCAACCTCTCTCCTCAACCCCCTTCCTCAACCTCAACCCTCCATCCTCATCCTCAACCCTCCATCCTCAACCCCCCATCCTCAATCCCCCCTCTCATCCTAAATCCCCCTCCTCGTCCTCAACCCCCCTCCTCAACCTCCCTCCTCAACCCCCATCCACAACCTCCCTCCTCAATCCCCCTCCTCAACCTCCCTCCTCAACCCCCCTCCTCAACCCCCCTCCACAACCTCCCTCCTCAACCCCCCTCCTCAACCTCCCTCCTCAACCCCCCCCCCCCTCAACCTCCCTCCTCAACCCCCCTCCTCAACCTCTCTCCTCAACCCCCCTCCTCAACCTCAACCCCCCATCCTCAACCCCCCTCCTCATCCGCGACCCCCCTCCTCACTTTACCCCTCTAATTACCTCCCCCACTCCCTTTCCCCTCACTTACCTTCCATCTGCAGCTGCTCCTCCGATCCTCAGGGCTCCTTCCATCTGCGGCCAATGCTAATGACGTGACGCGCATGTGATGTCACAACATTAGCATATGCCAGGTCCCGACTCAGACGGAAGGAGCGCGGAGGAGCAGCTGCAGATGGAAGGTAAGTGAGGGGAAAGGGAGAGGGGGAGGTAATTAGAGGGGTAAAGTGAGAGGGGGTTTAGGCTAAGGAGGGGGGTTTAGGTTGAAGATGGGGAGGTTGAGGATGAGAGGTTGAGGATGATAAGGGAGGGGGAGGTAAAGAGCTACGGGGGGGGGAGAGAGCCATTGGGGGAAAGAGAGACACAGGGGGGAAAGAGAGCTATGGGGGGAAAGAGAGACACACACGGGGGTGGTGACTCGAATATAAGCCGAGGGGGCCCTTTTCAGCCTTAAAAAAAGGGCTGAAAAACTTGGCTTATACTCGAGTATATACGGTAAATGCATTCATGTTAAGCACACTTACAGCAATATGTGTTTGGATAACACTAAGTAGGTACTTTACCTAGCCTCATTAGTCTCAAGAATTGCAATCTCTGAGGGAGGAACCTAGTTCCTCTCCGTAAACATCTTGTACTAGCAGGCACAGAGGCGTTATGTGCCGCACTTACCATGCGGGTGCCACTAATGCCCAACAGCCAAATACAGGTGGTCCCCGGGTTAAGGACGGGATCTGTTCCTGGGAAAGTTCTTAAGTCGGATTTGTATGTAAGTCTGATCCCTGATGAATGATAATAACAACAATAATACAATGGCTCGTAATAATACAGTGTAATAATAATAATACCCCTGTACTATAATAATACATTACAGAAACTATTGTGCTCTTTCTTTTAATTCAAACAAAGAGAACATAAAAAACTCATATAAAAAGCCTTGGGACCCCGTAGTATGGGTTGTTTGTAACCCGGGGACCGCCTGTACCACCTTTCTCTCCCATTTGAGTGTAGGTCATGTAGTGCCTTTTAAATCAACAGTGTACATGGTCTTCAGTAAACTTTGCATTTATGAATGAGAATGCAGTTCATTCAATATGTAAATTGCTTCCTCCTTACTTAAACTTATATAAGTCATAAAAAGTCTTTAGATTGCTTTCCTTAAGTCTGTCATTCTATTGTTCAGTGAGTCTCTTGTCTCCTACTTCCTGAAATAACTTCAACAAGTTTACTTTATATACTCTTCCAGTCCTAATCCACTATTTAACTATTGTCTGTTTGGGTTAATTGACCTTCAAACCACTTCCATTGCCACTGTGGACTACACTATTCTTCAACACAACTTCTATAACTTCATAACAAAGCTCAGACTACCCCATTTTCTCATTTTTCCCAAAAATAATACATGTACTTTTGATCTATCTAAATGGATTTCAAGGTTCTGTTCAAACTCACAAATGATTTTCCTCTGAACCATGTTACTCTTTGATGTCATCACATCATTTGAGTTCAAATACCACCACTATGATAATGATACTCAGCCTGTCCTTTTTCCTTATTTACCTTCCACCTGCAATTTAGATCAAAGAAAAATTGGTTCTAATTGTATGCTTGATGCCCACCTCCACTATTTCAACAGAATTCTTAATCTTATAGCCAACAACATAAGCGTGCTATTTTAGTGTTATATTTGTCTCTTTTATGATACTCTCCTCTCATGTTCAATCAGTTGGAAGATCAATTAGAAGCAAAGCCAGTATCATTCCTTTCACTGAATCCTCCATTGTTAACTCACATTCTCATGCTCTTCAGTCTCAATTAATGTAATCACTTAGGCCCTCATTCAATTGCGATTTGGCCAATTGAATAGTGCTCTAAATAAGCACATAACATATATTTTTTAAATACGTTTTTAGTTCGTGAAAACATGGGGCCCTATTAAATTCCAGCCTCGTAAATAAGAGGCTTCTACTTAAGCCCTACGTACTGCAAAGTTTCTCTAACTTACAATGCTATTAAATTAGCCCTGCTGCGAGCAACGTGTGAGCTACGCAGCAGGGCCGTACGTATCTACACTGCGTAAATGTACATGAGGAGTGACAGCCTGCGAGATGATATCGCAGGCTCCCACTCCTCATCAAGTGCTGCGGGGGTCCTAAAAGGGACCTCCGCGGCAGTCCCCCACATAAGCATTGCCGTGGGGGGTACTCCAAACCCCCCCCAGGCACCTAAAATGAACCCCCCCTCAATGCGGGGGTCCCTGTCGGGACCCCCGAAGTGTCCTCACATGAACACCTTGCTGCAGGGGTCCATAGGAACCCCCGCAGCCCCCACACATTAACCCCTTGCAGCGGGGGTCCCCGATCGGCACTGATCAGGCCCCCGCTGCATTTAAAACTTTTAAATTCCCCGCCGCGGCTCCTTAAAGGGGCCGCGGCACACTATTACCCAATCCCGGCCGCGGCACTTAAAATTAACCCCCCTCTATGCTGGGGGTCCCCATCGGGACCCCCGAAGTGTCCCCACATAAACCCATTGCAGGGGGGGGTCCCCGATCTGCATAGATCAGGCCCCCCGCAGCATTTAAAACTTTTAAATTCCCCGCCGCGGCTCCTTAAAGGGGCCGCGGCACACTATTACCCAATCCCGGCCGCGGCACTTAAAATTAACCCCCCTCTATGCTGGGGGTCCCCATCGGGACCCCCGAAGTGTCCCCATATAAACCCCCTGCAGCGGGGGGCCCCGATCGGCACCGATCGTGACCCTGCTGCAATTCAATTTTAAATTTCCCGCCTCGCGGGTCCTCAAAGGACCGTAAAGGTCCTGAAAGGACTCGCACTAAAAATATTAACCCCAGGCAACTATAATTACCCCATTAACTCATGATGGTCAATCCAGACCACCATAAGGCCTAAATTAACCCATTAAGTAATGATGGTCAATACAGACCACCATAAGGCCTAAATTAACCCATTAACTCATGGTGGTCAATACAGACCACCATAAGGCTCTATTTAACCCCATCAGTCCCATAAGGGTATATTATTACCATTATGGGCCTGTTACAACCCAACATTAACCACATAAGTGCCATGATGGTCCTCAAGGACCATCATGACACTAACTACAAACACTACACTATAACCCCCAATAAACCATTTAATCTAAACTAACCCCCCTCTACACTAATCTTTTAACACTTACACTACCTACCTACACTACCTACCCCCTAATAAACCTCCCCAACACTCTAATTACAAAAAACAATAAACCTACAGCACAGAAAACAAAAAACCTACAGTACAAAAAACAAAAAAACCTACAGTACAGAAAAAAAAAAAATTACACACCTGAAAAGGAAAGACAGATAAACACAATACAATAATACATATAATACATTACATACATTACATACAATACATGACATTACATATAATATATTAAATATTATATATTAAATATAATATATTACATATAATACATTACATACATTACATACAATACATGACATTACATATAATATATTAAATATAATATATTAAATATAATATATTACATATAATATATTACATATAGTCCTAATCAAATACCCCCTATCTATCTAACATACAATCTATTTAATTTAAAATAAATCCTAACTATATCAAATACATCCCCCTATCTATCTAATATACAAAAAATCCTAACTACATACACAGACCCTTATTCTAAAATAAAATAAAATAATTACAGTCCTAACTACATACACAGACCCTAATTCTAAGCTAAAATCAATAAATTAAGACCACTTACCTTTAAGATGTTGCTTCAGATCACTAACCTATGGGTCAAACAAAAAAAAAAATTAGTACAAAACATTAACATCAAATAAATAAACATTATATACATTCTACATATTCAACTCACCTTTACAGCATGTCCAGTCACTGTTAAGCTCTTCCGGCGCGGCCCTGTTAAAAAAAAAAAACACAATACATGAATACATGAATACAATATATAAACAATAAATAAAATACACAAATAAACATCTAAATATACATTTAACTTACCTCCCCGCGATGTCCCCGGCCTTCTCTCCTTCAGCCCCGGCTGGGCCGCGGAACCATCCGCGCTCTAAAAAAAAATAAAAAAAAAAATAACGGAGGTCTGCACTGGCAGACCTCCCCGACGCTACTGAACCTCCCGGAGTCGTTTCCGGGAGGAAATTGGCATTGGCGGCTTGTGATTGGCTGAAAAAGCTGTCAGCCAATCAAAAGTCGTCAATGTAGGAGCCAATCAGGATGCGCAGATGTCTTCTACCAATCACTCCGTGGGGGTGTATCCCATAGTGATTGGCTGAAGGCATCTGAGCGTTGTGATTGGTTCCCATAAAGATAGACAAGTGTTTTAGCCAATCAGGGTGGGATATTGGGGTGTATCCCATCCTGATTGGCTCACACATTGACGACTTTTGATTGGCTGAAATTGATAGACAGCTTTTTCAGCCAATCACAAGCCGCCAATGCCAATTTCCTCCCGGAAACGACTCCGGGAGGTTCAGTAGCGTCGGGGAGGTCTGCCAGTGCAGACCTCCGTTAGTTTTTTTTCTTTTTTTTTTTTAGAGCGCGGATGGTTCCGCGGCCCAGCCGGGGCTGAAGGAGAGAAGGCCGGGGACATCGCGGGGAGGTAAGTTAAATGTATATTTAGATGTTTATTTGTGTATTTTATTTATTGTTTATATATTGTATTCATGTATTCATGTATTGTGTTTTTTTTTTTTAACAGGGCCGCGCCGGAAGAGCTTAACAGTGACTGGACATGCTGTAAAGGTGAGTTGAATATGTAGAATGTATATAATGTTTATTTATTTGATGTTAATGTTTTGTACTAATTTTTTTTTTGTTTGACCCATAGGTTAGTGATCTGAAGCAACATCTTAAAGGTAAGTGGTCTTAATTTATTGATTTTAGCTTAGAATTAGGGTCTGTGTATGTAGTTAGGACTGTAATTATTTTATTTTATTTTAGAATAAGGGTCTGTGTATGTAGTTAGGATTTTTTGTATATTAGATAGATAGGGGGATGTATTTGATATAGTTAGGATTTATTTTAAATTAAATAGATTGTATGTTAGATAGATAGGGGGTATTTGATTAGGACTATATGTAATATATTATATGTAATATATTATATTTAATATATTATATTTAATATATTATATGTAATGTCATGTATTGTATGTAATGTATGTAATGTATTATATGTAATATATTATATGTAATATATTATATTTAATATATTATATGTAATGTCATGTATTGTATGTAATGTATGTAATGTATTATATGTATTATTGTATTGTGTTTATCTGTCTTTCCTTTTCAGGTGTGTAATTTTTTTATTTTCTGTAGTGGGGGGTGGGGTTGTAATGTATTTTTTTGTTTTCTGTAGTGGGGGGTGGGGTTGTAATTTTTTTTTGTTTTCTGTACTGTAGGTTTTTTTGTTTTTTGTACTGTAGGTTTTTTGTTTTTTGTAATTAGAGTGTTGGGGAGGTTTATTAGGGGGTAGGTAGTGTAGGTAGGTAGTGTAAGTGTTAATAGATTAGTGTAGAGGGGGGTTAGTTTAGATTAAATGGTTTATTGGGGGTTATAGTGTAGTGTTTGTAGTTAGTGTCATGATGGTCCTTGAGGACCATCATGGCACTTATGTGGTTAATGTTGGGTTGTAACAGGCCCATAATGGTAATAATATACCCTTATGGGACTGATGGGGTTAAATAGAGCCTTATGCTGGTCTGTATTGACCATCATGAGTTAATGGGTTAATTTAGGCCTTATGCTGGTCTGTATTGACCATCATGAGTTAATGGGTTAATTTAGGCCTTATGCTGGTCTGTATTGACCACCATGAGTTAATGGGTTAATTTAGGCCTTATGGTGGTCTGGATTGACCATCATGAGTTAATGGGTTAATTTAGGTCTTATGGTGGTCTGGATTGACCACCATGAGTTAATGGGTTAATTTAGGCCTTATGGTGGTCTGGATTGACCATCATGAGTTAATGGGGTAATTATAGTTGCCTGGGGTTATTATTTTTAGTGCGAGTCCTTTCAGGACCTTTACGGTCCTTTGAGGACCCGCGAGGCGGGAAATTTAAAATTGAATTGCAGCAGGGTCACGATCGGTGCCGATCGGGGCCCCCCGCTGCAGGGGGTTTATATGGGGACACTTCGGGGGTCCCGATGGGGACCCCCAGCATAGAGGGGGGTTAATTTTAAGTGCCGCGGCCGGGATTGGCTAATAGTGTGCCGCGGTCCCTTTAAGGAGCCGCGGCGGGGAATTTAAAAGTTTTAAATGCAGCGGGGGGCCTGATCTATGCAGATCGGGGACCCCCCCTGCAATGGGTTTATGTGGGGACACTTCGGGGGTCCCGATGGGGACCCCCAGCATAGAGGGGGGTTAATTTTAAGTGCCGCGGCCGGGATTGGCTAATAGTGTGCCGCGGTCCCTTTAAGGAGCCGCGGCGGGGAATTTAAAAGTTTTAAATGCAGCGGGGGGCCTGATCTATGCAGATCGGGGACCCCCGCTGCAAGGGGTTAATGTGGGGGTGCTGCAGGGGTCCTGATAGAGACCCCTGCAGCATGGGGATGTGTATAGGGTGCAGGGGGGAGCCTCACGCTGCTGTCTCGGGCTGTTCCGAGGCAGCACGTAGAGGCTTTCGGATCCCTTGCGTGGACTTTTTGTCCACGTAGGGATTCTTACGATATGCGAGACTCGTGCATAGATTTAAGGCTACGTAGCTCTCTCGGAGCCTATTCTCGGCCATTTTCTCGCAGTCATATCGTAAAGCAGGCTGCGAGAGATTCGGTTCTCGCAAACAGCAGGAAAACTGCCTTTTGCGAGCACCGAGAGAACTACGAGGGAGAATTTAATAGGGCCCATGGCTTTTAGATAGATGCTTACTAAGTAAAAACTTACTTAAAAAAAATATGTTATGTGTTTATTTAGACCCCTATTCAATTGTCCAAAATAGCAATTGAATGAGGGCCTTAGTCTCTGGACTTCTTCTTTATCGCTTTTATCATCTGAAAGCAACTGTAACTTAAAGGCATATCTAAGTTTCCCCGTTTTTACCTTTTTATCATCTAATACATGCTGCTTATATCAGAAGCACACATTACAGAGAGTCATTCTATGCACACACATTACATTTATTTAAAAATAAAACTTGTTTTCCATACCCCCAAAGCTGCCTACATAGGTACATCATACCTTCCAATAGAAACACTGCATTTAGGTATGGATTTAAACTCTTTACTAACCTTCAAGACAGCAGTAGCTTAATGCAAAAATCTGTCTGACTTCTCCTTACTTCCCCAGTGAAAGCAGGACTACACATCCCATGATTCTTTGGTGTACATACTGGCTTTACAGATGGATACAAGGGGCCTCGTTCAAATGTGATTTGGCTAATTGAATAGGGCTCTATATAAGCACATAGCATATATTTTTTACAATGGTTTGGAGTTAGTGAAGACCTTGCTTTTGGACTGAAGTTCACTAACTAAAAACTTCAGTAAAAAATATGCTATGTGCTTATATGGAGCCCTATTTAATTGGCCAAATCGCATTTGAATGAGGCCCAATGTAAACAATGTATGGCTGCCTGTGATTGGCCAAAACTAATTATGAATTTTATGCTAATTTTAGCAGGTATCTGCAGGGGTCTTAACTCTGAAAATCTACTGTTTGCAAACTCAAGAGATTTAGCAAATATCAGGGTGAATTTGGTAATGTTTATTTTAATATTTTGTTCATGCAAAAAATGTTTTAATAAACTACTGATCCTCCTCAGATACATTAATAATCCAGGAAATTTAGATATGCCTTTAGAAAAGCGTGCTATAGAAATGAATATCAATTCTAAAGTGCATCCTCTCTAAGCTAAATGACCACCCTTCATGGTTATTTAATCTTTGCTCCAAATATTTGTGATCTTATCTTACTTGTCTTATCTCAGGCCCCTGTACTTCATAACTATCTTGGCTAAGTCTCTTTGTTTACCTCTTGCAGTTAAAATGCTTTGCCTGATAATATCAATCACCTACTTTCATTACATTGAAGACTCATCTCTTCAAGCAGCATTTTAGTAGCTCCACTAGATAAAACACTAGAGCAACGTGGATGGCTTGGGATAATGTACATCATTTGTACGATTCATAATAGAAGCACATTCAGACATAGTTTAGAGACAGATGCAGCACAAACAATTACTTTTGAAACTCCCATGTCTTTATTAACTATTTCTGGCAAGGCAGGTAAGTCACATTCACAGCTTTAATTTAGAAGAAATAAAATCATATACAGTAAAAATCAATTGAAACAATATATATATATATATATATATATATATATATATATATATATATATTTCAAATAATGCAATAAATTTAATTTAATTTATTATGTAACCTAAATAACATATTTCTTAGTTTTAAACAAAAAATATATATACCGTATTTTTCCGTGTAGAAGACGGTAGTTCTTACCAATTTTTTTTTGTTTTTATTGTGTTACACATATATTTAAGGATACTTTCTATCATGATTTTCACTGATTTCCATTCCAGCTCAATATCCTTGTGATCACATCACTTATTACTCAGTCGCCATGTGCAATTGCATTTTTCCGGTTTAACACAGGATCACAAAGATATTGAGCTCATTGCGAATCTCTTCCCCTGTCTACTTCCTCCCTTGTGTCTCATTTCCCCCTTCTTCTCCCTCTCTTCTGTCTTCTTTGCCCCTCCCCTGTGTTTTTACCCCCTCTCCCTCCCCTGTGTCTCTCCCCCCTCCCCTGTGTCTTTTCCCCAGCTCTCCTCCCCTGTGTCTCTTCCCCCTCTCCCGCCCCTGTGTCTGTTGCCCCTCCCATGTGTCTCTTGCCCCCATGTCTTTCCCCTGTGTCTCTTTCCCCATCCCCTGTGTCTCTTTCCCCCTCCCCTGTGTCTCTTCCCCCCTCTCCCTCTCCTGTGTCTCCTTCCCCCTCTCCTGGCACTCTTTCCCCCCTCCCTTCCCTTTGTCTCTTTTTACCCCACTCCCACCCCTGTGTCTCTTCCCCGCCTCTCCCTTCCCCTGTATCTCCCCCCTCTGTCTCCTTCCCCCTCCCCTATCCTGTGTCTTTTTTCAGCCCTCTCCCTCCCATATCTCTCTTTCTCCCTCTCACCCTCCCCTGTGTCTCTTCCCCTCCTCTCCCTCCCCTGTTTCTCCCCCCCTCTCTTTTGTCACTTTCCCCCTTTCCTGTGTCTTTTAACCACCCTCTTCCACCCCCTCTTTCCCCTCTAATCCTCCTTCTCCTTCGACCTTATCCTCCTCCTTCAACCTTATCCTCCTCCCACCTTCGCCCTCATCCTCCTCCTCCCTCCTTCCCCTCCTCCTCCCTTTCCCTCATTCTCCTACTCCTCCTCCTTCCTTTCCCTCATTCTCCTACTCCTCCTCCTACCTTTTCCCTCTCACCTTACTATCAGGCGAGCAGCTCCTGCTACTCTCTCCTCCCTGCAGCGTGGCTCCTGGCTGTGTCCAACCAGCATATGCTAATGACGCCACTGGCAGGAACCAGGTAAAGGGTGTTGCGAGGTCGAGGGGCCTCGCGATGAGCGCCTCCGGCTGGAACCAGGTATGCAGTGATGGTGCCACTGGCTGCAATGAGCACCTTCAACGCTCTTTGAGAGGCGTGCAAGCATGACAACAAATCGCAGTTTGACAACTATTATATGTGATGCAGATTCTTGTAGAGGGCTAAACTAATACCAGTTTTTTATCAATTTAAAAAAATGTGAATGTTTCTTCTCACTATCTGATGGTGCAGAGCGCACATTGTAACCTTTGTCGTCCTTTAAATCTGTACAGATAACATGAATATTGGAGTATTTGTTGCAGAATAATTAATGACGTGAAGCTGATGGGAACTTGCTGGTCCAGACTAACTTAACTTTATTTGCTGACCCTGTGCAATAGTGCAAGATTATAGGCAGATCTGAATGAAAAATTCAGCCATAAATAGACTAAAATGGCAATCAGGTTCTGGTTTAACTAAAGGTCAAACTTAGGAGCCACAGAGAAGACTAATGGATTTTTTTAATAGCTAACTCACAGAGTGTTCTCAGTTCCTCACTGTGTTCTCAGTTGCCTCACTAACCACTTACCACCCATTTGCTCCTGTCTTGTCTCTTCATTTTTATAGATTGTGACATTTTGGAGTTGCTGTTTCAACTAAACCATGAATTCATAGTATGTTCCACCAAGCAGAATTGCTAAATGATTCTAGTGAAATATCTATTAAAACAACTGAAATATACTCACCATCAACAACATGTTAATGAATCTAGGCCAAGGGCTTTTAAAATGTTCTACCTTAATACCCAAATAAGGCCTTTTGAAAATTCCTTAAGTAAGTAACAGGGATGCATCATGAAACTACACATTTCTGCAGTATTCTATAAGTTACAAACATGAGGCCACTTCCTCTTCTTAACATTTGTATATTTAAATATGCTATACAAATCTTGGGGGGGGGGATTTACTAGCAGGATTCGCAATTAGTTTCAATCTACCTCAGCAAATTGTGTTCTATAGCTACTCAGGTCTCCATGCCATTTTTGAATATGGTTCTATAATGTAGCAGTATGTATCCACCCCTTCACACTTCGAGAGCAGAGTAACACAAACATGTTATGAGGGTCAGGAATGCACAGCTCTGGTATACTATCCTTTAACCATGGGAGTCCCCATGGAATCTAACATTAATTTCATAGGTGTCTCTACAGCCAACCTTGGCATGCTATCCCAAATCCATGGGGGTCCTTATTAACCCCCATGTTATCTAAACTTACACCCTACCATGGGTGGACCCTATAGACTCCCACTGGCATTTTAACTACTGCTGTAGGTCTCCATTTCTAATTGGTGAAGGTTTCAACCAATCAGAATGTATGGATTGAAATATGTGCATTGCAATTGTTTAGTCTTTAACTAATCAGAAGATTTTACTTCCACTATTATGATTGGTTGAAATATCAGGCAATACAAATATGATATCAGTCTAGTGTTAGTCTACTCTGATTGATAATTGAAATAGCCATTCTCTGGTTTGTGTCACTATCTGCTTCTTCACAGGGGCCTAATATGAACCTAGTTCAAACCTACCCCAGCGGAATTGTGTGGTTCTTGTTCTCTGTGGCACAAAAGATGGCTTCTGAAGAGGACAAAGCCCAACGGTACAGGCAGAGAATACTAGATACAGGTTACTAGTGGCATATGACAAGATCACTCCCCAATTCAGGATACAAACAAAGAAACAGTGAACATTTATTGAATCATAGAACCAACATATTTATACTCTATCCCCATACCACACCCATGTGTACTTTTGTGTATGTGTGTGATTGCAATAGAAGATCTTGAGATAAAACTCACCAGATGTCTAAACTACATGACAGGTGTCTATAGCTGGCTAGTGCCACAACCTTGATGTTAATCTCCAGTGTTTGCTTAGGACTCTCTGGCACCTGTCTTGGCTGCTGTTTATCAAGGCCTGTATGTGTGAGGATGCAATGTTCTGCAGCTAAGCTTTTGTGCAGAGCATTTTTACCTTTTCCTCGTGTATTCTCCTGTTCTATATCACATTTTCCATCTATAACATATTATAACTAGTATACATGATAACAATGAACAGGACACATATAACCACACAACAAAAATACATAATCACAATGCAACAATGTAATGAACCCTTGGCCATATCCATAATTAATGTTACAGTAATATTACAGTCACAAAACAATATAGTCATGACAGTTTGCTTCATGGTTTGTATCAACAGCCAATCAGAGAAGGATAACACTAGAATAAATGCTATTTGGACATTTCAACCAATTAATATAGTGGAAAATAGAGTCCAATAAATGACCAATTGGAATGTACAGATTTCAATCCATGCATTATGTTTGGTTGAAATTTTAACACATCAGAAAAGGTGGTGGTAATCTTCTCTGTTCAATTTTCCAATGGTTGTAACTTATGTGTGGTGCCATATATATGGCCTCATCTAGGGAACCAAATTGGCTTGTGCATATGTTCACAATAATCCAACTTGATGCAAGACAAGTCTTATGATGGCTGAATATCTTATAATATAGTTAATTAAGCATATACCGTATATACTGTATGTAGTCTGCATGGAAAAGGGCTAGAGCTCAGGGGACTCAATGGTGAGTTAAGCAGGCTGCTGTAGTTATATCATAATAACTAAAATTCATAAATATTAAACTGCTGTCTTTTTGAGTCCATAATTTGTCAACACAGATTCCTATATCTACTGCATTACTGGTATACTTCTGTATCACGCTCAGCATTTCATTTTTATGCGACATCACACACAGATGAAAGACATGCCATCCCACAACTACTATTCAAATTTCAAAGTCAGAAAAAATAAATCTCTCCACCTACACGCTCACATTAGCATAATAATGAGCAAATATGATTCCCACTGCAGTACTTTTGTGAAGAAGAAAAATAGAAGTCTTGAATGAAAGTAATGGTGCACTAAGTACTGTAGGTTCTATTTAATCCAGAATTGATTTCTGTAAAATATCAGTAGCAAATTTTGAGTGATGTTTGAAAAGAGTCTGAATATTCTCCTAAAGTGTGACCGTATTACTGACAACACAGCTATTGGCATTGGCATTATGGTACGGCCATGTGCAGTCAGTGTTAGCTCAAGGGATCTGTGCACATAAATTATTCTCCTTCTGAATAAATGTAAGAAAATAACACTGACTGGGATGCTCCTATTGAATAATCGAATGTACATCGTTTTAGAATGTTAACAAATAGAAATGCAGCGTAAAATGATGCATTGGTATTATTATTATTATTATTGTTTATTTGTTATTTCCAGGCAAGGACATATTCAATATTATCACATTGCAAAGAATGGAGGGTCCTGTCTTTGAGCTTTGAATCCACTGTCCATAGTGCTTTCCCCAAAGCACAATGCAAGATTGGAAACTCGCAATCTTACAATCTAAAGTTGTTGTGTGTGGTACAGGGGGTGAGAGAAGTGTTGTGCATGTTAGGAAGGAAGGTGATAGGCTTCTTTGAACAGATGTGTTTTTAGTGAGGTTTTGAAGGTTTTGAGGCAGGAGGATAGTCTGGTGGCGCGAGGCAAGGAGTTACAGAGAATATGGGCAGCACAAGAAAAGTACTGAAGGCAGGAGTGAGAGGAAGTGACAAGAGTGGTAGAAAGAAGAAGGTCGTTAGCAGAATTAAAAGGATGGGTGGGGGAGTATTTGGAGATGAGAGCTGAGATGTAAGGGGGTGTGCTGTTGTTGAGGGTTTTGTAAGTTAGGGTCATGATTTTACATTTTATTCTGGAGGCTATGGGAAGCCAGTGGAGTGACTGACAAAGAGGAGCTGCTGACACTGAATGTTGTGTAGATGAGTCTAGCGGAGGCATTCATTATGGATTGAAATGGGGAAAGACGAGTAGTGGGCAGGCCAGCAAGAAGCAAGTTGAAGTAGTCAAGACGAGGTATATTATATACCTTGTAAAATCCCCAAACTGTCCATATTACTTAAATAGCAAATGCTGTACCCCTCCCCACCTCTTTCATTGTTCTAAGTCCCTTAAATCTTACTTCTTCCAAGCAGCATCTTAGTTAGCCTGTATAGCCCCAAACCATTGTGCTCCTTAAACAGTTTTCTGTCAATTAAGGAATGTCTATTGGAGTCTTATGAGGAGCAATGTGATCTAGCCTATAGTGAACCCTGTGTTCAGTATAAAGATATGTAGTTTCTATGAACAGCAGATGACACAATCTCTTTGAACTTCCCTAAATTGCAATTGCTTATTAAAACACATATTTCAAAAAATTATTTATGTAAAAGGCACTGCATGTTAAGAAAATCATAGTTTTGAGATGAGTAATACTATTAGATACCTTTTTGGGGTGAGGTGATTCATTCCCATTAAATGTATCAAGTGATAAATAACGCAATTGAGCTTAATTGTCCATGCTTTGTACTTTTGGCTACAGCCTTCAGTAAAAAGACGCTTGTATTTAATTTCAAAGTAATTTACTCCCACAACATCCATATAAAAATGTGTTTGGTGAAAATGCAACCTCTGCTTCTTGAACAGCGTAACAGTATATCAGCAACATAGAGATATTATCATAAAAACTCAGTTATACATTTTTATAACTAAATGAGGACTCATAATTTTGTGTATGTTTACCTACTTCTTCTACGGGTTCCCTGGTGGTCCAGTGGTTAGGATTCGGTGCTTTCAACACTGCCACCTGGGTTCGATTTCAGTCAGGGAACCAAGAGGTCACACCACCCTGAAGTCATGCAGGGTTGGGCCTGGTCAGTACTTGGATGGGAGACCACCTAGGAATACCAGAAGCTGTAAGCTGTGACCCACTAGAGAAGAAACTGGCAACCCACTCTAGTTTCTCTGCCATGGAAACTAGGTGGACCAGCATGGTGTGTTGCGATCCATGAGGTCACAGAGAGTTGGCCACAACTGAACGACGCAAACATACACATCTATTTCTTCTAGCAGGAGGAGATCCTGAAAGCCAAGTAGGATCAGCTACTTCTACGTTCAATGGGATTATTAGAAATCTAGTGACAACACAGCTAAACACATAAGGCAAGAGTGATTGCCCCCAGTAGAGATTAAATAAATGTAAGATTTAATAAACTATATAAATTGTTTAAAACATAAAGTATATACATTATTTATTAAACTGTCAATCAGAAGTTCAAAAATTATATAACTTTAAATTATAAGCTATAACAAATACATTATTCAATTGAATGATTCACCCACCGATCATAGCATGTTATCTTATTCATATGGATGATTATTGCAAAAAAAAAATATTCTAATTATTATTTTAGTTCTGCACACACTCAAGCTTGTCAACATCATATGACTTTGGAATAAAAACAATACAGCTAGAACCCAGTGGTTAATTAGTAAATATTATAATCACCCATAAGAATGAGATAACAGGCTATGGTTGTTTGGTAGATCAGAAAGGTTTATTGACAAATAAAAATTGTAAACTTCAATTAAAGTTTGCTGAAGAAGAGTAATTTACTGTAAGCAAATTACTTTTAGTTGATAAAGTAGCTGTTTTTAACATACAGTGCCTTGAAAGTATTCACCCCCTTGGCATTTTTTTTGTGTTTTGTTGCCTCACAACCTGGCATTAACATGGATTCTTTGAGGATTTGAATCATTTAATTTACAGAACATGCCCACAACTTTGAAGATGTTTTTTTTATTTTTATTGTGAAGCAAACAACAATTAGGACAAAATAACAGTAAAAGTCCACGTACAAAACTATTCACCCCCCCTAAAGTCAATACCTTGTAGAGCCACCTTTTGCGGCAATCACAGCTACATGTCGCTTTGGATACATCTCTATGAGCTTGCCACATCTTACCACAGCTCCTTGCAAAACTGCTTCAGCTCCTTCAAGTTGGATAGTTTGCACTTGTGAACAGCAATCTTTAAGTCTGACCACAGATTTTCTATTGGATTGAGGTCTGGGCTTTGACTAGGTCATTCCAACACATTTACATGTTTCCCCTTAAACCTCTCAATTGTTGCTTCAGCAGTGTGTTTGGGGTCATTGTCCTGCTGGAAGGTGAACCTCTGTCCTAGCCTCAAATCACGCACAGAGTGGTATAGGTTTTGCTCAAGAATATCCCTGTATTTAGCACCATCCATCTTTCCCTCAACTCTGACCAGTTTCTCGTTCCCGGCTGCTGAAAAATGGTGTTCTTTGGGTGATGTGATGTGTTGGGTTTGCGACAGGCATGGCGTTTTCTTTGATGGCTGAAAAGTTCAATTTTAGTCTCATCAGACCAGAGCACCTTCCTCGATACATTTTGGGAGTCTCCCACATGCCTTTTTGCAAACTCAAAACGTGCCATTTTGTTTTTTGCTGAAAGTAATGGCTTTCTTCTGGCCACTCTGCCATAAAGCCCAACTCTATGGAGCATACAGCTTATTGTTGTCCTATGTACAGATACTCCAGTCTCTGCTGTGGAACTGTGCAGCTCCTCCAGTGTTACTTTAGGTTTCTGTGCTGCCTCTCTGATTAATGCCCTCCTCTGCCGGTCCGTGCGTTTTGGTGGGCGGCCGTCTCTTGGCAGGTTTGCTGTTGTGCCATGTTCTTTCCATTTGGTTATGATAGATTTGATTTTACTCTTGGGGATCATCACATACTTGGATATTTCTTTAGAACCTAACCCTGACTTGTACTTCTCAACAAAATTGTCCCTTACTTTTTTGGAGAGTTCCTTGGTCTTCATGGCAGTGTTTGGTTAGTGGTGCCTCTTGTTAAGGTGTTGCAACCTCTGGGGCCTTTAAAAAAAGGTGTGTATAGGTAATGACAGCTCATGTGACACTTAGATTGCACACAGGTGGGCATAATTTCATTATTTATATGACTTCTGAAGGTGACTGGTTACACCAGAGGTTTTTTTGGGGGGTTTCATAACAAAGGGGGTGAAAACATACGCACATGCCAATTTTCTGTTTTCTATTTCTAAAAAATTGTTTTATGTATATATTTTTCTAATTTCACTTCACCAACTTCAACTATTGTGTTCGGATCCATCACATAAAATTCAGATTAACAAAACATTGAACTTAAGGCTGTAATGTAACAAAATTGGTAAAAAGTCAAGGGGGTGAATACTTTTGCAAGGCACTGTATATTTTTAAATTAGTCCATATTTTTAACCTTCAGTGTTTCCCATCAAGAACATGCCAGTTTACTCACAGATTGTTTAATAAGTGTTTTAATTATTTTGATCATATTCACTAACCAATCTATTTTATTTTGTATTATGTTACTCTAGCACTAACAATGCTATTTATGCTACATTTCTACAGAACATCTGGTGCTATGAATTATGTCTTTAAGATCAATAAATGACTCATGTTTCTCTTCACTGGACATTTGAGTCTAATGAATCAGTTCTATTTTTGTATAGTGACCATTGCCACCACTATCTTACACTTTTTAAATCTTACACAGATAAATTGCTTGTCTTCTCTCAATATCTGACTGATTAAAGGTTTGAGATGTTATTCTATTTATGGATCTTTTCTCTTGGTTACCATTAAGAATCTTGCTGAATGCAATTATCCAATGACTTTGGTGCTACTAAGCATTTCAGGAGTGCAAAGTAAATTGATGAGCATTCCCCCATAGCGGATATGGGGGTTTGCATGTTTCACACAAATAAAAATAATATGAGAGTTGGCCCACTATGGGGAAATTGATCGAGATGCCTCAAAGATACTTAAATGTATTCTGATGCAAAAAATGGACCAAAAACCAAAGGGAAAAAGTCATGCTGAACAGAAGTTTGGTGGCAGTATGGATCAGATCCGGGTCTATGGATTAGCACTTGGTCAAACTGCAACTTAGTTTTCAGAAAGACATGTGTGTTCCTAAGCGTGCTACTATCACATCATACATCTGAGTAAACCACTGCAAAATATATGTTATATTATTATTTTCTGAGTAAAAGTCATAGAATGTGTTAATGTAGTATCTCCCATTGGTCCCAACACGATTATGTATTTAAGCCAAACCAGTGTACACTGTGGAATCTCTATGAGGAGACCATTGATAGTTTATTTTTTAAAAGAAAGGATCAATTTAGAATTTCTACAATGTCAACTTAAATAGTAATGGTCTGCTGTTGAAACTTTCAAAAAGTAAAGATTAGGGCAGGTTAGATGCATCTTTTTGGTTCTTTTCTTCCATCAAATCTGTGTTTCTATGTGGTCTCTGCTAAAATGACAAATATTTTGTAAAACATAGGAGAAACACTAGTGATAAAAGGAAAACTAACCATTTTCAAACTAAGTTTTCTCTTGAAAGATCAACATTTAAACTGAAACGTTGCTTATATTGACATTTACTACCATAAATTTGAGACCGTTGGATCATTATAGTGGCTCTTTAATTTAAACAAGATATTGGATGCAATTTGAAGAAACAACACTTAGGTTACATATAATTGATTAATCTTGTAAAGAAAGAAAAAAGCAAAAAATGGCGCTTAACACCTATAGTAATATATAACAAAAGAAAAAAATAAAGAAATATATCTTTCTAAAAGCAGGAATACCAAGGGAAATGTATAGGTATAATAACAAAATGTGTCTCCATATAATAATGGTAGACTTATAAGGTTAGGGATATCAGGTAAGTAACACTCAGTATTACTCAAAGCGTATTTCACGCTTTGCTTTGGTGTACTGTTCACCGTTCCTTTTTTTGCTTGCCTTATATACCTAAGTAGTTTTCAAGATATCTATTGCCTTTATATTTTTTATTGTGATCATTATTTATATTTATAGAGTGTTTTTTCCATTTTCCTATTTTTCTATATACTTTTTTCACCCACTTACGTATTTTTTCACTATCTTTGATAGAGTTACAGTCCTATGATTGTCCTAACAGATGTATGAGGACTTTACCAGAAGGATATTGGGATGTTTGAGTAATACTGAGTGTTACTTTCCTGATATCTCTAACCTTATAAGTCTACCATTATTATATGGAGACACATTTTGTTATTATACCTATACATTTCCCTTGGTATTCCTGCTTTTAGAAAGATATATTTCTTTATTTTTTTCTTTTGTTATATATAATTGATTAATAATTAATTAACAACTAATTAATTAATAACGAATCCACATATTGCAGGTCAGAGGAGATCTTAAAAGGTTTAACTTGATGGACTGAAAGTTTTTTCAACCTTAATTAGTACGTAACTATGTAACTAGGTAATATGTAACCACTATGTCTAACATAAATCTTGTAGTATTCTCATAGTAAAGGATTCCAAGCATGCTCATAGTAAAAAGATCCAAGCATGCCTTGGATAAGCATAAATTAATTCTGATAATTCATTAAGCCAAACTTTTTTGGGGAGACAGAATGGGCACACTAGATGTGCCTTTTGGTTCTTATTAATGCTTATTTGTTTCATTGTTTCATACACAAGGCGTATTTATTTCAGACAATTAAATATATGTATGCAGTCCTTTGGCATTACATCCTTACATTCTTATTCTATACTCCAGTTAAGTTAATTGTTGATCATTTGGCACTTTGCTTAATTTCTTAAATTAAACAGTTGTTCCATAGCAATGTCTCTTTACATAAATAAACTATATGTGAAAATAACTTTATAAACCAAATTAATGATATAAGTAATTTCACAGATTGATATTGATATTTTAAATAAAATAATTTTGGGAAAATGCACTGTTTTGTATGTTTTCAGCTATTTTGTATTATCCTCCATTTTGTAAGCCTAACCAATATTTTCATATTGTGACTAACATTTCCTTATGTATGACTTGTGCTTTTGCAATAAGCTATTTCATTATCTGGAACTGCAAACCAAAATGTTGAGGATATGTGTCCTTGCCAGTTGTGGTCCCTGATATTCTCTTATTGTTTTGACTCTCTGTAGTGTGAGAACGCAGCTGTTGTCTCGGTATGTAGGTGTAAGTGTAATACGTCACTTTAACTGTATTATTATGTAGAATGGGGGAGTCATCTCTAAAAGATTTTGGCTATTACCATAAACAATTCTTCTGCGTTATTGGACCAGACTCTCTGCTTGTTCTTCATCATTCGGACCTTCTGAATTCTACCAGGGGCCACTGAAGATTTCAGAGTATCTAAGATAATTTGAATCTGTCATGGTATCTTGTTAGCCATTGAATTAATACTTGTACTTAGTACAGTAGTTTAACGTTCTAGAGGACATAATGTCTCTGCAGATGTTTCCATTCATTATCTGATCTGGGCTAGGAAGCTGGCTGGGCAAGCATTGTACATGCTTAAGTTCATTTTGATGACAATAACAGGTATTTCAATTTATAATGTCCAATGTTCAGGGCACAATGACATTATGATCATTTATGGAAAGAAATGTCTGCTTTTGGTGATAATAATACATTAATGGTATTACTGCCTTCTGCTGGGAATTTTCTTGAGGAACCAGCTTGTAATCATTCTGTTTTCTTTACTTATTTATTTATTTGATTGTAGAAACATAGGGCCCTATTTTTTTGCCAAATTCGTAAATGTATACACACTTAAAATCACTCTTAATATTGCCACATATTCTATTATTTACTCGCAATCTGATTACGAGTTACCTGCCCCCAATCACTACGGGACAGTCAAAGCTGCATATTCTAGCTTAGAACTCCATTGGTTTTAGCACAGCTCAAACATTATGAAGGCTAAATAAACTAGGTGTGAATGAAGGGAAAAAAGAGGATCGGGATGTTGTCAGCAAAGAAATTAAAATAGAAGATGAAAGCAGAAATTAGTATTTAAAATAGCAGGTTTAAAACATTTCTGTATATATATTTTTTGCATAAAAATAAGTGCTGCTATTTTAAAAAATATATTATGAATCACTGTACAAACTGCTTTTTGATCAAAGGACCCCTTCTGGTATTTTTTTTTGTTGTATTAATTTTAGTTAGTAGATAGATTAACTGATTTTTTCCATAGACATATACAGCCTTATTAAATTGCGATTCAGCCAATTGAATAGGGCTCTATATAAGCACATAGCATATTTTTTTTTACATAAGTTTTTAGTTAGTGAACTTCTATCCAAAAGCAAGTTCATCAATAACTAAAGACTTCTGTAAAAAAAAATATATGCTCTGTGCTTATATAGAGCCCTATTCAATTGGCCGAATCACAATTTAATAAGGCCATTGACCAGTAAAATGCACTGGACACACCTTAATTAAGAGTCAAGAGTAGATTCTGACTTTGTACAGGGATTCAAAAAATATGTTAAACATTACAGCAATCTTTTCTTATATACAAATAAAAACTATTGTGATGTTTAAAATTTGCTTTTTTAAAGCACAGTGAAAAATACATATTTTTGAAAACGTTACATAGTTACATAGTAATTAAGGTTGAAAAAAGACTTTCAGTCCATCAAGTTCAACCTTTTAAGATCTCCTCTGATCTGCAATATGAGGATTAGTTATTAATTAATTAGTTGTTAATTTATTGTTAATCAACTATTTATTTATTTATTTATTTTTAATTATTAAATAATGCAGATGAAGGCAGACAGAAAAAAACCCAAGTGAAACTTAGCCAATCGTCTCAAAGGGGAAAAAAAATGAATTCCTTCCTGACCCCAGATACTGGCGATCGGATTTCTTCCTGGATCAATACACTCTCTCTAATTATCCAGCATAACCCTGAATTCCCTTCTTAATTAGAAATAAATCCAGTCCCCGTTTAAAGTTATCTATCGACTCCACCCTTACTGTGAAGAACCCTTTTCTTTCTTTAAGGTGGAATCTTTTTAAATCTAACCTCAAGGGATGTCCTCTTGTCAGTTGAAAACCTCTTGGTACAAAAAGCTCCCTTGACAAATCTTTATACTGACCCTGGATGTATTTATATAAGGTAATCATATCTCCTCTTAGACGCCTTTTTTTCTAGAGAAAATAAGCTCACTTTGGTTAGTCTTTCTTCATAACTCCTCCATTACCCTAATTAGTTTTGTTGCCGTCCTCTGTACCTTTTCCAGCTCTAAAATGTCCTTTTAATGAAGTGGTGCCAACAATTGTACTCCATATTCCAGATGAGGGCGCACTAGAGATTTGTATAGTGGCAGAGATATATTTGCTTCCCTTGCTTCTATACCCTTCCTAATACATGCTAATATTTTATTTGCCTTTGCAGCTGCTGCTTGGCTTTGAGCACTGTTACCTAGGTGGTTGTCCACAAGCACTCCCAAATCCCTTTCAATATCTGATACCCCTATATTTGCTCCATTAAGATTATAAATTGCATTACTATTTTTCCTTCCCAGATGCATAACTTTACATTTTATTCATATTAAATCTCATCTACCATTTAGATGTCCATTCCTCAATTTTATGTAAATCCCTTTGAAGGGAAAGCACATCATTATCTGATTTAATTACCTTGCACAACTTTGTGTCATCAGCGAAAATGGAGACATTACTTTCCAGTCCCACCTCGAAGTCAGTAATAAATATGTTAAAAAGGAGAGAACCTAATACTGAACCCTGAGGAACCCCAGTTACCACATTACTCCAATCGGAGTATGTTCCATTTACAACAACCCTTTGCTTCCTGTCTTTTAGCCATCTCTCAATTCATGAGCAGATATTTACTGCAATTCCTGTATCCCTTAGTTTGCACAATAGTCTCCCATGTGGCACTGTATCAAAAGCCTTTGCAAAATCCAAATAGACTACATCCACTGAGTTGCCTTGACCCAAGTTCCTACTAACCTCCTCATAGAAACTAATTAGGTTTGTTTGACATGACCTATCCCTCATAAATCCATGTTGACTCCTACTTACAGTATATTCGACATATTCTTGTATATTATCCCTTATTAACCCTTCCAAAAGCTTTTCCACTACAGAAGTGAGGCTCACTGGTCTATAATTCCCAGCATATGCTCTTGCTCCCTTTGTAAATATAGGTATCACATCTGCTTTTCTCCAGTCATCTGGTAGAGACCCTGTGTTGAATCTTGAAAAATGAAATATAATGGTTTGGCTATTACAGAATCCTGAGTCTAACTAAGAGTATACGTAAGCAGGAAAAAGTAATACAAGTAGGCCCCTATTCAGTTGAGCAGTTGTTAGTTACTGGAGCCCGTAATGTAGCCCGTAAACTAATTTGCTATTCAATTGGCGTCTTTTAGCTAACCGCAAACAATTTGTGGGTTACAGGCTGAAATCCCTGCGGTTGTCAAAATTGTAACTCCGACTCATCTAAGCCTTTGATCTTTCAAGCCTGTAAATGTTACAATCGCAAATCACTATTAAATTGCTACAATTCCTCAAGCCCGCAATTGTTTTCACACCCGTGAATAGCAATTGTAGAAGAAAATCCGAAAGTACCAGAGAGGACTCGCAAGGGGGTTAAACCCCTGTTCATAGCATTGTAAATGCAAATAAAAAAAATCAATACTGCTCTTTAAAAGACAGGGAAAGCGATGTAAGGCATTAGAATTAATTGCACAACAGTCTTAAGCCCACAAATCTGCAATAAACATTTTTTTTTACATTTCATTTCCGTGTTATATCAATCTTGGGAATCAATGAGTTCATACATATCAGACCACCCACGTGGACTAGAACAGTATCGTTATTCATTTGTATTATTTTATACATTGCCGGATTGCGAGTCCGATCGCATATCGGACCTCTAAAAGCTAATTGATTGACATTTAACCGCCATGTTTACCGTCGTCACTATGACGGTCTCATTTACAATTGGCTGTTTCTAAATCTTGATCAATTTAATCGCTCTGTAACTGTTGCGAATTTCAAGCCTGCAATTGAATGGAGGCCCTAGTTTTTAATTAGAAAAAATACATGTTGATGCCTCTACTGGATCCTGGATGGATCTGTGATACATCCATAGAGGTTTTGTGTGTTAGCAGGCGTTTACATTCCTGGAGATATATAGTTGCATTTATGTCAAGAGTTTACTAAAATACCGTTCTGTATTTGTTTTTTAAGTTTCTTCCCATTGCATTTAAAATAATAATGTGCACTAATGTATTCTTAGGGAAGGTGTCATGTGCTTGAAATATTAAGCAAGAAAAATATTCCTTAGAGCTCAATTTTACAGCAACAGTTTGAATATGCTAACAACAATGAAATGCAATGTTTTAAATATATGAAATAATTTATATCAGTTCTTTCCCAAATTAAGTACCCAAAGACACATGGTAAAATGGCATAATGAGCACTGACATTTGCTAGTCTGTAATGCTAAAATGGAATTTATACACAAGATGATAAATGATAAAGTGAAAGAAAAAAAAAATCACAGTGGAAAGAAATAGAATCATAATCTTAAAATGTCAGTAGTCAGAAACCATCTAACTTAAATATCATCTTTTAAAAATGTCCATAAGGTAGAAAACACTAATGTGGCATTAACACCAATTGTTGTAAGAGCGTGGTTGATAAATTCCATTCTAAGTGGTCTATTTCAAAAGCGTTAAATATCAGAAGCCCTGGTAAAATAAATGGCCAGTACTTTTTCACTTAAGGGATGCCTATCCTTTTATAAGTTATAACTTAAATTTCATAACTGCAGTAGCCCACTTATGAAAATTGATTCCTCAGATGTGCTTGAAAGCACTCTGCCTACATAAAAAAATCCATTAGTCAGTGCAGCGGTAATTGTTCAAGATGTCCGCAAATGTCACACTTTAGTGAGGATACTCAATATATAAATCCTTGCTATATCAGAGCTCTTACATGGAAAAGTACAACTAGTTCACTTTATGGGAACCCTTCTAAAAGAGCTAATGGTAGTGATATATGTATATATATATATATATATATATATATATATATATATTTACACATAGTAAATAAATAGTCCATTTGTGTACATAATTAAACATCTAAAACAAGTTGTAAAACTTGTTCCATGCCCAGAATTCTGAGAAATACAGTTATTACGCTGTACTCTGGGAACCTTGGCAGGGACATGCAAATGTCAACCATTTCAAATATGGCTTCCCTTAAGCATATGCCTGCTGTATCACACAGCGTTGAGCAAAGCTAAGGTTGCATTATACACAAGCTGGGAATCCCACCCACGTACAGTTGTTTCAAGGTTACTTGCCTCTCATCAGTGTGGGGCCATTTCCTTAGCTTGTGTAGTAGATTTACCACAACAATCATTTAATTTATGGTGGGCAAAAGCGCGATAGAAGCCCTCCACCTTACTGTAGTACCGCAAATAAATAGTACGTTTGTGTTCACATTTAAATGTATAAAACAAGTTAAAAAAAATGTCATGCCCAGAATTCCGAGAAATACTGTTATTGCACGGGACTATATACATATATATATATATATATATATATATATATATATATATATATATATATACATACATACATAGTAGGTGCTCATATAAATTAACAGTCCAACTTTGCCCCAACAACATGCTATGAGTGATCCTACCCTGTAGTTGGTCCCAGTGTATTGCTTCTGTAGTAGCTCTGCCTCGGTACGTAGCAGGTGAACTCTATACATATTTTTTAATTACTTATTTAATTAAAATGTTGCTCCACCCATTGTTTCCAAACTTAAAAACAATCAAATGGGCAGCATGTTTTCTGCAGTGGTCATCGATCAAGCATGCACTCTGTACCCGCTTCTTGTCAATGCGTTATCTGTTGAATGCAATGCATAGCATTTGGAAAATATATTAATGGGAGCGGGAGGAAGAACAGAGGGCAGATACTCTCCTAAAGAAAATCTGTGGGCAAAAAGATTGTCTGATATCATCAAAGAGTTACAGTTACTTATTCCCAACATGGAGAGGTTTTGGTATTAGCATAGTTTGTAATATGTGGATCATTATGCTCAGATGTAGAATTTGCAAAACATTTATGCCAACTGGGATTTTAAAAATGCAGTTGATTCTTTCTGAAGCTGCTATAACCTGTAGAATATACATTAATTTCAGATATAATCATGTTCTTTTTTATCAAAGCGCTGCTTATTTATTAATGAGTTGTATGGTCTTGCTGTGCTAGTATGTCGTGGTTTATCCCCAAAATCAATGCTTTTGAACATCAAAAATAATTAGACATCAAGAAATGATATACATTTACTAAACTGTTATACAAATAAGGAATAACATTAAATAATTGGGGAATAATTTCATACAGTGTCTACAAATATTATGGTTCACATTTAATTAATTAAGTATAATATCTGGGAAAGATTTCAATATTTAAAAAAATATTAAGCTTTCTTAGTTTTCGTTGGCAATTGGGAGATAAGGGATTAAACTTTTAAGAGAGAAATTGGATGACGCAATACATATAAATTAGAATTAAAGCAGGGGTATGTAAGTATGAATAAATCACACATATTGATTTTTACTGTACCATATATTTTCCTTAATATTTCAAATTTTGTTTAATCACAGACATATTTCATTGTTACATTATTTCCTATAATAGACTTGGCTTCATATTTTTTCCAACTTGATTTTCTGTTAAATTGAAAGTATATTCTCAATAATCTTAAAAGATAAGGAAAGTTTGTTATTTTGTACCTATTAAAATGTGGTGAAAGAAGGTCACATTTATATAGAATCAGAAACACTATTTGCTAGTGTTATTTCTATTCGCTAATGATGCCAGCAATTTCAGCAAAGTATAGTACAGTAAATATACAAGATATGTGTGCACTGCTGTAAAGCCAAATCTATTCCTCAGAAAGTCTTGTTCCTAGACTCAATCTTTTTTTCTGGAATCTTGGAAAAACTGGAGAGAAACTGAAGCAAGAGAAAGGGTCATGGTCAAGCTGGAAAACAAAAGGAAAAGGAGGAGAGCAAAACAAAGCCTGATGGTGTAGTAAATAAAATAGATTAAAAGCTACTTACAAAATAAATGTCAAAAGCCCAGTTGTAAAATAGATCTAATGATACATTACACACAGAGGGAGATAATCCTAAAATAAATGACCTCCCTTTCAAAAGAAGGCAATTTTAGGAGTTTAGGAGTGACAGAGGTATTTATAACATTCTCATTTGAATAATGAGTAAGTTGCAAAATGTTTTACACAGCTTAAAATAATAATTACAGTAGTTAATTTTTAACTAGAATGTGAACTTTTTAGCAATCTACAGGGGTCCTTTAAAGAAACAAAATTTGAATCCCTCTCCATAAAAGTCAATAGAGATGGTTATGAGTAAAATAACGATTAATGTGCTTTAGAAGATCTGTGCCTAAAAATTTAATTATACTATAACCAAAAATGGGAATACATTGATAGCATTTAAAGCGCAACACAATGAATTTACTAAATGGAAGCATGTTAATTCATAATCTACTATGGCCCATTGTGCATTAGCGATACTCATGTCTTCGTGTGATCACTAAATCACAACTCTTTACACAAGCAGAGTAGTGCATGCATGTTTTATGGGTCAAGCATGTGCAGCCGCAATTGCATTTAAAAAATGGGATGCAAATTTTTGATATGTTTAGATTTTGTGAATGCACCATCAAAGGTGCAGTAGTGGTTGGCAAAGATGCTATTGTTGGCATTACGTAATTAATGACATATGCTGTATTGTTTTGTTAAGGTTTTATCACCCTAATTGGGATAGGGGGGCTCCCGACGTGGACTCTTTAGGCTGCATTGTTTTTGTTTAGGTTATCTCTCCCTAAGGGTGATGGGGGCTCCAGACGTGGACTCCAATATCGGGAATCAAGGAGTTAATACATATCAAGCCACCCACATGGACTATAACATTTTCTTCATTCATTTTTATTGATTTTTTTACATCGCTGGATTACAAGCCTGATTGATTGGTGTCTAAACTCTAATTGACGTTTACACGCCATGTTTTACTGATTTCATGATGACGGTCTCATTTACTATTGGCGGTTTCTAAATCATTACTTACGGGCTTGCTTAATTGATCATGATCATGCCCTGAAATGCTACGTACGGTTACGTGGTGTACAGTTTTGAGGCTTCGGCCCTGTACTTGCGGCCTTGTTCCATTTAATCGATCCGTAACTATTGCAAATTTCAATGGAATTTAATGAGGCCCGCGGACTCCTTGCCTTAGGGAGTCCAGCTACACCTCACTGCCACAATTATAACCACAATATATATCTTCCTGGGGGGGGGGGGGGGTTATTAAATGGTTTCTCATACAGAAACACCTTAATGTACTGTAGTGTTTGCTATTTTCAATCATTATCGGAAATTGGGCAATGAAAAGTAAATTTAGCCAGATTGCAGCATAATATTATTCTTGTTTACTGTACAGCATGTATTGCTCAATATGAAATAGCATCCAAGCAACTTGGCATCTCATCTGGTGCATCCACTTGATGCCTTATACTGCAAGCTTCTTTCTGAGGAAAATACATAAATAATGCAAAAAGTTACATAGATAGACCTTGTTTATTCCACTCTCTGGAAAGTCATCTGTCTCTTTTGCCGTGAAAAAAAGTTGCTTAGCCTTCACAAAATAATAAGGAATATATAATTGTCTATTAAAGTGACTTTGAAGACCTACAGCTCTTGTTTTTTTTCTGGTGCTATAGCAACAACCGTAGGACGATTCCTTTATTTTTGTTGTCATGGAGACAAGCGTACAGAGTGGAAAAAGTAAACTCGGAGCATAGTGTGAACAAATCACCAGAAATTAAATAATAAAAAGGATTGGAAAGTAAGAGCAAAGTGCCAGTGATGTCACCTAAATTGATAAAGGTGATTTAAAAGTCATTTGCAGTTTCAGTTTAGGAGTATTAATGTGATTTATAAACTGAAGTATTTTATACCCTGTGGCTAAGAACTGTCACGCATTGTTTGTCTAAAAATAATGCTCCATTTTCATAAAGGACAATTCTTTTTCTCTATTAAGGGATGTAACTGTATGAAATTTTGAACTAGAATACGTCAATTGTATTCACTAATGCTATGTTTCAGTATTATGCTCTTTTGCGGCTCCATACTGTACAGTAGATTAAAATTAAAGGGAGAGCACCAATTATTGCAGAAATGTATACATAAAAGTAATAACTGCAATTGATTATAATAATTGTGGTATGTGTGTAATGCTCCATGAGAGGAAGGGAGAGGAAGGGGGGAGAGACACTGGGGAGGGGAGAGGAAGGGGGAGAGACACTGGAGAGGGGAGAGAAAGGGGGAGAGGCACAGGGGAGGAGAGAGGAAGGAAGGAGACACTGGGAGGGAGGAAGTGGGGGAGAGACACTGGGGAGGAGAGAGGAAGGGGGAGAGACACTGAGGAGGGGAGAGGAAGGGGGAGAGACACTGTGGAGGGGAGCAGAAAGGGGAGAGACACTGGCGAGGGGAGATGAAGGGGGGAGACACTGGTGAGGGCAGAGGAAGGGGGAGAGACACAGGGGAGGAGAGAGAAAGGGGAGGAGACACTAGGAGGGAGGAAGTGGGGGAGAGACACTGGGGAGGAGAGAGGAAGGGGGAGAAACACTGTGGAGGGTAGCAGAAGGGGGAGAGACACTGTAGAGGGGAGAGGAGGGGGAGACACTGGGAGGGAGGAAGTGGGGGAGAGACACTGGGGAGGGGAGAGGAAGGGTGAGAGACACTGGGGAGGGGAGAGCAAGGGGGAGAAACACTGGGGAGAGGAAGTGGGAGAGACACTGGGGAGGGGAGAGATGGTGGGGAGAGACACCGGGGAGGGCAGAGGAAAAGGGGGTGGAGTGACACTGGGGAGAGAAAGGGGGAGAGACACTGGGGAGTGGAGAGGAGGAGGGAATGACACTGGGGAGGGAAGAGCAAGGGGGAGGGACACTGGGGAGAGGAGGGAGGGGAATGACACTGGGGAGGGGAGAGACACTGGGGAGGGGAGAGGAAGGTGGGGAGGAGAGACACTGGGGATGGGAGGGAAATGGGGAAAAAAGACACTTGGGAGGGAAGGGGGAGAGACACAGGGGATGGAAGGGGGAAAGAGAAACAGGGGAGGGAAGGCGAAGAGAGACAGGTGAGGGAAAGGGGGAAGAGACACATGGAGGGAAGTGAGAGAGGGTGGGAGAGACAAACAGGGGATGGAAAGGGTGGTAGAGAGACATAGGGAGGAGCAGGAGGGGAGGGGAGAAGAGAGAAGAAGGAGGGAAGGGGGAAGAGCAAACAAGCAGGGAGAGGGTGCACAGAGAGAGGGAGAGGGCACTCAGAGGTAAAGGGCGCAGAGGGAGAGAGAGAGAGGGTGCAGAGAGAGACAAAACAGATCATATATTATCATTTTTGATGGGCAATTTACTAGTAATAATATAATAATTATAATATTATAATAATAATATTATAACAAATTCTAGTGCAAGTGTCTTACAACTGATATAGACGTTACAGAAATGTTATGTATAATTCAACTGAAAGATTCACCTCTGATATTATTGCTTTAATACATATTAAAATACATATAACATTTAACAATATAACAATAACATTTAATTGTTAAATATCTGTCTCACTATTACTATTTTTGAACTGGGCATGCTCATCCTCTTTATTAGCCCCTTCTGCCAATCATAATTATTTGTTGTTGATAAAGCAATTATCTCAGATGGTAGATCCTTTACTTACTTTATTTGTGATATGTTTTTAACTTCTATATCAATTGTTAAGGCACTTCCATTCAGAATTTTATACATTTTCGGCTAATTGCAATTATGTTTATTTTATGTGTACGTTTTATTTCTTCAATAAATAGGACCTTTTCTGTGTCACTTTATGTAGAATTATGCATTGCTACATGCTTCCAACATGCCATATTGAAGATGGTTTTGTTGTAGTGTGTGTGTAATTTTTAAAATTTAGTGTAGGGGTTCGATCAAGAATTTGCTACTCTCCTCCCATCTCTTTCCTTCCACCATCTTTTTTCTTGCGCTCTGTCACCAGCTGTCCATCCAGGTCTCTGTCCACCTCTTTCCATTTCTCCCATTCTCCATCTACTCTTTATTCCCAGGGCCAGATTTACACCCACTGAAATACACGCTGATATAAATGAACAGTGTATTACCAATTTCAAATAAAAAAATGACAGATAACTGTTATGACAAACCCATTAGCATAGTTGGATACTTTGTGGTATATTCAGAATACCATCCTATCTGATACAGCTACTAGGAATTTTCTGCATCAGCTGTGACTTGAATCTCTATGAAAAGTAAAAAAAAACATGGTGGCATAGGCAAGTAAAATTGTAGTGTTTTTAAATTATTTATACTTGTTTTGTTTTAATGAGACACAATATCAGCCTATAAAATCAAGCTATTCCCTTTAGAATTATATTTTTCTTTCGGAAAAAAATATTTTCTGTTAAAATAATTAAAAAACTAGCAAATTAACAATAGTTTGCAGAAGCAAATTCATTAAACACCATTCTTTTACTTCTTGTTGTCTTGAATTAATTATGTATTCACCCAAATTTAAAAAAACTAAACATCCTTTAGATTTTAAGCAGTTACTTTTATGATAAGCAGATGGTGGGTAGACACGTGTTATATGAATTGAGCCATGAAAGAAACAAATGTAATAAAACACAGTTAAATTAGGTTGACTGTCAGTCACTATAACTTATTCCCTGTATTTTATCCTTCATCATGACGTACATTGGCAGACATTGATGATAGCTCAGTTCCTTTCATGATTATTGTCATTAAAACCCACCTGCAACACTGGCTCCAAATCATAAATAAGCATTGTCACTCTGTATTTACTAACTACTGCTTAGAAATTACAGCTTATTTCACAGTGTATTTATACTCTGCTGTATATACTTAACTTGCAATAAAGGGAAATACTTAGCTACTAGTTTAATTTATTTTTCTAATGACTCCTTAATCCCAGTTATCACAGACAAGACCCATGCTGAATCAAAGAGCAGTGCTAAAATGGTTTCTGTTAAATACTCTTGATTTGTGTACAAACTCATAAAATAAACATTATATTAAGATTTCTCCAAAATTATATACTTATACCACATTTGTTACTTTTTTTGCTACAAACCTGTGCTATTGTCTGCTAATGTCTCCATCATTATAACATATGCCAAAGGTGGTATTATTATTATTATTATTATTATTATTATTATTAAAAAAAATGTAACATGCCAACATATTCTGTATGGCTATACAGGGGTTAAGTACAAAGAAACAAAAATACAATATTAAACACATGGCAAAAAGTAGAAGGCTCTGGCCCCTATTTAATTGTTCAAATTGCAATTACATGAGCCCGTAATGTAGCCCATAAATGTTACTGATATTCAATTGGCTTCTTTTAGCTACTCGCATTCCAATTTCCAGGCTCAAAAGCAATGCGGTTGTCAAAAACGTAATTTGGTCCTGTCTACTCCTTTGTTGTTTCAAGCCCGTAAATGTTACCAGTGCTAAAGATGCAAAATCCATATTCAGTTACAACAATTCCTCAAGCCCGCAATTGCCTTCAATCTCGTAAATGGCAAATGTATAAAAAATGATACAAGTACTAGATAGGTCTCTCAAGTGGGTTAAACATCTGTTCGTAACATTGCAAAAGCAAATAAACACACAATACTGTACTTAAAAATACTGGGAAAGCAATGAAAGGCATTATAATTAATTGTACAACAGTCTCAAGCTCTGAACACTAATTAATTGTAGTTACTTTCTCATTTACTATTGGCTCTCTGTCTAAAATTTAACTTATGAGCTTGCTTAATTGATCATGATCATGCCCTGAAATGCTACGAACGTACGGGTTCATGGTTTGCGTGTGGAGGCATGTGAGCATGTCATTTTGGGCTTGAGTCAATTAAATACATATATAAATGTAACAAGTTTGTAACCCGCAGCCAAAAGTTCAATTTGAAGGTAATTACGGCCTTGCTATTAAATGGGGGCCTGTATGTTTACATGTATCTTATCCATATACCCAGCCCATGCCCTGCCCTCTCACCTCCCCAGCCCATGCTATGCCCCCTCGTTCTCCCTCAGAGGCGTGCAACCCCGGCGCATTGCACTGCTTGCACTTGCGGTTCTTCCACCACTGCTAAGACCCCTTCCCATAACATCCCGCCTCCCCAAAGAACCTTTGGCAAAAAAAAAAAAAAATTACATAGCCCCAGGGGAGGGTCCTGGTGCATTGCACCACCAGCACCACTGGTAGCTCCACCCCTGACCGCCAGTATCAAAAGCTCACAATTTCTTATAGTGCTCTTCATGGTATGAAAGAGCACATGATTTTATGTCAAAATGATTTGTTTCAATTACACTGATAACAGCTAAAAAATCTAAAGTTTTAAGCCTGTTTAAAAACGCAGTGCCTTCTCCTTACTAGCCCTAGCATGATTAATAAGAGACAGCAGAGCCGCAGGGTGAAGACAATGATTGATAGAAGTTTTCCTCTGAACGCAGGAATGTGCAAAGCAGCCAATCCATAACTGACCTGTTTAGTTGATTCCAGTTCTGCACAGATATATTATTTAAGGGTTAACTCTTTTTTTTTCTCTTTTGCTCTCCATGCAGAGGTGTAGTGTGCGTCTGGCAGAGGGCATGTCAGTGACTCATGTAAACACAGATTTAATTAATTAATATATCAGTGAAAAATGCACGTATTTCAAAATTTCTAAAAGTATTTCTAAATGCTTTTATGTGATCTTTACCATGATGTGGTTCAAATTGTGCTGAATTAAGTGTCCCTTTAAGCACCCATGGTTACACATCTTTTACATCTTTTAGATCAAAATATATATTAGTAGTTTAAACCCACAGACATGAATAATGGCAACAAAACATTATGCAGAGCTCAAGATCGAAAGAACAGCAAGCTACACATCAGTGACTATTCTAATTGTTTTTCATAAGAAGCATTACAGAATGTAACTATTTGAAATGAAATACGATTTTAGTTGTCAGACTAATTCTCAGTGGACGCATGGTCACATAATGAAACTCCATAATGTAGTACATTTGTCAGTGTTACCAAATGCTTATTGCAATATGTATTTATATAAATATGTATATAACGCCAATTCAAATGACAAGCACCCTGTTTAAACAGTAATACGGACAATGCTGCCATTGTCTACTTTGCAGAAAATGATGTTGGCAGCATTATAATGATTTTCTTCCCAGAAAAGCTTTGCTAAACAAATACATGTAACTTGAAAGAAGAGTATTTTATGGCTTTTCTATTTTCCTGACTGAAAGCTAAATTACAATCATGCCGTTGTATCGCCAGGATTTCTTATAATGTCCAGCATGTTGCCATGGCTGTAGGATGCAGCAATTTATGGTCAGTAGTATATTGCTCCCTTCTGGATCGCTACCTTGTAATGGTGATGGGGCTCGTGTACCTCAATGATACTGTGAGCTATACCATGTCGGGTCACTCAAGATGGGCAGATCATAGCAGAGAGGTCAGACAATGCACAGTCCACTGGAGAAGGAACTGGCAACCCACTCCGGTATGTTTTCTGAGAAAACCATATAGATGGGCATAACGAGACACAAATGTGCCAAGCATCGATGTGGCCACAGAAAATCAGACATGACTTAAGCACTGAACAACAACAACAAAAGTATATTGCTAGTCCAGTATATGCAGGCAGATCTAGGGAGTAATTCTCTTTAACTCTCTGATCTGAAGTTTGCAAGCAGCAGATAAAACTATTGTGTTTTAGAATCAATATCTAATTTATTTCTGAAGTTAATAAGGTAGTGCCATAAAATATGACTTCTTGCATCCAAAAAAGTGTTATTTACAGTATACATCCAGTTATATGAGAAATCTGTGCAATGCTTTGATTAGAAATCATGGGGTCTCATTCAATTGCAATTTGGCCAATTGAATAGGGCTCTGTATAGGCACAGAGCATATTTTTTTACAGAAGCTTTTAGTTAGTGATCTTCTATCCAAAAGCAAGGTCTTCACTAACTAAAATAATCTGTAAAAAAATATGCTCTGTGCTTACATAGAGCCCTATTCAATTGGCCAAATCGCATTTGAATGAGGCCCATAAACTTTAAATACCTTATTTTAATATATACTCTTTTAAGAATTAGGCATGATTTAGAATGTAAACAGAAATATTAGAGCTTCAAAATCATAAACTTTTATATGTAATGAAGTTGCTGTGGAATACATCTTTTTTTGTTTCAGAAGACTGAGGTAGGAGCAACATTTAACACACAGGAAGTTTCTGTCTATTTAATATGAATGTGGCATCTACAACAACCAAGGTTCTCAAAGCTCATTAGTTTATAAGGACACACCTTCCTGGGAAAGTAACAGACAGCAGCAGGCAAGAAAACAAAATGTAATCCCGCATATAAAAGTTTCAAAATGTAATGACTGTGTGGCCATTTATCTTACTGTAAGTGCTCTTTATGGTGTGAAGGAGCACAAGATAGTATGTTAAAATGATAATTTTTTTTAATTATACTAATAACAGCTAAGAAAACAAAAGTTTAAAAGCACAGTGTCTCCTGCCTCCTGGCTGTTGCATGATTAATATCAGACAGCCTAGGAGCGTGGTGAGGACAGTGATTGATAAAATGTTTCCCCTGAACTCAGGAATGCTCCGACCAGTTAACCGAAAACTGACCTGTTTAGGTGATTCCAGCATTCAATGCTCTGCACAGATTGATTTCATAATGGTTAACTCTATTTTTTCTTTTGCTCTCTACATAGAGCTGTAGTGTCTGGAAAGGGGCAGTCAGTGACTCGTGTAAACACAGATGTTGCTATATTGATTTCTACAAGTAAACAGTACAATACGTCTTACTAGCATTTATGCTTTTAAACTACTGTATTGTGTGTTTAATTGCTGTTACAGCTCTAATAAGTGTTTGAAAAAGTCCTTGCATTGTTCATATTTTTGACAGAAACTTGATATTTTTTCAGTTGCGGGTCAGACTTTATTTGTGAGCTAATAGAATATCTATTTTGTGTAACTTTAATTATTTAGAGCTTGTAATATTAGAGCTGTGCTAAAACCAATGGAGTTCTAATGATGGTTTTGCAGGTTTCGCTGGCCCTTAGTGATTGCGGGCGGGTAAATTGTAATCGTATTGCAAGTAGCTAATAGATGATGTGGCAATATTAAAAGTGATTTTAAGTGTGTATAAATATACAAATTGGGCAATAGAATAGGGCCCTAATTCAGTGAGAAGTGATTGCCATTGTTTTATCATTCCCTTTTCTATCCAAGCTTCTATTCATGCAGTACCTTGGAAAGTTCCTTAAAGGGACATAGAACACACATATGTAAAAGAGCTTGCTTTAATCATTACCAAATGTTTGTAGCATGAAAAAATATGAAGTAAAACGTGTTTATACTTTATTTTAAAAAAAGTGCACAGAGCATATGTACATCTGTTGATTTCGTTGGCATAGCTATATTACTAGTCACTGGCTGACAGGGCCAAGCTCCCAGATCAGTGAAACAATTAAATCAGTATCTTCTACTTCGAGAACATCATTTGAGAAAATAAAACACAAAGTGGTAGATTATCAAATACCCTCTTTCAGCTGCAATACATACAAATGCTTTAAATATCCCTTTAATTATAGGATTACATAGTAAGTACTCATAGTAAAGGGGCTTGTGTACTTCAATGAAGCTGTGAGCTATACCATGTAGGGTCACTCAAGATGGAGAGTCCATATGCAGAAGGTCTAAGAAAACCTAGAAGAAGGTACTGGCAACCTACTCCAGTATCTTTGCCATGAAAATTATGTGGAGTGTAAAGATGTGCCTGCGTGCTGCTGTCCATATGGTCACTGAGAGTCGAACTCGACTGAACAACTAATTATCAACAACTCATTGTAAACTGCATAAATATTTGTACTTGTTATTGAGATGAAAATATTTATGTTTCCAGGGGGACTTGAATGTGTGTGCACGTGTTTGCAAGAAATTGACAGCCTTATTAAATTGCGATTTGGCCAATTGAATAGGACTCTATATAAGCACATAGAATATTTTTTTTTACAAAAGGTTTTAGTTAGCGAAGACCTTGCTTTTGGATAGAAGTTCACTAACTAAAACTGTAAAAAATATGCTCTGTGCTTATATAGAGCCCTATTCAATTGGCCAAATCACAATTTAATAAGACTGCATATGTCTATGGCTCTTCATAAGCAGAATATGGATTTACTATTTCATATTGGGTGTTTTGGTTCAACAAAATGATATTTGAATAAATATTCCCCTTATAAAGATGTATTGAATGAAACATTCTTGGGTAGTTTTGACCCAGTGAACATCTGTTTCTATGAACTTCTTAAAACGTCTACAGCAAATGCAAAGAAACTATATATGTGATTACATTGGTCAAACAAGAATACTTTATCTTGATGCTAAGCTGCAACAAAAAGAGCATACCATACAGCTTTCATAATTCATATGAATTCCAGCAATCAAATGTTATAATTAAGCTGGCTAATTAAATTCAAAACAAAGCATTTGGTTTTGGCCAGCAAATACAATTTATTTATGCAGATTAAAACATGAATAAGGACATGTCTAACAAATCTACTGACACTTCCCCTGTCAATGCTTGTTGCATATTCTATAATTCTACAGTTTCCAAGGTAAAAATAAAACTAACTTTTATTTTAAGATTTTGTAAATGTTTTATCAAATACTAAATAAAATTGGAGACGCCATGTGCTTGAATGGGATTGCATGGATATTTTGCCATTCTTTTATATTACAAGTTGCCATCTGGCAGGAGGTTTGTTTCAGTGCAATGAATGGGAATTTGGAAGGGAGACAGTGGATAAGAGCGTGTGATGGCAAATTCAAAAGATCTTTCAGCAAGAGATTTTAAAGAATAACCACTCTACTGAAGAGGTTTCTTATTAATGTGGATGGGATACATTAAGTTATATTGGATGGATGCAGAAGCATAATCACGATAACTTAAAGAATCTGTAAATACATTTGTTTTATACATTTTTCTCTTTTGACCACATGTAACTTTAAGAATATAATGTCTTTTCATTATTAATTTACTTTTTTCTGCCTTTTTTTCCTTTATTCTACTGTTTTATTTTCAGAATCCCAGGTAAGTGATGGACACCTTCATCTTAGGGCATGTAGCATTTGGAAATTCCTTTGCAACTCATGACCAGCTTTATGGTAACATGTTGGTCATGTTATCATATAAAGCATCATAAGGTACTTACATTTTTGTAAGTGTACTGCTGATTGCATGAGACCTCATGACCAGCACAGAAATGGGAGCTAATGTCATTTGATGGAGGTATCCCTTACTATGCTTGAGTTCTCAAGTAAAATGGTGCCCCATTGACAAGAATGAGGTATAGTAGTAGTGTTCATAACAAACTAACAGCATTAGCAACCATGTTATCCACAAGCAAAAACAAAGAAGGGGTCTATCCTGGACTGCTAGTCTGTCTGTAGCTTAAAGGGCCAGTTACCTCACCATAAGTGCTCTTATTACAGTTAAAAAAATAAAGTTTTAGTTTTTACAAACACACTGACTATTCCATGATTAATGACATTTGCCGACACCGGCCGGTGAATCTCCCTGTGCAGAGAAAGATTGATATGTTTTTCTTTGCATTCAGGAATCATATAGCCCAGCAGTTAACCCACAAGTAACTTATTTAGGAGATTATAAGACTCATTTCTATGCATAGGAGCTTGCTGTCGGTCTGTCTGGCAGCTTGCCAGTGACATGTGTAAACAGAGATTTAATTAAATCACTGGCAGTGAAAAAAGCACAAATTGAAAAAATTCAAAACTTTTTTCAACATGCTGTTAAGAGATCTTTACATGGGTGTGCTTGACATTGTACTCAATTAAGTGGCCCTTTAAGGAGGATGGTTATCCTACTGAAATTTACTTTTTTAGATCTGTTGTCAAGTGGCAAATTACAGTGTCAGTCTTTAAACAGAAGGAGGTTTCATTTGTGCCAACTATTCATCCCAATTCATAATCCTGTTAGCACTGTAATAGCCAGGACCCCCCTCCCCCCCATAAACATTTGCTCCAGTTACAGTATGCATAGATTTATGGATTAAAAATGCAATTCAAATGAAAAAGTGATTCTTGGAATGAAATCTTAATATATCATTAAAAAGTAAGATCGTACTTTAAGATTAAATGGTGGTAAATGTGGTCATACAAAGAATAATGATAAAATGAACAGGTGGCCCTTTAAGTTTAAATATGATTTTTTTCAGAACATTGCCACAATATAATGTCATTTCCCACATGAAAGTTATTTAAAAATCTGCTTCAACTTAAATTAATTTTTCACAGGTAAAAGAAAAGCATCTCTAATGATTGTCCCAAAGGTTTATCAATTGACACTGGTTAAGTAGTTCATTGGGAATATTATGTCATTCTTATAATTTATATTAAATGCAGTGCCAGCCAGGGAAGTTGCCATCCAGATGTCAGCGATAATTAAAGCTACTTAGCTACACCAAAATATTTCTCTTTATGTGACAAAGAGTCATTCATTCACTGCAATCTAGACAAAACAACATTTCAAGTTGTAAGTCATACAATATAATTATAAAGGGTCACAATCAGCACCAACTACTTGAAGAAAGTGGTAATTTGCATTTGTTAAAATGACAAGCTTAAATATTATACATAGGAAATGTTATGCGTTTGATGCCCAGGCAACTGTCATTTCTTACCTGGCACCTGAAAGGCTGAATTTGATTAAACATGTCGTGATTTTAAAATTACTGGCAATCTCTTTCCATTTCTGTCTAATTTACCTTTAACAACATGTTAAGGTAATCCATAGCTGGCTCCTTTTTATTATTTTCTACTCAATGGGCAGCTGCTTTAACAGCTGGTGTGTCTGAGTCTCCTGCAGAGATTCCCTCTGTAGGAGATAGGAGGTCATGTAGCATCATTTTCTTAGTCCTGAGTAATGCATTATCCCACAGACCAAAGGGTAGCGTTGATATGTGGAGCTATCACAGAATGAGTGAGTTATGGATAACATTTGAATCGCATTAGTGCATTAGATTCAATGAATATAAAGATTCATGAAGTCACCTTAGTTTTGTTGTTTTTCTAAATAGACTAAAGAATACAAAAGAACATTTAAAAAAGTCAACTCAAAATGACGATCTGTTATTCTATTCCAGCCAAGTGGACAAACCTTACATTAATATTCATTAATATTTTGAGATATTTTTCCCAAAGAAAAGAAATTCAACTAGTAGAACTTTTTTTCTAGTTCTTAAATAAATTAAACATGTCCATATAATAAAGGGACAATTTAGGCAAAAATCTGTTTTATTAAAATTCTTTAACTAGGTGTATTTAGTAAATTTGATTGTCCGCAATGTAATTTTCATATAAAATGTACACTTCACTTATTTCTAAGAGACCCATAGAATAACAGTTGTTCACCTTCTGGAACTTCCTCCCTCTTCCTGAATTCTCTCCTTCAGGCAGCCATCTTAAAGGTATATCTGTTTCCTGGATTATGAATGCATCTGATAGAGGAGAATCAGTAGTGTATGCAAACCTTATTTGCATGAAAAACTACCAAAATAAACATTTACAAACTCACCCTGATGTTTGATAAAACTTTTCAGTTTGCCAGCAGCAGCTTTTGTTAGTTGACACCCCTGAAAATACCTGCTATGATTAGCATAAATATCATAATTTGTTTTGGCCAATCAGGAGAAAGCAGGAGTTAGCTGAAACATCTGTATCAAACGATGGGGTTCCTGTGTTGCAAAACAGCCTGGGATATGTAGTCTCTCTTTCTCCTTGTGTTTCAGCTGTGAGCTCAGACCTCGCCCAACAATGTTATTCCATCCTCCAGCAGTACTCCCTTTGGTCTCTACCAGAAAGGTCAAACCCTGTATCTGGCTGCATCTCCTCTGTTTTTTGGTTATGTAAGCTCCTGTGGGTGTGCAAAACTGGATTTTACTTTCCTGCATTTAACTTTGCAAGTACATTGAACTTTTCTATATAACACATATTTTTCTGATAATCACTGTCTGTTTCTTGCCAAAAATTTAAAATCCAGGAAACTTACATATGCCTTTAAACACCTGTGATTAGCAGCACTGCATTTTGGGAGCTAAGCACCCCCCACAGAAAAGAATACTAAGGGCCTTATTCAATTCCCTATATTGTAAAGTTACACACACAAAAAGTGCCCAATAACTTTCCCAAACTATTATATTCACCCATCACAGCATGATTGTGAGTGAGCTACCCCTGAGAACTACCAGTATGTGTAATCACCGCCTTAACAAAAGTCTGCAGGTATTTATTTCTATTACTATTTATATAGTTGCAGTGAACCTGTGTGAGGTTTGCTCATCCATAAAGTATATACTGTCTGTGTGTCAATTACAACATTGTGAAATCTGGTTAAACAACAGGAACAACCATACTGGTGTCGGAGTGGACATGGAGAAGGTCTACTCCTCCATGGTCAGTGGTTCCGTACCATGATGCCATTTTTTATAAAGAAAAAAATCCAACGTTTGTCAGAAGGCATTTTAATTAGATATTATTTTAAGGGGCAAACTTAATGTTGAGCGGCAGAATATTCTCTAGCTATGGAAAGATGTGTGAAAATGGGTTAATGAGACAAAGGGCTATAAAAATAAATGGTGCAAGATAGTACATCATTGAGTCAAGATAAATAGGTGAGCAGGGCTTATATAAAGGCTTTAAAATAAATGCTCTGGCGGATTCTTTTTTAAATTTACTGATTCGTATAGCCATTTGTTTTGATGCTCGAATGCCTCTAAAATAATCTTTATGGATCATATGTCAAAATGTTCATGTGTGTTGAACAGTAAGAAAAGAAAAAAATAAGAAATATCCAATGGAAATAAGACTGTATTTTTTACCCCAGTGCTGCCTTGTGGAGTTTTATGTGCACTAAATTCAAATATCAGCAGTCAAAATGGATCCATAATGTTTGCACAAATGTATTTTTCAAGCATTTAAAAGCAATAATCAAAACTATATTTTTTTGCATGCAAACATATTAAGTAAAACCTGTAAAAACTTAACTAAAACTAACAGGAAATGCTAAGAGCTTACTTTAGCTGTAGATCTCATTGGCTGATAGAGGTCATGAGAACTTGATCGATTAGAGCTTTATGGGTAGTATTGTATATATGTAAAGCTAGAAGATCTCCATCAAGTCATTTTTTAGTTTAGTCAAAGACCAGCACATGTAATGCGCAGCAGATGGTGCTTGTTATACTAGTAACGGACTCAGGAATAAGTGGGGCATTTGTACATTAGCCTTACAACTGTGTAAACAATTGTCAAGAAATTAGCAAAGTAAATTGTGTCTTTAAAGGCATATCTAAGTTTGCTGGTTTATGAATGCACCTGATAAAGGAGAATCAGTAGAGTATGAAAAGATTTTTTTGCATGAAAAATAAACATTGACAAACTCACCCTAATGTTTGCTAAATTTCTTGAGTTTACAAGCAGCAGCTTTTGTTAGTTAACACCCTTGAAAATACCTCGTAAAATTAGTAAAAATTAATCATTTGTTTTGGCCAATCACAGGCAGCTAATAAATTTTAATACAATGTAACAATCAATGATGGCAGTTTGTGCAGGAAGGAATCATGGGATGAGTAGTCTCCCTGTAGAAGGAGACAGGAAGAGTCAGACACTGATCTGCATATATCTACTTTGAGCTACTGTTGGCTTGGTTAAAATCTGTACCCAAATGCAGTGTTTCTATTAGGAGGTTCATTGTGCTTGTGTAAGCAGCTCTGAGGGTGGGGAAAACAAGTTTTATTTCAAAATAAAATAAATCTGTATGTTTATAGAATAAATCAATGTAATGTGTGTTTCTGATATAAGCGGCATGTGTTAGATAAAAGGTAAAACAGGGAACTTAGATATGCCTTTAAATGGATAATCTTAAAGGTGCTAGAATAGCCATGGTAGAATCCAAGAACCAGGTACTTCAGTCCCTGAGGTGCATATCTACATAAAGCGCTCTAGCTAAGTAGGTGGAATTAACTTAACAAGACATTGTCACCAAGATCTTATAGAGCATTATAGCAGTCATTATTCTCTACAGTAAGTCATTCCTGAATTATTTTGTGCAGATCAGTGTGCTAATTTGATATCATAGCGATTAGTGTAGTGGAAAGGGATCTAACTGCATGATACCCTTAGAGGGGGCATTGTTTTTGCCACTACAGATTCAGACAAGCAGACTGTAATCCTAATTAGCACATTGAAGCAGCTAATTCATATTTGCGATATGCCTATTTTTATAAGACAACAATAGAAATAATGTCAGTTATGTAATGAACTATTCAATTTAGAAACAAATGACTAGTACAACATGCAGTACACTTTATAGCTAGTTTTTCTAAAATTTCCTTAAAAAACAACAACTTTATTTTGGGCTGACAGAGGCACCATATTTTTTCACTTCTTGGTTGGATAAGCTTCAAGTATAGATTCATATTTAATTTGAAGGGTCAAAGGTGGTGCCAGGATTTATCTTTACCAGACCAAATCCCTCTTGAGGTGTTAGCTATTATCAATAGGGCACCAGCAAGTTCTGCATCACCAGAGTTGTTGGTTAGTCCGACTCTTCGTGACCCTATGGACCCGGGTCCAGTTGTACAATATGGACACATGGTGAAGATACTGAAGTGGGTTGCCAGTTCCTTCTCCAGTGGACCGCAAATTGTCTGACCTCTCTGCTATGACCTGCTCTAAATGGTATAGCTCACAACTTCATTGAGGTACACAAGCCCCTTGACCATGGCAAGGTAGCGATTCGGGAGGGCATCACCAGGGTCACATATGTCATATTTTCCTTTCACTTATAGTCTATTCAAATAATATATTGCATAGCATATAATAATATGTGAGAGGTTTCAATAGATTGCAATTATGACAGAAATATATTTTAGATGATGCTCGCCAAAAGTATTAGGCCATTAAACATTAAATCTGAAGAACACAGCAAACTCCTAAATTCTGTATTATTAGTCCATATAAATAATACATTCATGAAATTATTCATGTTCTTCAATGACTATAAATAAAACCCTATATTACATTTCAAAGATTTGTTTCTATGAATTTATTGCATTTTAAAGTTGTGAGATATCAAATATGAGTGAAGAGAATAAAATGGCTACCCTGTGAAGAAATGAGAGAGCTGAGGTAATCGGTTATATTCTATTTGTATTGTATTGCAGATATAATTCTTTATAGCAGGGAATCCTAATTTGTTAACATCCTGGTGAAACTTCCTAAAGGTCTTGAGGGCAAGAATGCTTTATTCTTCTCACTGCTGGAATGATAAGTGGAGCATTGCAAAGTATCTCAAAGCTCTCCATGATGCCCTGTTCCTGATGTCACATATAATGTGTCTCCTACGGAGGCCTGTAATATATTACAACCCCCACAGGTGTGGACATGAGCCCTTCTACATAATGATTTTTTTGAGGAAATTAATTCCCTGGGATGTGACCACTGAGAAAGGGAGATAATTCTTTGAAAGTACTTTAATTACTAAAACAAAAGGTTAGAAAGCATTTCAATTGTAAATTATAGTTGAAAGGGGTTTAGTGAACATAAATCTTCTGCAAAGTGCATTTCTGGAATCACCATAGAAACTACTTTTTTTGCTTTTGTTTCCTCTGTAGAGAGCATTAACCTATTTATTGCTGAAGTTGTTATCGCAAGGCTCCACATGTCGCGGCATAGGAGAATAGTGGGAGACAATACAGGACAATTTAAGATGAACTTGTACAATAAGTTTTAATATTGAATAACAAATAAATGAAAATGTTCCTTACATATCACATCTAAAATTAATCCAGTTATTTCTGTGAATTAATACTATTATTTTCAAATGGACTGACATATTTTCTCGCAATATATATATATATATATATATATATATATATATATATATATATATATAGACCATGTGGACACAGGCACATCTGTTTGTGTTTCTGGTTGTGCTTATCCACATGGTTTCCTTGGCAAATATACTGGAGTGGGTTGCCAGTTTCTTCTCCAGTGGACTGCAATTTGCCTGACCTCTCTGCTATGACCTGCCCATCTTGGATGACCCTACATGGTATAACTCACAGCTTTATTGAAATACACAAGCCCCTACACCACAACAAAGTAGCGAGATCCAGAAGGGGATATATATATATATATATATATATATATATATATATGTATAGATATATAAATATAGTAAATAGAAAGTACATTTGTGTTCACATCTGAATGTCTAAAGCAAGTTAAAAAACCTGCTTCCAGCTCAGAGTTCTGAGAAAAACAGTTATTACGTTGCATTCTGGGAAGTTGAGCTGGGACACACAAATGTGGCCACAATTGTCTCGCTCTTTATTCCGTAGCCATTATCAAACATGTCTTCCTTTAAGCTGATGCATGCTGTATTACACAGCTTTAATGCAAAGCCAAGGTTGGAATAAACACAGGCTGAGTATCCAATCCATGTACAGCTGTTTCAAGCTTACTGGCTATCATCAGCATGGAGCGGGATCTCAGTCTGTGTTGTGGAAATTATGAGTAGGTAGTTCACCACAACAATCATTTATAATATGGTGGGCAAAAGAGCGATAGAAGCCCTCCACCAGACAGTAGTATAGTAAATAAAAAGTACATCTGTGTTCACATCTGAATGTCTAAAGCAAGTTAAAAAACCTGCTTCCAGGTAAAATGTCATTACTACAGTAACTATCTTTGAAACAGTAGAGTTAAAAGATTTATAATAAACATGCTATGAATATATTTGTTACTCATAACATAACCAGATTTGCCATTTGCAGTTATATATGAACCATCAGCTACTGATTTCTTACTTACTCTACTAATATAGAAATCTGTTGGTGATTGCTGACATCTTACAGTAAATAAGATGACTCATATATTACAGTAATAAACATATTCATAACTTTAATCCATAATCCTTAATTCATAATCCTTAAAATATATGTTAAGGCACGTCGTCATTTTCCCCATCACAGTGTTTGATGGCTGCTTTGTGGAAAATAAGTATATACTGTAGTGGTCATTGTGGCAAGTGTTTCGCAACACACACCTAAGACATCCTAAAATGCCCTGATGTTGATGCAGATGTTTACTTGAGATGGTACTAGGAAACATAATTTAGAGAATACAGTGATGGCTGATCACACCTTTGGCTACTCATTTTGGTTTAGGGATTTTTCCCCATAATAATATAGTCTGCGAAGGCTTTGTGCATATTGATAGTTTCCATTATGGAGGAAGGCAACATTTTAAAGATGAATTTGTCAATTTAGAGACTGACAGATATGTAATCAGTGGCAAGAACGGCATTGCAACGGGTGTATTAGAAGATCATGATTATTCTAATTTCTCAATGCATTAGAAGATCATGGTTACTTTAGCTTCTCAATTCAGCTTGCATTAAAAAATAAATGAGCATTGCTCTGAAAGCTAGACATAATTTATAGAGAGTAAGTACATTAATATAACTATTATAAACTTAAAAATACACACGTCAGAAATAACTGGGAAAGGTATTGGGTTTACCAATTTTTTTATGCTGTATTAAATTATCATTTTAATACAGTATTATTTTACTAGCAATTAAATGCCTTATGACTACAGATGAGAGTTTAGTATATGCATTCTACTCTTTGTGCCAAGTAAAATTAATGTGTGATTAGCATGATCATATCAATCGCATTTACAGTCTAAAATAATGGATTCGATTTTCTGACCCTAATAAGGCATAAAACAAATTTGCTGGACATACTATAGCTCTTTTCCATTATATTGTGTCAGGTGAATCAATTTAAAGATCTTTAATACCTGTCACTCCAAATATTACAACAATTCTCTTTTATTATTCAAATCATTTCCATGCAAGAGAGAAGGAAGGTTAAAGGCTTCTAATTGCAATGATAAATTAAAGGTGTTAAGTGTATACCATATTACTAGAAAACCTGAAGGCAATCAGGCAGAGTGGACTTGAGATATGTAGTGTTTTATACAGAAAGGACCTGTTGATGAATGGCTGACAATATAATGCCCCTTTGTATTGTGATGAGGGCATAATCATCTTAATTATGTCTCATCAAGTTAAAACAGCTCAGCTCATCTGTTTAACCTTTAGAAAGTTCATTACATGATGACTTTGTGATTAGACATCAGTATTCAAGTTTAATATGTGCATTGGCAATTTTTAAGATTTGTATGATACAGCATTTTTACTGATGTCTTGGGTGCATCTCATTTAAAAAAAATGTAATTAATACAAAAATATGTATATTTCAACTGGGAAGGGCCAACATTTTTTGTCGTTCAAGAGACTGCTTGCTTAAAATACAATTTCTGATCATTTAAATAAGGAAGTTAACAAGGAATCTGTACTAAAGTTAAATGAAGAGCAACTACAGATGTTCTTCATAACGTCCATTCTTTGCAGTTGTCATGAAGATTTATACATTAAATTTGCTAAGGCTCTGAAATGCAAGACATATTTTTTAGAACTTAAGTAAGATGGATAATACGTGCAAGAAAGCTAATTTCCATGAGACGTCTACTGTGGACTGCGGTCTCCCTGAAGGAAATTGAAAATACACCATAGATTATTTCTATTACACATCAGTAGATTAGATTGATAAGAGATTTTTCTGATATACTTGTTCATGGATGTTTTGCTACTTTCATGTTGAAGGATTTTGTCTTTTCTGGCTGAATAATTATTGGATCTATTTTCCATTCATATTGCAGGCCTACAAACTTCTTAGAGATATTATTTAGATCACATATATAGTTGTGAGCGTACGAGTTGTTGCTAACGCTGCGGGCTCGCGTAGCGAGTCGCGGGCCTCGCGTAGCGAGGGCCGCGGCTCGCGCAGCGAGTCGCGGGCCTCGCAAAGCGAGGGCCGCGACTCGCGCAGCGAGTCGCGGGCCTCGCGTAGCGAGGGCCGCGGCTCGCGCAGCGAGTCGCGACTGTGCCAGGTTCTCAGTTGCTGGCAGGGAGCGCCGCAGGCGCTCCTTGCCAGCAACTGAGGACCCTCGCGAAGCGAGGGCCTCAGTTGCTGGCATGGAGCGCCGCAGGCGCTCCTTGCCAGCAACTGAGGACCCTCGCGAAGCGAGGGCCTCAGTTGCTGGCTTGGAGCGCCGCAGGCGCTCCTTGCCAGCAACTGAGGACCCTCGCGAAGCGAGGGCCTCAGTTGCTGGCTTGGAGCGCCGCAGGCGCTCCATGCCAGCACCTGAGGACCTCGCAAAGGGAGGTCTTCAGTTGCAGCAACTGCGACCCTTGCAAAAAAAAATTTACGTCGCAACACATTACGACACTCGCAAACAACATACGACACACGTTCACACACATTACGACACTCGCAAACAACATACGACAGACGTTCACACACATTACGGCCTCGCAACACTCGGACGCAACTCGCGAACATTACAAAATTACAAACACAATACATACACACAGCACATACATAAAAAACTGACCTACACAAACAGGAAGCACCCAGGACCTCAAAAATGCAACTTACAACTTCATTGCACTCAAAATAAAAGAGTTTAGACACTAAATACTTTGTTAAGCGACACAAAAAATGGCCGACGAATAAAACGAAAACGAGGCTACACACGCAAACACCATACGAGACACGTTACTACACATTACGACTTCGCAAACATCGGACGCAACACGCCGACATACAAACATTTAAAACTTAACAAAGACACACAACAAACACATAAAAAGCTTACCTACAGCAAGAGGAACCAGCCAGCACCTCAAAAAAACAAGTTACACCTACATTTAAATCAAAATAAACACTTTACACACTAATACCATCGCTAAGCGAGAGAAAAAATGGCCGACGAACAAAACGAAAACGAGGCTTCAGACGTAACTACACTACACTTACTCGCAATAATGAAACACATACTATGCGGAACGTATCACAATCATATTAAACACCATTTTGAACAGTAATACGCCTAAAATGGCGGATGGAACGCAAATTGTAAGCTGGAACGCAAATAGCGCATGCGTATTGCGTTCTAACGGTCTCACTTTCCAGAACTTTCTACAAGTTTATAAATACTGCCTATTTCCAAATAAAAAATACATTTCTCCTCAGGTGATCAACGGAGTGACTTCTGCTTTTACTTGAGAAGACAATTCTTTACTAATTTACTACTTTACATTGTGCAAATTACAACTGACAGGTAAGCTATAATATATTACATTTTATTATCAGGTCAGGTCAAACAAATAAAAAAATAAACTAGGATTTATGTAGTCATCATGTATTGCACATTTATGTGTATAGGCTCACAAAAAAAAATAAACTGAGCTTTATGTATAGTGACCTCTGACACGCACATATATGTCTATAATGTATAGTCACATGTGACACGCACATATATGTGTATCATGTATACTGACATCTGACACGCACATTTCTGTGTATTGCCCCTTCATAGTGACATGTGACACGCACGTATATGTGTATAATGTATAGTGACATGTGAGACGCACATATATTATGTCTATAATGTATAGTGACATCTGACACGCACATTTCTGTGTATTGCCCCTTCATAGTGACATGTGACACGCACGTATATGTGTATAATGTATAGTGACATGTGAGACGCACATATATTATGTCTATAATGTATAGTGACATTTGACACACACATTTCTGTGTATTGCCCCTTCATAGTGACATGTGACACGCACGTATATGTGTATAATGTATAGTGACATGTGACACGCACATATATGTCTATAATGTATAGTGACATCTGACACGCACATTTCTGTGTATTGCCCCTTCATAGTGACATCTGACACCGACATATATGTCTATAATGTATAGTGACATGTGACACGCACATTTATGTGTATTGCCAATGCAACAAAATTAGCTTACAACAAAATCAGTAAACAAATACATTTAAATGACATTATATCTCATGTATACTGATATGTCGCACGCACATATATGTGTATCATCTATAGTTACATCTCACACACACACATTTATGTGTGTTAGAAAAAAATACAAAATAAGGTTAATTTAACCATTTAAATTTGACTCATGTATACTAATATGTCACACGTACACTTCATGTATGTGACATATGTGTGTAGACACTAACAAAAAATAAGGTTAATTGAATTCATTTACTGCAATTCAATAGATCATATAAAGCTGAATCTTTCTATTTCTTTTAATATTCAAACAGACTCTGCATCAACAGCGTCTCTCAACAATTTGCACCGTGCACTGTGAAGCACAATCCCTTTTAAAGAACACCAACAAATTTGAAGAGGTAAGATACAACAAGACATTACATGCTCAAAAGGCCATGCTTTGCTAGATGAAAAATTATAAATATACAAATAACTATTTCACTTTCTTTTTCAAACAGACACTACAAGAACACCGGCGGATTAAGATTGCCAGGAAGGCACCGTCTCTCATTCAAAACTTCTATCAAGGTAAAGTATAAAGTATAAACAAGAAAGAACCATGAGCCTTATTCAATTGCAACTTTCTCAATTGAATAGAGCTCTATATAAGCACATAATATTTTTTTATACAGAACTTTTTAGTTACTGTACTTCTAACCACAATGAAGGTTTTCAATAACTAAAAAGTTTGCTCAAGAAATATGTTATGTGATTATATAGAGCCCTCTTCAATTGCCAAAATTACAATTCAATGAGGACCTATATATCTTTAATGGCCAAGGGCCTCACTCAAATGTGATTTGCCCATTTCAATAGGGCTCTATATAAGCACAGAGCATATTTTTTAAAGGAAATTTTTCTTTTGTGAACACGTTCCTTTTGGATACAAGTTCACTAAATACAAAATTCCGTAAAAAATTATGCTCTGTGCTGATATTGAGCTCTATTCCATTGGTCAAAACACAATTGAATGACGAGCTCACAATATAACAAATGCAGTAACCAAAGGCCCTCATTCAATTGCTATTTTGGACAATTAAATATGCCTATAAATAAGAACTTTTAGTCCCTTACTCTATTTTAACAAATATATGTCATGTGCTTATTTACAACCTTAGAGTACTATTACATTGTAAAATATGCAATTGAATGAGGGCCAAACTATGCAACATATGGTACACACAAAGGCCCTCATTCAATTGCAATTTGCCCAATTGAATAGGGCTCTAAATAACAACATAACAATTGCTTAAAACTAAGGTTTTACTTAATAAAAAAATATCAAAAATACAGTTTTTCAATGACTACAAAATGATTTTAAATAATATGCTATGTGCTTATTTAGGGCACAATTCAATTAGCCAAATCGAAATTCAATAACACACAAACTGCTAAACACAAAACAGATTTTCTTATTAAATGTTTAACAACCTATAAGCCTTACAAAGAAGCCAAAATAAGAATAACAAAAGTGTTGCGCACCTAATAGCATTGTACAAAAAATCACACAAACACATAGGAAACTACATTAACATTCTTCTTTAATGTTTAACAACCTATAACCTGTACAATCAAGAAGAAATAAGTTTTGCACAAGTGATGCCCACCAAACAGGATTGTCAAAAAGTAACACAAACACATAGCAAACTACATTAATTATATTATTTCATGTTTCACTAACTATAACCATCCCAATAAAGGTTAAATAAGTATACCACAAGTGGTGCGCACAAAACAGGATTGTACAAAAACTAACATAAACACATAGCAAAATAAATTCATATTTTTATTTAATATATCACAACCCACAAGCCTTACTAAGAACCTTAAATAAGAATAACAAAAGTCGTGGGATTGTACAGAAAGTTACAAAAAATATTTTTGAAAAAAATAACCATAAATGATACAATACAGCCTAATTCATACATTTTTAACTTATTTAAAAGACATTTCACTCAAACAACATTTTCTATTTTACATTACAACAGATACTGCGTGAAGACAATCGGACGAGGACTTTTGCCACAGGACCGGACCATCGGACGAAGACTCGGACCAGACCAGCAGACGAGGAATTTCAACACAGGACCAGACCAGCAGACGAGGAATTTCAACACAGGACCAGACCATCGGACGAGGACTTTCACCAACGGACCACAACATCGGACGAGGGATATCGCTACAGGACCACAATATCGGACGGGGGCTATCGCCACAGGACCACACCATCGGACGAGGACTTCCGACAGAGGACCACACCATTGGACAACGATTTGGAAACGAGGACCAACAAACATTCGGATTTAAATCACACTTCAAACAAGGTAAACTATAATAAGTACTAAAGTATAAAACTAAAGAAACTGCTTTCAGTTGCATCCGTGTCAACAGAAAAATAAAATAATTAATTTACTATCTCCCTTATTTTATTTAAATTGCTACTATGCAATACATAGGTCAATAACCACATCACTTTTTTTTAAGCAAACAAGTTTTGCTGTCGTAAATATGTATCCACAAACAAAGTTTTTAATAAATAAAACCATTATTTTAAATAAATATGTTACATGCTTATTTACAGCAGTATTCCATTGCCCAAATTCTGAGCCACTGAAGGCAGCAATTATAAATTTAACTAAATATCAATGATACATTCATGATTTGCCTTTTATTTCAACAATTGTGCACAATAATCTTTAACAGGAATTACAAATTTAAATATACACAATTACATTTATTTGTTTCCGTTTACAGATTAATATGGCTGATAACGAGACCAAAGAAGACAAGAAAAGACGTCAAACTAGAGAAAGACAAGAGAGATGGGCCGCCCAGCAGACACCGGAGGAGAAAGAAATTCGAAGAGAAAAAGAACGCAAAAGACTTGCAAATAAAAGAATATCAGCTGCAAAAATGAAAGATAGAACCAAAAAAAATAAAAAAATAATAAAGCATTTACAAACTGTTCCTAAAACATCAGATGACATTTTACAACATACCAGTCAAGACAGACCAAAAAAAAACAACTACAAAAACAAAGCATTTACAAACTCTTACTAAAAACTTACAGGACATTTCAACCGAACAAGTCCAACATATACCAAGAAAAGCTACGAAAAAAACTAAACATTTAGAACCTGTTGTTGAAACATTTCAGGACTTTTCATCTGATGAATATCAAAGTCAACATCCAATATGCGTTGCAAATTGTCCTTTAATGAAGTCTTTAGCAGTAGAGGTTCATAGTTGTGGGGACATGACTACTCAATGTCAATTTTGTGAGGCTTATTATTTTAAACAGGAGAGACCTCGAGATGGACAATTTATTAGTTGTTGTCAAAAAGGAAAGTTCAAACTTCCACAAAGGAAACAATTTCCAACCTATTTACTAAATATTATGACTCAACCTACTTTTCCAAATTACAACAATTTTAAGACAAACATAAGATCCTACAATAGTGCCATATCATTTGCATCTATGGGGGCAACATTGGCTGCTAATGTACCAGGACATGGTCCTTACTGTTTTAAAGTCCAAGGACAAATTTATCATCGGACTTCACATTTACATCCAGAGGAAGGAGAGCAAAGAAAATTCGCTCAACTATATGTCCTAGATACAATGGAAGCTGTTGACCAACGTATGCAGATGGAAGAAAATAAAAAATGCTTACCCAGTGTTTTTATAGAGCTAAATAACATTATGGACAACAATCCCTACAGTAAAGCTTACAAAAAATTGGCAGAAGTAGAAAATGAACAACTACTTCATGCACAAAGACATCAATTACCCATGCCAAAGGTTAATATGGTGCTTAAAAGAGACAGACATACTGATAAACGTCGTTATAACTTGCCAACATCAAATGAGGTTGCAATGGTCTTTCACAATGATGAAGGAGAACCACCATTTCAAAGAGACATTAGAGTATATCCCAGAAATCAGGACCAACCATTTATTAATATTAATATTTTAAGTCCAAATTTAGATCCAATGACATATCCCATCTTTTTCCCACACGGAGAAGCAGGTTGGCAACCAAAATTAAGCCTTCCCAGTTACCCAAATGCTAAAGCCAGAATCCGAAATAATGTTTCTATGCTTGAATTTAAAGTTGCTCAAATTGCCATTAGAGATGATTTTAATCCCATTTTATGTGGTGGAAAACTAACACAACAATGGATTATTGATTCATATTTGCAAGTTGAGGCAAATAATTTAAACTTTATAAAATATCAACAAGATAAACTACGTGTAGAACAATATTGTGGACTCATGGACTATGTTGCTGACGTGGCTACAAGCAGAGACATGACAGCTGGCAAAGCCATCATTTTACCATCTTCCTTTCAAGGATCTCCTCGAAATATGAGAGAAAGATACAATGATGCTATGGCTATTGTGACTAAATTTGGAAAACCCGATTTATTTGTGACATTTACATGTAATCCACAATGGCCAGAAATTCATCAAAATCTACTTCTTGGACAAAGTGCTTCAGATCGACCAGATTTAGTAGCCAGAGTTTTTAAGATAAAATTAAATGAATTAATACGTGACTTTACTATAAATCAGTTATTTGGCAAATGTCTTGCTTATGTATATACCATTGAATTTCAAAAAAGAGGCCTTCCACATGCACATCTTCTCATAATACTTCAAGAGAAAGATAAATTAGATACTTCGGCCAAAGTGGATGCAGTCATAGTTGCTGAACTACCGGATCCAGAACTATATGGTAGACTATATGAGATTGTTACTCATCGCATGATTCATGGACCCTGTGGAGACCTTAATCCACAATCACCATGTATGGAAAATAATCAATGTTCCAAAGATTTTCCCAAAGATTATAGAGACAAAACATATGCCAATTGTGATGGATATCCACTTTATAAAAGAAGAGAAGGAGATAGTGCCATTATTCGTGGAAAAAAAGTGGACAATAGATATGTAGTACCCTACAATCCACATTTACTCATGAAGTACAACGCCCACATCAACGTAGAAGCCTGCACTTCCATCAAATCAATTAAATATGTCTACAAATATATTTACAAAGGTTACGATGCAGCTACTGTAGTCGTCAAAAGTGCAGACAACCCTGAAAGTAGTGAGTTAGTACATGATGAACTTGCATCTCATGTAGATGCTCGCTATGTCAGTGCGCCAGAAGCTATGTGGCGGCTTTTAAAATTTGAAATGCATGATAGATCACATGCAGTATATAGGTTAGCAGTACATTTGCCACAACGACATTTAGTCTATTTCCATTCTGGAAATGAAATGAATGCATTGGCCCAAAGTGAAGATCGTCACACTACACTAACTGCATGGTTTGCATTAAATTCCACTGATGCTCAAGCAACACAATACTTATATATTGAAATTCCATATCACTATGTTTTTGTGAATGGATTATGGAGAGCAAGAAAAACAAGAGGCAATAAAATAATTCCACGAATTTACACAGTCAGTCCAAGAGATGTTGAACGATTTTGCTTACGGATATTACTTTTAAATGTTCCAGGAGCACAAAGTTTTGAACAATTAAGAACTGTTAATGACATTGTATATGAATCCTTCCATTTAGCTGCAAGAAATAGAAACTTACTCGCTGATGATACTGAGTGGGAAAGATGTTTAGAAGAAGCAGCACAATGTCAAATGCCACGACAGATGAGAGAACAATTTGCTTTTATTTGTATCTTCTCAAATGCTCCAAATGCATTAGCTTTGTGGGAGACTTTTAAAAGTAATATGGCTGAAGACTTTATGCGACGATACAATGAACCCATTGCACACTTAAAAGCCTTAATGGAAATTCAAGAAGTCTTTTTAACTCATGGATTAAGTTGTGCAAGTTTTAATTTGCCTGATCCAGGTCTAATAGATGACATTAACTTTGAAGACTATGACATTCAACTACAAGCAGAAAGAACACAAGAAAGACTTGCAACTTTAAATACACTACAATTGCAAGCATTTCATGCCATTAAAAATGCTATAGATGATGACATGGTGACAGAGCGTTATTTCTATCTTGATGGACCTGGCGGATCAGGGAAAACATATTTGTACAATTTATTAATGAGTTCAGTACGAGCACAAGGACAAATAGCAATGGCGTTTGCCACTACTGGAATTGCTGCACTTTTATTAGAAGGTGGAAGAACTGTTCATAGTGGATTCAAACTGCCAGTGCCTATTTTGGAAAATTCAGTGTCAGATATTCGCATGACATCCTTACAAGCAAAGAAATTGAAGAAATGTAAATTAATTATAATAGATGAGGCCACAATGATGTCATGCTATGCCCTCCAATGTATTGACCGTTTGCTTCGTGAAGTCATGGATAATATTTTTCCATTTGGTGGAAAGGTAATTTTGTTGGGTGGCGATTTTAGACAAACATTACCTGTCGTTGTACATGGAAATCGAACAGACATTATTGAAACATGTATAAAGTCAAGTACAGTATGGAAACATTTTACCCATCTTCAACTGCAACAAAATATGAGATCAGAAGGCCAAACTGATTTCAATGATTGGCTTATTAAAATTGGAGAAGGAAGAACAGAAAAAATACTACATTTACCTGACGACACTGTAGAGATCCCACCTCATATGATTTGTCAACAAGATATTATATCGGCTATATTTGAAGGGAGCATAAATAACGAAGAATATTCTGAGCTTGCCAACCAAGTCATACTGACGTGTAAAAATAAAGATGCATTAATACTCAATAATGAAATCTTTAAAAAAATTAATGCACCACAAAAAAATTATCACAGTGCTGATTCTGTACTTGCTGATGACAATGAAAGTCAGGCAAACTTTTCAACTGAATTCATTAACTCTTTAACTCCTTCTGGAATGCCACCACATATTTTGCAGCTAAAGAAAGGTGCAATTATCATGTTACTGCGAAATATGAACCCCAAAAAAGGCCTATGCAATGGCACAAGGTTAATTGTTCAACAATTAAAGGACCATTTTATAGATGCTGAAATTTTAACTGGGACCCATAAAGGAGAGAGAGTTTTCATACCAAGAATAGATTTAGCACCAAGTGAAAGTAGTCTCCCTTTTATACTTCAAAGAAGACAATTTCCCATTATTATGGCATTTGCCATGACCATTAATAAATCACAAGGTCAGACTTTCAAATCTGTGGGTATTTACTTGGAAGAACCAGTTTTTGCACATGGTCAATTGTACGTTGCGTTGTCACGGTGCAAAAATCCACAGGCTATTAAAGTTTACATTGAAAACAATGAAAGTCAAGGTGATTTATTAGAAGATGGACGTATTTTTACTAAAAACATTGTCTACTATGAAGTACTATAACTTTGCAGGATACAAACTAAAGCCATGCAAACATTTTGGAAAAACATTCAAAAATACAAAACAATTTGTTGTTTAATTCAGTCATAATTAATGGAAGTCATGTTTATGGATAATTCGCCTCACAAAATACTTGCCTTGCATTTCTATGAAAAATTATGTTAAAATGTGAAGTCACTATGTTAAGGTTTCATTCATGTTTATCGCCAGTTTATGTGCTCAGTAATGAATTACTTTAATTACGTACGGTTTAAGGAGAGTTTTTACTGTATGCCTTCCTCTACATTCAATGTATATTAAACTTAACAATTATTCTGATACAAATTGCATGTTAATACTGATTAATTTAAAGTTAAACTGTTTTTACATTCAAATGTTAATACTTTTAATTCAAAATTATGTTACAAAATGTATTTACTATGTTCCTGTTTATAATGTTCAAAATTACACAAATGTTTTGCAAAAATTCCAAAGTTACATAAAAAATAAAGTTCAATTTTAAAAATATATACTTTCAAGGTTATTCCTTACATATATTTTAAACTTCATGTTAAAATTCGGCACGTTGCAAAAAGTCTTTTTACTTTTTACTTTCCTCTGGATTCTATGTATATTAAAGTGAACAATTCTTCAGATACAAAATTCATTTTTAAAAACCATTACATCAACGTTTTACAAAAATACATCTTCATATCACAATACTTACAAGGGTCAAAAATATATTTAAATAACTAAACAACTTCACAAACATATACATTACATTGCCGTCATTTTTTGACGGGCAAGTCGCTAGTATTTAATAAATTAAGGTTATCGTCTTCAAACTGTCCAAGGGAAGACTGCTAAAATGGAGCATAGTTTAAGAAAATATAATTAAATATTCCATGACCAGAACATCTATAGCTTGAAGGCGAGAATGAAGAGGGAAGACATGATAAACATTCAAATGTATCTCCAAGATCCGAAAGCTCTGCAAATCAAATAGGACATTTTTTTTATATGTGTCTAAATTGTAAAGTATATAACTTAAGAAAAAAATAGATATACTGATAGACATTTAATACATTTTCATTATTGAGATTTACTCAACTTTATTATGGCTAGAATTTAATTGATATTAGCTACTTGCCCATCAAAAAATTTAAACCTGACAATGCTCATCGCGAGCCCTGTGCTGAGAGCTTTTGGCGCTCATTGCGTGCCTCTCCCCCGTCTAGTTTACAGGCCTTCGCCACTCATTGCAGGCCTTGTCAACCCGTAACTTTCGTGGTTCGCCATGATCACCTTCGGCGCTCATCGCAAGCCTTTCCACACTCTCTGACCTCTGTGTCTGTTTCCTCCTCTCTTCCTCCCCTTTCTTGCCCTGTATCTTTTGTTTTTCCTTATTCACCCCCCCCCCCCCGTGTCTCTTTCCACCCTCTCCCCACTCTCTCTCCCCTGTGTCTTTCTCCACTGTGTTTGTGCTGCAGTTTTGCGTGCCTTGCGTTGTTCGGCTACGTATTACTGGGTTCAAGCTCTTTTTTACTGGCTTCGGCTAAGTATTACTGACTTCGGCGCTCACTGCAGAAATATTATGAACTAAAATATAATTGCGACTACCAATAAATTAAGCAGCCGTCTGCTTGCACTTGATACACATTAATGCACCCTTAAAAAATATATAAAAAATATATAAAATTCATGATTTTAGAAAAAATTTACACATAGAGAAATAATAGAAAAAGAATTACTAATCTGAAGTTCAGATTGAAAATTAAATTGCAAAAATATTACTTTACAGAAGTAGATGCATGAATCAAAATAAATACAGTAAAAGAATCAAGTAATGAATGAGCAGTGTCTAAAGCTATCCCAAGGAACAATTAAGCTTTTTAGATAGGATAGGTATATAGGATAGATATAAATAGATAGGATAATGGGCAGACTAGATGAACTTTGTGGCCATGTCAAAATCTATATTTCTATTATTTATAAAAAGCTACTTTCAATGATAGAAAAATATCTGTTAAACAGGTTAAATGTTTCAAATTACTTAATTTTAATTACATTAAATACTTAGTAGTAAAAATAATATAATTCACTTAATAGCATTATATTCTGCCCATAGTTGAAATATAAGTGTAAATTATTAGTTTAATTTATGGAGCGACAGTGTTTATATTACATCTGTAAAATGAGTTAAAGTTTAATGCTCTTATTAGTGCATTATTATTAATTTCATTACATCTTTATTAAAAATAATACAAATCAATTTATACCTTAAGTACATTATTACGATATGATCATTCTTGTGAAGCTATACTAATTTAAATTTTTCTATTTGGAAAACAGTGATATTATATTTCATCTAAACTATAGTTGATAAAATGTATATAATACATATAATTTTGAACCTTAAGGATTAGCATACAGAAATTGCCAAGAAATGTACATATAATTTACATAAGCTTCTCAGTAATCATAATGGATGTATTTGTAGTCTACTGCAGTGGTTTCCAAGCTTATATTCTGATGGACCACTTGATCAGGATCTTGGTGGACCACTTGGTTATTTCTAAGAGTTCTCACTGAACGAGCAATTTTTGTTCCTGCTTCTTTACAATTATAATGCTCTGTATACTTTTGGAATATACGCTGTATAAATAAAAAAAACCTACAGTCTAATATCTAGGCACTTCTCTACTGCTTTATATGAATTTGTATTTATTAATCTTTTTTTATTAACCAAATTGTTCTGCAGACCACCAGAATAAAGCTTACAGCCTGCTAGTGGACTGGTCATATCTGGTCCACTGTATTTCAACTTCCCATTAGATTATTGTGTTATTATTAAGATCACATACATAGGAGTGGCTATGCATAATGTATAAAAGTTTATATGTTTTAGCAGGACCAGAACCAATTGATAAAAAGGTAAGTTACAATACTGAGTTTGGCATCATGTCAGTCACTATCAAGGATTTGCTGCTAAAATCAATAAAAAGGAATGTACCATCTGTTAACATTGATCATTTCCCATCATTGGCAACAGCAAACCTTTTTGACAGATTAATGAGCTAAGGACTGGGTCATTTGTTCATAGAAACAGCTTTTCCCTTTTTGAGTTTTTTTTCTTTTTAGAATAATTGGTATCTTGAACAAAAGTGTTCTTTTGATTCCTAGGAATAAAATTGGAGGAATGTGAAGAACAAACAAAAGGTGTGAGTCTTTTATCAAAGCCCAAGCAGTAGTTCAAATGAAAAATGATGCCATTCCTTTCCACATAAAAATAAGTTTCAATTTGTGCCGCAGTATTGTGTCAATTTAATGTCCTGTTTTATTATATGTTAGGATTGTGCCAGCTTTTATGAATGAAGTTAAGCATTTTGCTGGAAATGTCATTGAATAGTTTTTTGGTGAGAAAACCTGCATGTTACTCTGCATGTCCAGTTTGTCATATTGATTCAATTTTAATATTAATTTTAAATAAATAATCTTTTTTATTTGGGGTGAAAAACACATCTTATACGTCTACTTCTAAATTTAGACTGAAATGAAATTACTAACATTATGTCATGAATTTCTAAGGAGTTTTGTACATCACAAATTAATAGTTAACTTAAAAATAAAATCTCATACATTGGTATCAATACTCATTGGCTTATATACTCATATGACAGTAACCAGTGGTGGAGCTAGAGAATGGAGTCCCCTCCAGAAAGTTGTAACAAATGTTTTGCACTGGGCCCAGCCGGAACTATATCACTCAGTGCTCCTCCCCCAGACGCCTTCCCATAACCGCTCTCCTCGTGAAGACCCCTTCCCATAACGCAAACCTTCCCAAGGCCATACCCATTGCTGCTCCACCTTTAAGACCTCTTTCAAATATATTTACATATATAAACATCACGCCATAACAGTACCCACCCCTCTTAACCCCCATCCCCACCCAGTCTTTGCCAGCAGCCACCCTCTCTCAGCATCCATCCCTGCACAGCACCCACCTCACACAGCACCCATCCCTATCTCCTTTGCTCCCACCTCACAGCACCCATGCCCACTGTACTTTGTTGCTACTTTGCAGCGCTTGCTCTATTACTTTCTTCCCTAATAGATATCCCCAGCATACTGAAATGCTCCATACTACCACCTCTTGGAGCTTCAGTGGAAATATTTTTATTTAAACAGGCACACATCTGTTTCAGATTGGGTGCTGGGAGCAGCTGAAGAGGCACAGGGGGGCCCAGGGGGACTGTGGCGGGTTGTGCCAGAGACAAAAACTGCACTGTACCACTGGTAGATCTGCCCCTGACTGTAAACTATACTTTAATATTGTCTGAGAGGCAAAAGGCACCTAAGTAAACAAAATATATATAGAAGAACACTTTCTAGAACTCTCATTTGGATGTAAGAAACTTGTGTTGTCCATGCTCCTGAAACTATCACAAGCTGAGCTATTGTTAGTAGTATGAAAATCATCTAAATTGCTGCATTGTTGCTAACAGAGTGACATGGATCAAAAGACAAACTTGAGGCATCAGATTGTGACCTTTTGCTAGACAAGCAATTCTTGTAATTGCCTCTGGAAACCAGATGTCATTATTATATCTTTGCAAACAATAACAGTTCAGCAACTGAAAAGATATGTCATGCATTCATCATATATATCAAATCTTCCAGTCACATAATCTGATACCTGAGTTTATCCATTAAATGCAAAGAACACAATCAAAAACAACTGACATGCACAGGTTCAGATAACAAAAGATAAGTGTATTAAGCCTAAAAAATAGGTTAATTTCATAGGAACTAATCTGGATTAAAGCATTTTATTATTTATTGGTAATTTCACAAAAAAAGATTCTGCTTTTAAACTAACAAGCTATTTCATCTCTCACATTATATACAACTAAAGCTCTGCATTTTGAAATATGTTCAAGCATTGTCATGGTTCTTTTTCTATTACTGAGTTTATGAACAGTCTATCAATTATTTGTACTATTTTCAAAATGTATTTTTTGTAGTAATATTAATAATAATAATAATCCACTATAATAATTAACTATAAGTCTGTAATGTCTGAGAAGTGCTTACTGGGCAGGCGTCAGGCATTGTTATTAAACAAGGGATGTGCGCATACGCGGCAAGGAGGAGTAAATGCACGAATGACGCGAATGCTGGCCAGGATGAGAGATACAGGAGAGAGAGACAAGAGAGAGAGAGAGACAAGAGAGAGAGAGAGACAAGAGAGAGAGAGAGAGAGAGAGAGAGAGAGAGAGAGAGAGAGAGAGAGGAGAGGAGAGAGACAGGAGAGAGTGTGAGAGAGAGACAAGAGAGAGAGACATTAGAGAGAGAGAGAGAGGAGAGAGAGACAGGAGAGAAGGAGAGAGAGACAAGAGAGAGAGAGAGACAAGAGAGAGACAGAAGAGAAGGAGAGAGAGTCAGGAGAGAGGGATAGCGACAGGAGTAGAGAGAGAAGAGAGAGAGAAAGACAAGAGAGAAACAGGAGAGAGAGAGACAGGAGAGAGAGAGACACGGGAGAGAGAGACACAGGAGAGTAAGAGAAACAGGAGAGAGAAACAGGAGAGAGAAACAGGAGAGAGAGACAAGAGAGAGAGAGACAAGAGAGAGAGAGACAGGAGAGAGAGAGACAGGAGAGAGAGCGTGAGTAACAGGAGAAAGAGACAGGAGAGGAGAGAGACAGGAGAGGAGAGAGACAGGAGAGAGAGAGAGAGAGAGAAGAGAGAAACAGAAGAGAGAGAGAGAAGAGAGAAACAGGAGAGAGAGACTTAAGAGAGAGAGAGAGGCAGAAGAGAGAGGCAGGAAAGAGAGAGAGACAAGAGAAAGAGAGACAGGAGAGAGGCAGGAGAGAGAGACGAGAGAGAGACAAGAGAGAGACAGGAGAGAGAGAGAGAGAAACACACAGGACAGAGAGAGAGAGACAGGAGAGAGAGAGCACAGAGAGAGAGAGCACGCTCAGTGAGAGAGGAAGAGAGAGCGCTCAGAGAGAGAGAGCATGCAGAGAGAGACATCAGAGAGAGAGAGAGAGAGAAAGAGACAGCATAAAGACAGGCAGGTCAGACAGTTGAAGATAAAATTATGATACCATCCTTGATGATGGGCAAGTTACTAATATTAATAATCATCATCATCATTGTCATAATACCATAATAATAACGATAATAATAATATCATACCACATTAGTTGAAACTGCGTGTATATTTATATATTTATATATATATATATATATATATATATATATATATATATATATATACTTTTTTTGCATGCAGTTTTTCAAATCGAAATTAGGTTGTTGACACATATCAATATTCTCCTGTATAACTGTATTTTTAGACGCAGCTGAGTCTTTTATACCCTATGACACTTTGCTTCACTTCAACCCCTACGCATGCTATTTAACTTCTTCATTAATATGTGGTGTATGCTGTTCCCTGTCATTGCCTCTCTAGTTGTAACATGCAGTACAGTAGATGCTAATTATCTTCATTCTCTCCTAATAACGTGTGGTTCTTTTGTTTTTGAACTGAATCATTCTTAACAGGTTGTTATTTTAATGTAATGCAAATGCCAAATAGAGCTTCTGGAATTTTGTTTTCCTTTGGTTAAGTTATGAATATATTTGTGCTAGAAATAGATTATTGATGTTTCGAGACATCTTTCAGTCTGTAACTGGAAAACAGATTTGAGTTTTGATGTATATGCAGCCATATCTATTATAGTGAGCTTGGAACAGTGTCTTTGGCAAGACCTGATATATTATAAGTGCTATATGTAAAATGTACTATATTTAAATATATATTTTTGTGGGTGTAATATATTATAACATTAAGTAATATAGTAGTTTATATATATTTCCATAACCAGACTAATTAACATGCTATTCATATAGCATCCGTATAATATACCATTTCTTGGCCCGAATAGTCATGGTTAAAATGGGCCCCCTCCCCAAAATACTGTACCTCTCTCGGACTGTCCCAACAAAAGTGTTAAACACAAGAACTTATAAAGACAATTGTTTGCTATATATGGAGACACTCACATCCAAAGGAAAATCATGTATACACATAGGGCCTCATTCAATTGCAATTTGGCCAATTGAATAGGGCTCTAAATAAGCACATAGCATATTTTTTAGTTAGTGAAAACCTTGCTTTTGGATAGATGCTTACTAACTAAAAACTTATTTAAAAAATATATATGTTATGTGCTTATTTAGAGCCCTATTCAATTGGCCAAATTGCAATTGAATGAGGGCCATAGAAATTAGGGAGGTTTCTCAGTACCACACTTAAAAACATACTTTGAGATTGCCCAACTGAATAAAATACAGCCATGGAATTCCTCAACACACATATGGATTGGTATCAATTGAAAATAAAGTGCTTCCGTGTAAAAATATCCAAGAATATCCAAGATATAATGTGGTTACATGGCAAATACCTCCTTAAGAGCCTGAATATCCGCCATTACGCCAACACTCTCTGAAAATCTGGAACAAATTAAAATATAAATATAATGTATCTACACCAAAATCCCCAATAACACCATTGCTACATAACCTAAACTTCCCATCATGTAATAATACAAGATAATTAAACCCATGGGTAGAGAATGGGAAACCAAGAATATGCCATTTCCTTCATAGGGGACCCTAATCCCCTTTGCAAGCCTGCTGAACCACCCAGTGTTAAGTCGTAAGGACTTTTATACATAAATACAAATTGCACACTACATAAAATCCCATGTGGACTTGTTACCAGACAAACCACTAACATCATGTGAGCATTCTTGTAACACAAGTTTAAGAAAAAGCCTAACCTATAAGCATGGAACCCCCTGGAAAGACCAACTAGATGCATTTAAAAAAATATGGGGTAAGTAACTTAATGTAGAAATCGAACAAACAGATCATAAATACTTGAATTATATTGACCAAAGCACAATCAACTACATTACACTAGAATTTAACCTCAAAGTATAAAATGTATCTAGTTCCGCACACAGTACTTATTATATACCTTAACTACCCAGGACAAGGCTTCAGGGTTGTGAGGGAAGCGGGCACACATTGTGGTCAAAAATTTAGAAAAACGTATCTCTGAAATGTACAACAGACAGGTACCCTTGACCATGGTCGTAGGAGGCAAAAAAATCTGGGGGGGGGGGAAATTCAACTCTTCTCCCAGGACAGGAAGCAGGGGCGGATCTACCAATAGTGCAGCCGGTGCAATACACTGGAGCAATGCTCTGGGGGGCCCCATTGTTGCATTTAAAAAAAAAATGTTTTTAATTCTTAATGCCCCTGCCTCCCAATATAATAATATATATATATATATATATATATATATATATATATATATAAATATATATATATATATATATATATATATATATATATATATATATATATATATATATATACAGCTGTGCTCAAATGTTTGCATACCCTGGCAGAAATTTTGAAAATATGACTGACAATGCAAAAAATAATGTATTTTGTTGAAGGATAGGGATTATATGAAGCCATTTATTATCACATAGTTGTTTGGCTCCTTTTTCAATCATAATGATAACAGAAATAACCCAAATGGCCCTGTTCAAAAGTTTACATACCCTTAGTTCTTAATACTGTGTATTGCCACCTTTAGCATCAATGACAGTGCAGTCTTTTTTAATACTTGCCTATGAGGCCCCCTAATTCTTGCAGGTTGTATAGCTGCCCATTCGTCTTATCAAAATGCCTCCAGGTCATTCAAAGTCTTTGGTCGTCTTGCATGAACCGCACATTTCAGATCTCCCCAGAATGGCTCGATGATATTAAGGTCGGAAGACTGTGATGGCCATTACACAACCTTCACTTGGCCTTGTGCATAGGGTCACTGTCATGCTGGAAAGTCCAAGAGCGTCCCCTGCACAGCCTTTGTGCAGAAGAATGCTAATTGTTTGCCAGTATTTTCTGATAACATGCTGCATTCATCTTGCCATCAATTTTCACAAGATTCCCAGTGCTTTTCGAGCTCATACCCCCCCAAAACATCAGTGAGCCATCACCATGCTTCACAGTGGGGATGGTACTCTTTTCACTATAGGCCTTGTTGACACCTCTCCGAACATAGCACTAATGGTTGTGACCATAAAGCTATCTTTTGGTATCATCACTCCAAATTACATTGTGTCAGAAGCTGTGAGGCGTGTCAAGGAGTTGTCGGGCGTATTGTAACCAGGCTTTTTTGTGCCATTGGCTCAGTAAAGTCTTCTTTCTGGCATCTCGATCATTCAGCTCATTTTTGTTCAAGTATTGTCGTATTGTGCTCCTTGAAACAACCACACCGTCTTTTTCCAGAACAGCCTGTATGTCTCCTGAGATTACCTGAGGGCTTTTCTTTGTTTTCCCGAACAATTCTTCTGGCACTTGTGACTGAAATCTTTCTTGGTCTATCTGACCTTGGCTTGGTATCAAGAGATCCCTGAATTTCCCAATTCTTAATAAGTGATTGAACAGTACTGACTGGCATTTTCAAGGCTTTGGATATCTTTGTATATCCTTTTCTATCTTTATGAAGTTTTGTTACCCTGTTACTTAGGTCTTTTGACAATTATTTTCTGCTCCCCATGGCTCAGTATCTAGCCTGCTCAGTGCATCCGCGTGAGAGCTAACAAACTTATTGACTATTTATACACAGACACTAATTGCAATTTAAAAAGCCACAGGTGTGGGAAATGAACCTTTAATTGGCATTTTAACCTGCGTTTGTCACCTTGTGTGTCTGTAACAAGACCAAACATTCAAGGGTATGTATACTTTTGCTCAGGGCCATTTGGGTGATTTCTGTTATCATTATGATTTACTGTAAAAAGGAGCCAAACAACTATGTGATAATTAATGGTTTCGCATGATCACTATCCTTAAATAAAATACATTTTCTTTGCATGATCAGTGATATTTTTTAAATAAATGCCAAAATGTCACAATTTTCACAATTATCTGCCACGGTATATACAGTATATATATATAATAAATTATGGGTCTAAGCTTTCATGGGACAGACATACTGGGACATGGAAAATACATAGCTCCCAAATCTGGTAATGCATGATTGAGTTTAATTTAGCTTTTTTTTCTGTACTCTATTCATTTAACCTGGGGGGATTTGTCCACCCCACCCACCTCCGGTTCTTATGCCCCCTGCCCTTGGCCCTACACCCGATTGTGCTTAGGTATTTTGCTGAAAAACCAAAGATCTGCTAGTAAAATGCCTCTATCTAGACTATTTACATTACCAAACATTATATAGCTTTAAAATGGAAATCAGCACGCCTGTTGTGGCACCAAATACTTAAGAAATATTTAAGAAACAGCCTTGATAAAAAACTGACCGACATGCTAGAGAATTACTCAAACCTTTAACTTAAAGAGTGGGCACCTTGGTTAAACCACAAAACTGTGCAAAATGCTCACGTTGTAAGTCTCACTCAGACCGAGATCCCTTCTCAACTATCCCTTAAGCCCTTCCTCTCCCTTTCTTTTCCCCTCTCCATTAGTTTCCGCTTTTTTAGACTTTATACTTTCTTTAAGACATGGAAAGACATATGGAAGTATTGTATACTACCATTGATATGACTTTGTAAATTCCACATAATTGTATGACAATGTGTAACTGTCTGTGCAGTTGAATCATTCTTCCGTAATCAAGAGAAATTTTAAGAAAAAACAGTCTAGAGGAGCTTGTGGATGCTCTAGAACTTGTCCAAAGCTTTCAGCAGAAATCTCCACTTTGCTGGTGAAACCAATTGTCTCCTCTCCTGATATTGTCGATATTTCTTATAATAATAATATTATTATTATTATTATTATTATTATTATTATTAACTTTTATTTGTATCATTCCAACATATTCCCAAGCACTGTACAAGGGATAAGAACAAACAAAATACAATATTAACAAATTCAGAAAATGGAGGGCCCTGTTTTGAGCTTAGACTCTTTGTAGAAAATGTTTTTCCAAAGCACCCTACAAGATTGGAAACTTGCTACTTACAACCTAAAGGGGATGAAAGGGGCAAAGACCAGGGAAAGAGTAGCAGATAAAAAATAACAAAGGTCAGGAAATAAGTGAAAGTTAGAAAGATTATTATTTAATGAGAGAGGGGAGGCATCTGAGGTGAAAGCCTCTAGTATGTAATATGTAAAACACACAAAAGAGAGAAGGCAATACGATTTCTCTAATTTTTCTATATATATTTATATGAGTGTATAATACTTTAACTGTTTTAGTGTGCTTTTAAAATTACTATGTTGAATGAACAAGTGGGAAGCAGCTAGTTGATATATAGAGAGAAAAGTGGAGGTTTATAGCAGGACATAGGGATACTATGCAATTCCTATGAAAATGTATGTTTGAAAAATGTCAGATACATAAGGTCCTCAGAGTGCAGTGCAGTGTAATAACTGCATTTCTCTGAATTCTTAGCATAAAACAAGTTTTTTAACTTGTTTTAGACATTCAAATGTGAATACAAATGTACTATTTGTTTACCTTGTTTAGCATATATATATATATATATATATATATATATATATATATATATATATATATATATATATATATAAATAAACCCTGGTGCCTGAATACTGTTACATGAAGTAAAAATATTAAATAAAAAAAACAGCTCGCAAAGGGGGTTTTCTGAAATACTATCGTGACCGATTATACTGCACAAGACATAGTTGATGTGCCATTTTCTTAATTATATAGTGTTAAGTTAAAGAAAACCTTGTGTATACAAAGTGTAAAAATAATTTACTCAGGAAATAAAATGTGTTCAGAAATCTGTAACTTAAGCAGTGAAATAGCTGATAACTAACAATTGCATTATTTTTCTAATATTTGCAAGCAGACAATTGCAAAAAATACCATGCTGTCTCTGAAAACGAGTTACATGGATGCATATTTTATAACCAATGATACTTGTTATGTATTATTATTTTACATTCTGTGTTTTGTTTGCTGCTCTGATTTGTCACAGTGGTTTGGTTTTTTTGCACTGTTATGAGACAGAGCTTTATTCAGTGAGCCCCATGATAATTTGTAGCTGTGTTATGTATGATTTTGTAAAGAAAAACTGTCTAGTTCTTTGTTGTCTTTGTCTTTTTTGTCTGTTATACACCATCTTTTGTAAAACCTCTTTAAAATTTCATTATCATGAAAATGGTGCCAAAATTGTACTCTTGCAGAAATGATTATTATAATTGTCAATAAGAACAAATAAATAAACTTGTTTTATAGCTATCATTTTTTTACAGAAGTGTATGTTGAGATAAAATTCTGCGTATTTAAAGCACGCTCTTTTACAACAATTGAAATCAAGATGACAGTTTAATATATCTTTTTATTTGTATGAAGAACAATTTCAGCTTGTTATGTGAAATAAAAAGTGAAGCAAAAATTGTACTTATTTGTAGAAAAACATAATTGTAAAGCAAAGGTAAAAACAATAAAGGAGGAAAATTGTAATGGATAGATAAATTAATAAATTAAACAATTTTATATTTTAGCTTGTTTTTATTTATAACCTTTTTTTAAATGTAATTTTACACTGCATAATGTAATCTTAGGGATAATTGTCTCTAGTTTGAAAGTAATTACTTTTTTAATTAATGATTAAATGTTCTGTTATTTATTTTTCTTGGAAAAATTAAATTACATGCCACCAAATTTTTACTGACTGGATTTCTTATCATTAAAAAGTAAATAAATAATTCAAGTCTTCACCCTCTCTTTTTGATGGTTTACATATTTATTAAAAGTGATGTGCAAATTATACTTTAAGTGCAATACTAAAGGCAGACTTAAAGTAGTTAATATTATGATTGACTAAAGTCATTGATGCTGTGATATGATAATGAATGATAACTAAGATTACTTCATTGACATTTAATGAGTGCCATTAATTTTAATAACAGATGATATGAACTTGTGATTTTTAATTGTGGTTGCTATAAAATGAAATTATGTTAATTAGCTCAGTATCCTCCAGTGACTTGAATATAGCTTTTTTTGTTGGACACATTAAGTTGATTTATTCATATGTATCTTGTTAATATCTAAATTTTATTTTAAAAAGACCTTGATCATTTACCAGAGACCAGACTTTATTTTGTGGTCATGACACATTTCTAAGATATGTTTTGCAAAATAGTATTATTATATTGCATATATCATAACACAATTGGGGAATTATTTATCATTGGGCAATTGTGTCATTAGAGGTTAATCTGAATCTGTAATTAACATTTGTGAATGCTGAAAGGATTAGGTGGTTTATTAATACTGCACATTTTTGATTTTTGGGGAAATGTAGGGGATCAAGACATTTGTAAAAAAACAAGAAACATTTTTTTTTTTTTTTTTTTAACCCTGATCAAATTCAGATTACAGTAGTCAAGCAAGGGCATGATGAGATCATAGATTAAGGACTTTTTTAGTGTCATGTGTTAGAAAGGACAACCTCTGGACACATTCTGGAGGTAGTGATGGCAGGATTTGGTGAGAGATGAGATGAAGGGGATGAAGTCAAATGTGACACTGAGACAAATAACTTGGTGTGTTGCCTACAACAAAAGAAACTGTGGAGAGGCAGATAAAGTTGTGTTAATAACTGATAGAATGTCTTGAAGATGTTAACTTTTAGATGGTGTTAAGTCATCTAGAAGGAGGGAAAGGCCTGGAGAGGAGGCAAGGATTTGGTCAATTACATCCATTTTATTTTCTTCCACAATTGCTAGAGGCTCGTTTTATATTTATTTATATTTTCTATGGTAAAGTTGGGGAGTGGGGAAGTTGTCACGAAAGGTTTATTTAGATTAAATTAAGCCTTTTCCTTATAAACCCATCCATTATACTGCACAAGGTCACTTCTAAGCTCTGCTACTGTGTTGTAAAACATAAAATGTGCATAGGAATATTATGATTTTGCACATTATTACATATTACTTTGAAAATTAAGTAAAAGAGACATTGGACATCAAATGAATGATTTTCACAAAGAAATTTCAGCTACTTATTATTAGTATAGAATATTACATTTAAGCTCTCCAGACATTGTGATTTCACTACACTACAGCTCATAGTGTTTCTTAAATATAAAACACTATCATACAACAATTTTAGAATATCCCTGTATGAGCTATTGATTAATGAGATGCTTATTGTACCATCAATGCCCAACGTGGCCATATAAACATCTGTGAGAAAAGATGAGAAACTGTAGTTATATTATATACCTTTGTGTTGCAATAGAAATATTGTATAATATGGTTCACAACAAAATATTTTTTCATTTTCCAGTCATGCAGAAATGTATATGTCGGAAAAGTGTTCTCCTTATATTATATTATGGTAATTTATATACAAAAAGGCTGTGGTAAATTATCAGCCTTCAGAATTACACAGATTATATAGTCATGCCTGGGTTAAGCAAATAAATAACTCAGTCTTGCTCAATCATTCTTAGGCAATGGAGTGAGAGGAGGAGTATCGTACAATAAATAATCCATTATTTATTATTCATTTACGGTAAATGGAAATGAGTGTTCTGCTAGCTGTGCTCTACCCAGTGGATTGAACAGGAACAAATTATTGCTTTAATCCTTTTAGGTTTAATAATCGTGGCTTTGCTTAAGGATCATTCAGTAAAGGAGAAATAAGTCAACATAAAGGCCTCTTACTTATAAAATTACAAGTTTGAAAGACTCCATTAATTTTTAAAACACAGAGAATTAGCACCGTACATGCAATAAATATTCACAATGTAACATGAAATATATATGATCGAGGGTTTTAAATCATATTAAAATAATAATGTAATTAAAGCAATTCAATGTTTATACATGGAAATTTGACAAAACGTGCACAAAACACAAGGTAGTTGAATAAATATGTAGATCGGTTAAACTGATGACATTGCATAGTGCAAAAAATATTTTTTAAGAAGTTGCAAGGTTAAATATTTGCCGTGTTCACTATTTTTCTGAAGCTGATAACTTTTCAAGGAAAAAATTAGTTACAAGTATAGCACCATGTGGTTGAGTTGTGAAATCATCATTTGAAAAAAGAAACCACACTGTGACACATTATCAAATACACACTATATTATAAAGGCAAAGAAAATATTATTTCCATATTCTTTTAAGTTCATATATAATTACTCATTTTATCTGTTTTAGAATAAAACTAATTGTTACCTAGTTATATTCATTAAACAAATAACTGACCTTTAACATTTTCTCTAGAGAGAAATTAGAGTATTTGGTTGAATTGGGTATTATATTTAATATTAGCCATGCATACAAAAATATTCTAATGGTAGCAATTGTGAATTATACCTGCAATTTATTATTATGGAATCCTAACAATGTTATTGTTCCCTCACTGTAGGGAAAGGCACCAATTGTAAGCCTCATATTATAGTAAATGTAGCCGAAAATATCAATGTCAATATCAATCCTTTCAAGCAGCCTAAAGGTTTTCATCTAACTATAGTAGTGTGGGCAAGTTAGATTTAATAAATTGATATATAATGTCATATTTCTGTCCATTGTTTTTTGAGCAAGCTTTTTATACTAAGTGCTAAAGATAATTAATTTACCAATAATTATTGTTTGCATGCAAATTTCATGACTTGGTATTTGTAATTAATGGTTTAATTATGTGATTTTTTTTATTTCTGTGAACTAATTCCAAAATCTAATAGAATAATCCAACCTGGAGCATTAGACTAGATTCAATAGGTTTTACTAAGTTGTAAAATGGTTCTGTGATGCTACAATAGCTGTCTTGTATGGCAAAATGAATAGAAAAAAGACATCTCAGCCTGAGGGGACCCCTTCAAAGTCTTAAAAAATCATAATGAATCTAAACCGTTTTTTCTGATCAGATGGTGTTAACAATAATGGAATTACCACAATGAATACAATTATTTTTACAGGTACTTTATCTATGGCAAATAATGCACATATCAGCCATTTTTAATGTCATTCATATGCTAATCAGTTGCGGGATATATGGGAGCATTAACAAAAAGAAAACTCAACCAAAATGTCAAACTGGTGTAAAAAAGTTCTGTATTGCAAAAATATTGTTTTATAGCACTATCTAATCTTATAATATTTCAGTTATAAGATCCTTAAACTTGTATTCCCCTAATTTAAGTCAGACTAAATTATAAATAACACATGGTAAGTTATTTTTGATTGTACAATTGTTTTCTGCAGAATTTTCTGATAAATAGTAAGATTACCAACAATCTGGAGATATTAACTGTGCCCATTTCTTTTTAGCCCCACTAACAGATAAGCCACCAAAGTTACTACAACCTTCGGAAAACAAATTGACAATCCAAGAAGCCCAGATTGGTAAGTAACCAACAATTTCCTATACATATTTTGTAAACATTTTTTATTGTGATAGAAAATGATGTTGTCCTGACTTCAGGGTCATTATCTGTAAATTAAGGTTATGAAAACTTTAAAAGAAATGTACAGTTCAAAGAATAATGACTGATAAGCAAATTTAGGTGACTTCGCCATTTGTTTTTTAGTAGTGTATTGTTTTCATAATAGATAATGCACATAATTTATGGAGGATTTACTTGTAACATATCATAAATGTGTTATAGTATACAAAAGAAAAATTAGGGAATTCCTGTAAACACAGGAAGGATGGCATCTTGAGTACATTAAAGCTCTAGCCAGAATTCTTAGGTACTGTTACTGATCGAGCTAACCCTGCGACATGGCAATGTCTTTTTTTGTCTTTTAAAAAGGTGAATTGGATGAACACTTTGACATAAAATTTACCACTTAGATAACTGATCAAATAATCCAATTGTGCAAATTGTTACAAACTGAAACGCCATGAGACGTATTTCATGTGTATTGAAGATCACAATTTTGTTCATATCAGCAATATCAAAAATAGAAGTAGGAAAAATAATTATAATAGCCTTGTAACTGCGACATCTGCTGACATTGCTAATAGTTAACTGAATTATGATCATGGGCGTGAATGTATTTGAAGAAATTAGAAAGACCAAGCACTAGACTGTGCCACACTCTTTTGAATTACTTCTGACGCCATGTAAAGCTTTTCTTTGACATGAAAAATGAAATAGAAATGACTAGAAAAATTGTTTTAATTGATGTTTTCCAAGTAAAAAGATGGATAGGAAGAGTTAGAGCACAATAGAATAGAACCTTTGTTTAAATTAACTTTGCTTTCGAAAACATCTTTGACAAATGGACGTGCTTTTTTATTCTTATGCTTTTCATGCTATAGAAATGTGTTATAATGGCATAATTATTAATGGCTAGCTCACAACTTCTTGTTCCTGAGTTTTTGTGTGCGGCAATTAAGCATTTTCCCCCATCATTCTTTTTTTTTTAGAAGAATGTTTAGAAATGCATGAGCGATATCATTTTTACCAAATCCTGCATATTACTAGTTTATCATTCTGACATTACTGAGTTGGAGATTATTTAAAAAAACTGGAATATTGAGAAATAAATCAGTACGTTGTTAAAATATATATTTAATAATGTAAAAGCCTGAAAATGTAATAGTGCTTTTAAAACGTTAATTAATGAAGTTGCTGGCTTATACGCAGCTATCAGACGCTATTTGTTTTTTTACATAAATATTCATTAAAAAATATATATTGGAATACATTTATAAGGAAGTATTAAAACAGCCATTTACCCCACCTCTACTATTCATTGGGGGAATTTACTAAGAAAAACTTTTTTCTATGGGGAAAATTATCCCTTTTCACCTTATCACAGATCTTCTCACCCCAAGTGATAAAGAGCTTAGTCACTCCCCCCCCCCCCCCCCCCCCACCCTCAGTCTATAAAGCTCTTAGCAGGAGGGAACAATCCAATACTGCTATATTTTTATTGCAGCTTCTGAGGTGTGTGTGTGGGTGTCTCTGTTTTTCTTGGTATTAACTGATTATTTTTTTCAGTAATTGAGCATTGTTTTTTGTGAAGTCAATGTACTGAGTGGAGTAAATTAAGCTCATCCTCTCTAAATGATGAGTGCATGTACTGAGGTGGTAGACACTCTTGATTGACATGCCCTCCCAACTTAGAGTGTCACATTTATATTTAATAGGATTCTTATAGCTTCCACTTAACACCAGAAAACAATGCAATTTAATTAAAAGACAATTTTAACTGAACAACTTAATAGACACAGCATCTGCTATTCAGACATCTAATGAATGAATCAATTCACAGTTAAAACTTGAAAAAAAGAATACACAGACTGATTTAGTTTGCGCTATGATGCACTTTACCGACGTGTGTTTGCCACAGCTCTGCTTTAGTATTTGTTATGCTGTATGAGAGCTGGTATTCCCATACAATACCAAACTGAACATAACTGAATAGCTAATTGTAAGTTATAGATTACGTATGATATTTTTCTGACCTTCAGCATTCAGCAATATGTTTTCTTTTTCTCTTAATTGCCTGTGCTATGCAATGACTGCAACACCATTGTCAAGTCTTACCATTGGGTAAATTTATAAAGCTGAAATAAAGGTGTAGATTGAAATTGTAGACAAAAAGGTGGTTTGACACTTAGGTTGATACTGGGTGGGCAGCGCAGTTCAACCCAATCTACTTCTTGTACCAACATATGGTATACCTTTAAAGTCCAGAGGCCCGGCCAAAAGAGTCCCAAAAAATGGCTTAGAGTATTTGGTTTCTGAGGTTTGCAGCTTCCTCTTGGGGCACTGTTTACGTGGTGTAGATAAAAATTGTCCGGAAATATTCCCATTTACAGTGTTTTTTTACAAATGAATGAAGAGATCCCATTGCAACATAAGATTTGGAGGTATTAAATGTCTTGACTTACCTTATCCCCACTTATTCATGCTTATCCTAATTTTATCCCTGCTTGATAAATATGCTTCACTGGGAGAATTTACTAAGCATCCCAAGTGCATCTCATGCTAACTCCTGATTTACTATGTACTATTTCCTGTGGGGAAAACCAGCCTACCTCCCGTTATCTCAGTTCTTTTTACCTCATGTCAGGTGAGAAAGTGCTTTGTAAATTCCCCCCATTTTCTTTATCTAATAAAGAAATCTCACCGGCAACTGCTCTTACAAAAAATATAAAAAAAGGCTTGTTTTCCAGAGTTTGTTTTCCTTCAAGTAGTCACAAATGTAGCATAAAATAGAGTCAAGAGTATAGGTTCCTCATATCCGCCCCAAGTTATCCTCTGTTTCATTTCTACAATAATTCCCTTATATTATAAGAGTAAATTATTTTTAGAAATGCAGCTTTCTTTTTGCTACATGTGGGGATTTAGTGCTTTGATGACTGCGTGTGGTTCAGTTGGATAAACTAGGGACCAAGACATCCAGGATCCTGACAGAGCAATTCCTCGCAGTGAGGAAATAGCCTTCAGGGCTCCTAGGGCAAGACAGTGAGTGCTGTGCGTCAGTTCATAGCTATGCAGTGGCTATTATTTGATCATGAGGACCTTTTAGGATTAAATATACATTATTCAGTCCCAATCATAACCACAACATTGTAAATAAGTATATGTAGATTGTATTATTTGGCAAATTGCCTAGCTTAAGCAGCACTGAGGAGGCTACTTGTCCAAGCTTTTACTTTTTGTAGCCTAGTATACTATATGCCTCATTTTTGAATGAATGTCTTAATGACAATTAAAAATACTTATGTATGGGCTTACTGTTTTTAATATTTTCTTCTTTAGTTTGATCTTGTAGTTGTTAGTAAATAGTTATATATAATAGATTCAATTGAGCTATTGTTATTTACTGGAGCCCGTAAACTAATTTGCTATTCATTTGGCGTCTTTTTGCGAGCCGCAAACGATCTACGGGTTACAGGCTGAAAATCCCTGCTGTTTTCAAAACCGCAACTTACAACCCATTTTAGCCTTTGATCTTTCAAGCCCACAAGAGTTACAATCGCAAATCACTATTCAATTCCTCCAGCTGGCAAATATTTTCACAAATGTCAAATGTAGAAGAAAATCCTACAAGTACCAGATAGGACTCGCAAGGGGGTTAAACACCTGTTTGTAGCACTGTAATTGCAAATAAAAAAATCAATACTGCGCTTTAAAAGATGGGGAAAGCGATGAAAGACATTAGAAGTAATTGCACAACAGTCTCAAGCTCGCAAATCTGCAATAAAATAAATATTTTCTTTATGTGTCATTTAGGTGTTATATCAATCTCGGGGATCAATGAGTTAATAAATATCAGGCCACCCACATAGACTAGAACAGTATCACCATTTATTTTTATTATTGTATTATTATTTTGTATTTTGCGGGTTTGCAAGTCTGATCACATATCGGACCTCTAAGCGCTAATTAAATGACATGTAACCTCCATCTTATACTGCTGTAATGATGACAGTCTCGTTTTCTATGGGCTGTTACTAAATTGATAGTTACGGCCTTGCTTAATTGATCATGTTCACGCTTTGGAATGCTACATACGATTGCATGGTTTACGGTTTCGGCTTATGCTTTTGGCTTATGGTTTCGGCTTATGGCCCATATGTTGCGGACTTGTTCAATTGAGTAGCTCCATAATTGTTGCAAATCAAAGCTTACAGACATACGGCCTGTACAGCGCAATCTGCGGGCTTGCAGTTGAATAAGGCCCTTAGTATAGTTATGCTTTATCCTTCAATATACCAATATAAATGAAGAATGTGCTTCTCTGTAACACAATGTCACATTTTTTAGGATGGGGCTTAAAAAAGACAAACAAATTGTTTAAATGAAAATATATTAATTTCAGAAGATCTCATAATATTGTTGGTAACTCTTTAATAAGAGTTTGCTAATAACATTATTGCAAAACTGTATTAAACCCTTCCCAACAGAGAAACATGAAGATGGTCAATTGATAAGCAAGCAATGTTATGAGTACCCCTGAATAATTTGCCATTCAATTGAGAACTGATAATAAAATAAAACGCTGAACTGGAATACATTTTTCCATTTTTTAAACAATTTCTATTTATTTATTTTTTTGTTTATCAGAACATGCATTACTACTATTAAATTATCTTACTTATAGTTTCTATCAAATATATATATATATATATATATATATATACAGTATATATATATATATATATATATATATATATATATATATATATTTTTTTTTTTTTTTTTTTTTAAAAATGATTTTTTTTACTCCTAATAGAATACTTTATGTATCATAAATGGTATCACTAGCATAAAAATGCTGGTTTGATGGATAGAATGATTTCCCACAGCAAAACCTTACAAACATCTAACACATAGCTGTGAACTCAATTTGACAAGGTTATAGGATTTCACAGTCTATAAATAAGAAAACAAATGTCAAAAGTGGTCACATACTATTTGTAACCAAAATCATTCTGAAATCATCTTTTTTTTAACTTTTATGTAGATTTTCAATAATAAGCATTTATTTAACATTGATTAAAATGTATTCCTTATTTAGCATTATTATTTACATGTTATCAATTAATGAAGTAGGTTTGCATCTATATCATAAATGTTTAGGATAGATTTTAATTAAATATTTTAATATGACACATGCATTTAACTTTTCTTTATTATTAAAGCTTTTAAAGCTAAGTTTAAAAAAAAAAAAATACCAACATGTTTTTTAAGTGTCACTAAACACTAATAAAGTGCAAGCCAATGGCAAACTGAACAACAAATACAGTGGTATAGAATAATAGAATCCAAAATTCTGCTTACAAATCATGATTTAGCTGTGTGTTTTCGTATCTGACTTTCTGTGACCTCATGGACTGTAACACACCATGTTGATCCACATGGCTTTAATGGCAGAGATACTGGAGTGGGTTGCCAGTTCCTACTCCAGTGAGCCACAGCACACAGCTCCTGGTATTCATAGGTGGTCTCCCATCCATGAAATGACCAGGCCCAACGCTGTTTGGCTTCAGAGTGGTGTGACCTCAGGGTGCTGTGACTGAGATCAAACCCAGGTCTCAGTGGGGAAAGCACCGGATCCTAACCATTAGATCACCAGGGAACCCCATGATTTAGCTACTCATCTCTAATCCATAGAATTAAAACATATTAAATCATTTTATGATATCATTTATTTTTTAGACTTGTAAAAGAAAGATCCCTGGATTTTTTAAACCAAATTCCCCAAGGTGATGCTTGGCATTGGAATCTATTAAGCTTTTGCTATGTACCAATAAAAATATTAAAGGGATACTGTAGAAGTAAAACATTACAAGTATAAGTTGCATCTAGCTTAATAAAGGTATATCAGTTAATTATTCAAAGTTACAATTTCTGTAGTATTTTTAAATTTCCCTTTGTTTGTTTTCTTTCTCCTCCCATCCTTCAAAGCCTGTCACTGTGTGAAGTAGATTGGCAGAAAGTTATGAATCTCATGTGAATCTCCATATTTCAGTTTCTAATCAACAGAGTAAGGCTAGTAACTTTATATTGGTCCAAAAAAGTCAGTATTTGCTCTAGCACTAGACACTGTCGCTCATGACCACAGGAAATTACTGACCATTCTGTGTATATTAGAAGATGAGAGGAGTCCAACATGGCAGGGACATTTACAAAATAGTAATAATTCATAATATTAGACAGTCTAATTGGGCTTGCATTCTCATGAGCAATATACTGTATGTGTTCCGTCCAATATAACTGGCTGTCATCCACTGTCATAGAGAGAGATAAACACAATTAATTGCTGGAAACCATTTAAAGTATGCCAAAAATGTTGTAATCATTCACAGAAGAGCAAACATTTTGAAATCTGAACGTATGGTCCCTATTCACATTCATATTTCCCTCCCCATCTTGTCCTAACCAATCACAGGAATTTGTCATAGGCTCCCTGACCATTGATCATTCTATCGAGCTCTGACCAATCATGGGACAGCTAGGGGAATGGGTTATTCCCAAGTCAGGAGGTAGTGATGGTGCTATGGGGATTACTTGGGGTGGCTAGGCAACTGCATGTCTGGCCAGTATTTTAAGAAGTCGACTATGTTACCAGAAGAGGTCACATCTTAGATAGAGAAGCCTCCTGGTCCGTTCGACTGGAGAAGAGCAACATTATTTTTGTCTGTACTAGTTTTACCTAGAAACCCTATCCTAACCCTGTGGATGAACCCTTTAAGGGGGAGATGACCTTTATTTGAAGAGGTCCACTATTCCCAGGTCAACCCTCTCTGGTCCCTATCCCCTTTTGTATGAATTGCCATGGTAATACAGTGTGTTATTAACAATCATAGTAGCACAGCCACTGATTGTGGGCCATCCACACCACTAGCCAGGAATAGGAAGTTATGCAAATGTTGTGGTTTACTGCAGACAACACATCAAAAGTGCTTCATAACCCCTGCAACTTCCCACAACAATTACTTAACTGCATAACAAAACTTAACTACGGGCTTGGAGGTTGAAGTCCATAGGACTTCACATTGATTGCAGCGATCATGAAAATTGAACATGAAATAAAGTATTGGAGAATGTTGTGCTATTCATTCTAAGACCTAACATCACTTTCACTCTTCATAAAAGTACAGTATTTATTTTTTATTTGCTTTTACAGTGCTCCGATTTGTCATTAAGCACTTTCAGAGACCTCATTGGTACCAGTAACTTGTGCTTAAATATTTGCCATTTGCGGGCTTGACTTTGTGATTAGCAAGGGGGAATCAGGGTAATTGAATAGCGATTTGTGATTTTAGCGTTCGTGACTCTTGCAGACGTAAAAAATCAGGCTTGGAGGTGCATTAACTTGTGATTTCACAACTCGCAATGAATCACAGCTCGCAGCCCATAACTCGATCGGAGCCCACAAACAGAAGGCAATTGAATAGCAAAATAACTTGCGACCTACACTTGTGAGCCCGGATTCGAAAAATGGAGCAATTGAATGAGGGTCATAGCCTCTCCAGTGGCTCTTTGTGCAGCCATTACAACTGCCTTTTGTCCATTAGCCCTACGTGAGTCCATGACAATGTACTATATATTCCAATCCACTAGAAATGTTCTGGGTGCAGAAAATACCACATTAATTTAGCTATATATTCCACCTGGGAGATGCCAAGATTTAACATTAGTTTCCTCCTATACGAGTTTCCGTATGATTTGACACTCATTATGTTTTATTGAGAATTTGTGAATTTTCAATTTCCCTTATGATGTAAGGCATGATTACACAATCAAACATCCCATTAGCACATTCGGACAAGGAAGAAGCAGACATGTCTAGTACAAGCCTGAGAATGACGTGTTTTATAGATAATGTAACTTCTTATCTTCTTTCTGTTTAAGTCCACACAGATGCATTGAGATAAATTAGAAACTTGGACCCTCATTCAATTGCTCTGATTTTGAGATCTGGGCCCGCAAGTTATTTTGCTATTCAATTGCCTTCCTTTGGTGGGCTCCGATCGAGATATGTGCTGTGATCCATTGCGATTTGTGAAATTGCAAGTTAATTCCCTCCAAGCCTTTGATTTTTCATGGCCGCAAGAGTCCCAAACGCTAAAATCGCAAATCGCTATTCAATCTCCATTTTTTAAAAGTCCTACGGGCTTTGAGGTTGAAGCCCGTAGGACTTCAAAAATGGAGGTTGGATGTCAAAGTCCTACGGCCTTCACGTATGAGTTATGGGCTTGAAGGTTGGTCATGATGACGATCTCTGTTTCCATTGGTTGTTTCTGCATCCGGAGTTATGGGCTTGCTCCCAAGCCCGCAAATGCTACTTCTGACGGCAATGGTTTCCGGTTTTCGCAATCTGCCCCTAACTTGCGGGCCCGGACAATTGAATAGCACCTTAACTCTGGCCCTCAGCAGGCCCGCAAATGTAAATCCAACATTAACTAACTTATAATGCCTCAATTGAATGAGGCTCATGGAGAGCAAGTTTTAACCCATCCGAAAGTAGTTTTCACATTAGTATTTAGTGACGTGATTAAAATGTTAAGTTATTGGATGCCTACTCTTCCTTGAAGTGCATTGTAATACTACAGAAATAGACTAAAATTTTATTTTATTCTCATGTGCCTAGAAATTATTCCTTTGTACACTTCCATAGCTATTTTTTTCCAAATCGTTCTAACCTTTTAAAATGTGACTAAAGTCATTATTTTCCTCCTACTCATCTTTTAAAAAATGGAGAGTTGATTTTGTTGTAATGCGTAGAGGAAGTCGCTCATGGAAGTGAATTGGACGTGAAGGCATTTCTTTGTAGTTTGTTAACGCGAGTGCAGTGAAGCTGGGAACTTTAAACCATCATGGGCACTGGAGCAGAAAGAAAAGTTCATATCCACCATCGTTTAAAGAAAATGAATATACATTCCAGCATTCATATACAAATCACTATAAAGAAAGAAGAAGAATATGTGCAAGATGAATAAAAATATCAAGAGGATATGTTAAAAATAAATAGGATTTTATATAACATTTATGGTTTACAGTATTTTTACAAAAGTAACATTTTAGGAATGTTTGGACTATAAGCACTTTGACATGCTCGTAAAAGTGCCAATATTCACTCTGCATATTAAACAACCACTGCAGCTTAAGCCAAAATACAATTGTTTAGTAAAGTATGTACCAAACAAACAATAATAGCAGCCGGGTAATAAGGATTTTTGGGGAAAATCGGAACTTTTGAAGACTGTTTATAATTGCAGGAATTCATTTTGTTTGCTTAATCACTTTATCAAAGCTGAATCATGAGCGTGTTTGTTTTGACTCAGTGAAGAGATTGGTGGGATAATTGGATACAATTAAAATAGAAAAAACATCCATTCCCTCTCACTGGTCCAGATCCCTTGCATCATTCACTGCAACAATAGCTGCAAAATTAATCATGATTTCCTTTTACTCTTGTTTGTATAGTATTTTAAACAATTATTCTTTGGCTACCTCACTCTCTCTCTCTCTCTCTCTCTCTCTCTCTCTCTCTCTATATATATATATATATATATATATATATATATATATATTTAGATAGATAGATACATTTGTGTGAGCAATGAATATTAGACTTTTATAAGAAATCTTTGCAAAATACATTATTATGAGATATCAAATAAATAATTTTTTTTTTTATTATATAATATCCAATAAAGAAACATTTTAATTATACATTAAAGTATATAAATAGATACAAAAAAACAGTCTGGGTTACAAATACTGTTTAAAGGACTCTTTTCTAGGCCTTTTCCTTATTTAATTATATATGTTTTAACTTCATTAAAAGTATAATTTGTAATATAATCAGTATGGCTTTTGATCTGAAATGAGAGTTGCATCGCAGTTGTCAATGCTTGCCCAAGAAAAAATAGCAATATTTACTGCAATACTGTTACTTTGCAATCAAATTATTGGAGCTTCATTGCGAATTTTCATATATATATATATATATATATATATATAAATATATATATATATATATATATATATATATATACCCCGCTTAATGCTACCCCTTTGAGGTCTGATTGCTCTCTGTTTTTCCTGTAATTCCCCGCTTAGCGCTAAATCTCGCTATAGTGCAGGTTTTGAGAGTTAACCCCTGTTCAGCCCGTTAATCCCCTCTCAGCGCTTTCCGATTCGCCATAGCGTTTTCTGAGTGCTATGGCGATAAACTGCAGGAACTCAAGTTGAGTGCTAAACGGGGTATTGCTGTATATGAAAATAGTACATGCATAAATTGCTTAAAAATCGCTTAATAATGTCAATACATTTAAAATATACACAGTATTAAAAAAATAAGACATGCATCTTTAGGAGGAATATCCTTAAAAGAAAATATAATTTCATCAAAAATGTTTTAACAAAGTGCAATAAAACATTGGTAAAGTAAAAGTTACAATTTGTCTTAGTTATGTTGGACTTTCCAAGGACATTCCTGTTCAGCCCTTCAAAAATGAAATGAGCGCTGATGCCATTTGTGGGCTCAGTGCAGTGTCCTGGTTATCAGTTAGCAGAGCAGCAGAATATTCACTTTAAGTCTCATTTGATCCCATGGGAGTCTGCCTATAGCTTAATGCCTGACACAGGGAGAAGCAGATGCCTTAGATTATTCTGCTTCTTAGAGAAGAAATGCAGCACATTTTTCTTACTTACATTGGTTACCATGGAAATTATTCTTATCTCTAAAAACATAGAAACATAGGTTTGACCTACAGATAAAACCAATAGGCCTCTCGTATCTTATCTGTCTTATCTCCTACCTACATGAATTGGTCAAGCTTAATTATTCCTTAGAGCAATGTTATGCATATAACATGCATTCTTGATTTCCTTTACTGTATTCATCTTGATGTTGTGTTTCTGCCTAGGACCACAAGGCCCAGGCCTAAGGCTGCACCTTTTCATGATGCAATAGCCTTCCCCAAGTTGCCAGTGCTGCATCATAGAATAATGTGTTCATAGGCACAGAAATATCTATATTCTTTGATGTTTTATTTTATTTTGCAAGTGTACCTCACACTTTCTAACATACTGTATATATAAATAAGCATGTAAGCACACATTTATGCTGTAATTTTATAATTGAGAAATAGCAAGTGGAAAGGAGGATAAGTAAATGGTATGTGGGGCACAAAAGTAATTGGGCCTAGGGCAGCAACAACCTTATTTCATCACTGATCTGTCCCTACCACCTCTGCTGGAAGGTTACTCCATGTAAGTTCCATCCATTGTGTAATGTATTTAAAACAGGAATATTTGTACATTTTGTGTTCTAACTTTGGTTTATGTGGAATGCATTTCTGTTTTTAGACATAATAGAAGACAATTGACACACATTGTTTGGAATAGTGATTATTAACTAGTGTGTCATGACACAATAACATTATTATTATTAGTATATATTTATAACACCAACATATTTCTTAATACTACACAAAGGCGTTACACTCAGTACATAGCAAAAGCATAAAGATATACATAGTAAGAAGGGATTTTAGGACTCTAATGGTGAGTGTCCATCTAAGTACAGTAGGTGATGGTGCTAATACAGATGATACAGTTTCACGATGGTCATGTAAGCCAACAGGGTCTATAACATGGGTGTAGGAACTGGAGGGGATGGGGGGGACAAATCTCCCCCAGATTTTTCTATGTTTGTATGTATGTATATATAAGCTTTTTTACGGCCTGTGTATACAATGAGCTGTATCTCCCCACAGAATTATTCTAGCTCCTATACCCTGGGGGGATACAGTATATACACACACATAAATCTGGGGGGATACAGTATATACACATATTATATATATATATATATATATATATATATATAAATAAATGTAAATAAATATAAATATGTATATATTTATATTTATATATGTATATATATATATATATATATATATATATATATATATATATATATATATATATATATGGTTATCCCTCTCCATATCCACCTCACCTCACTCTCCCCCTTCCTATCCACCTCACCTCCCCCTCCATATCCACCTCACCTCCCTCTCCCCCTCCCTAGCCTTCTCACCTCTTGGGTCTCTTGTGCCTTTGGCTTCTGACAGTCAGGTCTCACGAGATCTTACAAGTTGTGCTGAGATCTGCTGATCTGGCAGTTGAAGGCACAGGAGGTGCCTATTATTGGGGAGCCTCAATTCTGGGGGGGATTTATCTCCCCCATTTCCTACACCCCTGCCTACACCCCTGGCCTTTGTATATGGAGATGTTCAGTATGTCTGACAGGAGAATTTATTTATTGGACATTAGCGAGTTAGTATCAACACACGACCATGGAGTGGAAATGAATGATGAATGAGTAAGAGCGATATACACCATGGGCAGAGTGCAAGGGTTTGTTAGGGAAGTATTTGAAGATCATCTATGAAAGATATGCTGCTGCAATTTTGTGGATGATTTCAAAGGTGAGGACCAATATTTTGAACTTAAAGGACCATCCTAATAGTCTGGATGTTTTAAGTCACTCAACTCAACACATCATATTTTGAAAGTGTTCACAAAAGATCAACTTTGTTTAATTAAAACATTGTTTATATCTTATCTTTAATATTCAAAAGTCTTGAATACATCTGATAGAGGAGAATTAGTAGTGTATGAAAACATATGTTATATAGAAAAGTTCAGTTTACTTACAAAGTTATTTGCACAAAAGCCAAATCTAGCTGTTCACACCCACAGGATGCTTACATAAGCCGGGTATGCAAAGGAAATACAGCAGTGTACCCACAGGAAATACAGCAAGATACATATTTTGACCTTTCTGGTACAGAGCACAGGAAGTAACTGTTGCAGTTCTTGTACTAAGCACATGCCAGAAGCCACTGAGGTGAAGAATGATACAATTTATTATCCTGATTCTGAATTTGAATGTTATGCTAACTGAGGTGGAGTTTTCTAGGGATGCAATTTAATATCCACATTTTCTGCAAATGAAAAAAAACATAGGACATTTTAAAACTAATTAATGTTTATTTTGGGATGTTTTCATACAAAAATTTTTTTATACACTACTAATTCTCCTCTATCAGATGGATTCATAACCTAGCTCCCTTGCATATACCTTTAATCTTGACCCAGTACTATAACTGGAGAACAAAATAAGCAACCACAGTTGTGAGACTCTTTCCACTAAATTGATATATTGCTTCTGCGAGACTGAACTGACAGATTAATCCCAGATAAAATAGATATTGTAGACCTTGCAAAGCTTTGTGAATCTAGGGATCTGTATCCTCATAGTGTATGACAAGTAGATCACTGGCAGGTGTTTCTTCTTAGACTAGATGATGTTACAAATAAACATTTAAAGGTATATTTATAATGTAGGGATAAAAGTGAGGACCCAAAAATGCAATGTAATATCCACATTTTCTATGTTTTCTATTTATCACAGTTAAAGTATCAACCAAAGTTAAAGTTTTCCTGTTCCCATAGAAAACATAGGAAGTGGAGGTAGTCTATGTTTTACGTCCACTTTTCCTCACTTTTATCCCTACATGAATAATTTATTTATCCCATAGAGTTAAATTAATTTTAGCTAGCTCTTGAATAGCCAAATTGTTGGGAGTTTCAGTTTCTTTGAAGGCTTTTAAACAAATATTACTATAAGCGTGATTATTTAACTGCATCAAGGTGTACAACAAAAAAAAACACAAACAAAATAATAGTGATAATAAGATATTAATAAGGATTGATGAATGGAGAACTACATTTGAAAGGTGTACACACCTGCATGTAATACAATTGTGAAAGATGACATTAATAGCCCTAGATGGAGCCACGTCATTTTATTGCCTTGTGCTGTACCTTTCTCTGCTTCAAAACAGCACATCTGTAAACGCTGTTTTTGTCAGTGCAATGTATAAAGCCTGAATGAATCATATAATGGCCTCAAACAGCTTTGAAATATTCAGCTACTTTCAAAGACTGTTATAAATTTCAAGTTGTTAGTGGATTAGACAGAGAGATCAACCTGTTAGTTTTTTCTGCTTTGGAAATCTCCTTGGAGACTGGAAGCATAGGCTTCGTCTTAAGAGCTTCCCCGTAAGCCATATTGTTTTTTTTTGCTGCCAGTTGAATTGTATCATTTGAAGCAAACATCACTGCTGCGTGGTCTATCATGTAAAGCACCATATCTGCTAATTTGTAGTAATTGATGAAAGTTTACAAAATTAATACACAGCTATTTGAAATATTTCATGTATAGTGCCCAGAGGCAGTTTTACATTTAGGCAAGGTGCTAAGATGCCCCTCCCAACACTGAAAAAGCTAAATCTGTGATCCTCCCCAGAAGACTTAGTGATGCTTTGGAATTGCTAAAGGTGCAGTTCTTTTGCCTGCACTTGATATAGCTGAAATGTAGACAAGACTACACCTGCCGGTATGCTGTTTAAGGAAAGGTGGAGAGAATGTATAAACTGGCAGCTCAATTCAACCAATCAGAGTACCTTTAACATTATTACCCTAAATCACTCAGTATCTCCTGCATGGAGCACTGTGGAAGTTCAGAAGCTTCCATCAGTATAGTCTAACAGCATATTAATACTTTTTTCAGTGCAAATCTGCGATACCCCTAGAGGTAGGTGCCCTATGGAATGTCTGGACCTGAAGGTGCCCCTTAGCTGTAATGCATCCATACATGTTTTTTTTTTTTTTAAATATATCTTATATAATATGATTGAAAACATTTTTTTTCATGAGCATTTGATTGAACAAGCAAATCTTTCTTTTTCAGTTAAGAATATCTCACCCAAAAACAGAAGCACTAGGAAGCCATATAGCAAGCCAAGAGCAGCTGCAATTTTATATTCACATTAAAGCATTTCTCATCTTGGCAGCAAAAATCTAACCACGAACATGTCAAAATTATTTTAAGAACTGTGGTGATGGAAAGAGAGAGCAAACTTGTTCCTCATCCATGTATATTTAATGTGATTTTATCCACAATACAGCCAGTTAGAAACAATATACAACATATACAATATATATGTGTACAAAATAAGAATGTGCACTCAATGCAATGTAAATATATAGAGCTATATACAGATATATCTAAGAGAGGCACAGATAGATCAAATTGCTATATTTAATTACATGCATCACATACTGTATATAGTTGGGGATCTGCGTCCCTGTTCGTAAAGCTTATGATGTTGGTCATACACTTGCGAGCCTTGCGAAGTGAGGCGAACCATCACGCGGGACTTAGGCTGTTGGACTTGCAGCCCATAGGGCCGCAACTGCGAGCCTCGCAAAGCGAGGTGAGCCTTTGCTGTTCGTAACAACGAGGGCCGCGGGACTTTGTACCTGGTTCCTACCAGTGGAGGACTCGCAATGAGGGGAGGGGGGAACAGACACAGTGGAGGGAGGGGGGAAGAGGGGTGAAAGAGACCCAGGGAAGGGGGGAAGAGACACAGGGGAGGGAGAGAGGGTACAAACACAGGGGGGGGGGACACAAGGGAGGAAGTACACAGGGGGAGAGACTTGCTATGAGCGCTGAAGGTGCTCACATTGGGTGACAAACAGTATTGCTAGGCTTCAAATTGTATTCCCGGCATTTTTGATGGGCAAGTAGTTAGTTAATTCCGCCCATGCTTAACTACATAATGAAAAGATTTTATATATCCATAACATTTCTTTGCCTGGGATAGTTAGACCATACAGACCTATGGTAATTACCATATATTTGGACATGAGTAAGACCATAGTTAGACAAGAAAAGTTAATAAAGATAGTTTCTATTAAGCAAAAAAAAAGTTGATATATCTGCTGTTTTCTGCTGTTGATGAAGGCAGTGGGTGTGAGAGGGCTGTTTATATTTATGCAGAAGCAAAGCTTGCAATTTTTGTTGCAAGCTGTTTGCTTCTGATAATGAAGCAGGTAGGTGTATAATGCTAAAAGATTCAATTATTTAACATATACCTCCCACTTCCTTCCTCCCCCACACCTCCTTCACTGATAGATCAGGTGGTCATCAAGTGATAAGAGGCAAGATGGAACCTTGTACATATCAGCAGAGCCTTCAGAAATTAGGATTTAAAAAAAAATGTTTTTTATGTTTTTAACTTACATAGCTACTAATGTTGTTAGTTTGTTACATACTCTACTTCCAAAATATGCTGTTTTTCTTTTAGTACAGTGGTATTTTATTACATAGTTAGTGAGTCCATATAAAGCTATATACATTTACTTGCATAGTTATGCATAGCGAGAGCTGCTTGTGTTCACTTCCATAGCTATAGACAGTTAAGTCAGTAAACTGAGAATCTGTTTTTCTTTTTATAATGTATTGAGCTTCTGGCCACATTCTTGTTGCAACTAATATTTAAATCAATAAACACTTTTCTAAGTTATTATTTTGTAATCATGCACTCTGGACTTTAATATCAAAATAATAGCATTGCAAATCCAAATACCAGCACCATATCTTAAAGTGTCATGCACAGTCCCTTAGATTTCCTCTTAAATGTTATTGTTTCGAAATCGATTTTTCCTAGTTGCCAACAAGATGGGAGAATTATTAGGCTAGTTGTTGTAAATTAGATAGTTATCTGATACAATATCGTTTATTTATGTTTTTTTAGATCCAACTCATTTATCACTCTGAGAAGGAAATGAAAAATGCTTGAAGATTAAACAATCTGAGGATGATTGCCATACCATTTAATATGTAATTTTATTCAGAGCTGATAATAGACAAACCATTTATATATAACACATTCAAGTGCTGAAATTGCTATGTATGAGCAGCTATTGCTATTCTACATGGCATATCCCATTCAGTTTGTCAACAAAAATGTTTGCTATAGTTTAAAGAGGTCTCCTCTCCTCTACATGTATTTATCTTTGACTTGATGCCAACAATATACCGGTAAACAAGTATCACACATAGAAGAAAATAAAGGGTGCTAGAATCACTGGGCCACATTTTTTGGTGCTTTGGAAACCATTGATCAGTAGCTTTACCTAAATTACAGTCCATGGAAATTTGTTTTAAGTAAACCTGAAATCTTTTTAGTGAAACGCGATCTGCTCCTTGGTTTGCCTCCCACTTGGCTTAAAGCCTCAAGAATCTTTGACCTTTATATTCAGGATAACTCAATGTTTATCTGAAGCATGTTTGGGGATTCGGTTTAGTCATGTATAACTGCTACTGGTAGACAAATCCATGAGCTAAATTGACTAGGTTGCTAACTTTTTCTGCAGTTCCTATCACTTGTTGGAGTTTGAGTGCTAGCTTGTATGATCTCTCCATCTACAACCCCTTCTATATTCTTTGGTTGTTTCTTCATGCTCCTCCTATTCCTACTGCTATTTTTCCATGTTGACGAGTGGGAAGAAGCAAGCAACAACAGCTTTTTCCCCATGATGCTGCAACTGCACCGGTAGATGGTTGTAAACACTCATATTGATATCACGGATCCTAAAATTTGCACACAAGCTTTCAAAGTTGACAAGAACCATAAAGAACCATATAGACTCAGTCATATATAACTGCCTTCATCATCGTCAAATTTGATTATCTAGTCTATACCTAAATCAGAATGTCCCAGACCACCTTTAGCCAGTGGAGGGAGCGGCTAATTTTCCAATATAGCTCTATAACTTAGCTGGTGCAGTGCCCTGCCATACCATAATTAGTCAGAAGGAGGTTCTAGGAACAGTGGGTTTAAAATAGTTTTTGTTATCCATTGCAGCATTTGTTTCCATGCAAACAAATACTTATTGTAATTTTAATTTTGTATGTTCCTTTAAATTTGTTTTATATAATAGACCACACCAAAAGAAGAGTAACAATCTATGTAGCCATTACGAAAATTGTCTAATTTGCCAGTTACATTTTGAGAAGAGAATGGCCAGTAGAAGAAAAATTCAGTTCTTTGTTGATCACTGACATTATATTACTGTAAAGGTTGGTTTATAAAGTGGGACAACATATAAAGAGAGTTAAAAAAGGTATGTGAGGAAAGATAGGTGAGCATAATGCCATTACTGGGAAGATTGCAATACTCAGTTTGAGAATTTATGTGGAAAAGTGAGTTGAACTACAGATAGAATTATTGAAAAATTGCTGAAGACTCTGGTCGGTAGATTTCAATCTTGGTCATATGGTTAAATTAAAATGAGGAGACAACTAATTGCCACACCTATCCTAAACTTTAATATCCAAATTTATTGGCTGGTCTTGAGGCTGAAATTGGAAACCAATGTGCTAAAAAGTTGTGATAAGGAACGACACTGTGGAGGTAATAACATAGTAAGAGAAATTGGTTAGTTATGTGACAGTTTTGTAGAGTAGTTATGCAAATTTAAAGTAAGAGAGAGAGTAAGCTTGACTCTTTTTCTGAAGGGAGATAATGGGGGACAGAGAATTAATGAGAATGACTGTACAAAGAAAAAAAAGGGAAATTCAGAAATCATGTTATAAGATATAGATCTTCTGCCTATGTGAAGAAGGTGCACGTCGCCTTACTTGCGCAGATCAATTCTTTCCCTGACTCCAACGATATTAACTATAAAGGTTTTATTGAAGTATGTGTCTAAAGAAAAAATGACAGCTTTAATAAAAACAAGGGAATGTCTGTAGTGTCAGCTGCAAAAGGTAAGGGAGCATTTTGTGATAAGATAATAAATTTGTACTAGGAGTATTCTACTTTAGATTGAAATGTCATTCTTCACTGTCAAAAAGTGTGGGACCTCTGGAGTTAGTGGGAAATATTTACTAAGCATGTCAAGTGGCTAAGAGGAGGTGAGAAGAGATGTAAACTCATAGAAATTGTGCATAGTAAATACAGGGAGACAAACCCAGCTTGGTAAATTTCCTCCAGTGTTTCAGACTGGTATGCGATAACTAGTGGTATAATAGAGTGGCAGGTGGTGACATCAGATTTATTTACAAAAGCTTTTTGGGAGACTATGAAATAATAAATTAATTCTCCTGGTAAAAATAAACCTTATATATTTAAGAATCAATGTTATGTAGCCATTGATGCACATTTGTACAGTTGTGTGAACTAGCGTGGTGGTGGGATTGCAATAGGTCAAAGTAACGAAGGAAATTGAACACTACATTGTCAACTTCCCAAGACTTTTGGATTCATCTGATGAACCTGCTGTGTTGTGATTAATTGTTGTTTGAAGAAAAATAGACACAAGACCTTGAGCAGATTACCATGTGTGGTGTGTGAATTCATCTCCTTCTGTGGGTAGAGGGGGACAAATACTCCCCAGATGTTTTCAATGTGTGTGTTTATGTGTAGAGAAGCAGTTATGTGGTATTTGTATACGTTATGACAACCCCCACACCCCCCCCCCCCCCAGATTTTCTTTGGCTACCACATCCATTAGAGTACACTTAACAGAAACCCAGCGCTCACTTATTCCTTATTGTTTGGTGTTCACCCTGAGAGATTGTTTTCTTCAAGCTGGATTTAGATAATTGTCACATCTTTAAGTTGGGGCATATAAACTCTTCCTACAATGTTTGTTTTAAAAACTGTGAAGTCTGAAGTGGCATAAATATCTTGGCTGACACTTTGCAACACAGAAAATGCTGATGTAGATACACAAAGAAAAAAGAAGCAATACATCAAGACAAACTTCACTTCATTTAGGATCTTCCTTCAGTTCATAGATCATAGCAATACATCCAAAGCTATGAATGTAGGAAACTTTTTTTGCACTGGTATCTAGTTCAGCATAATATACTAGCATGCCAAATATCCCTGAATTTTTATGAGATTCAGTGCCAGTGATAACTCAGAATATCAAAACATAACACAACAACTTGACAGTCAGCGCAGTAATGTTTCACACATCATTACTTAATCCTTCTAAATACCTCAAGCTTAATGTAGGCTGCATTTAGGTATAATACTATACTATGGTACCAGAAATGATAGGACAGCAAAACATACAAATGTGATGCATAACTATTTGGATTATGAGGGATAAGCAGCATTTACTGATTGCAGAAAAGATGAGCAATTGAGGGAATATGAATTCAGTATAATAATATAGCAAACGGCAATGTAAATATGTCTTTACAATTTTTTGTAATGCACTCTGTACAAAACAGGTTATAATATATTATATAATGGATGGAGATTTTACCTGGAAACAGACAGGCTTGAGTGACTGAGCCAGTGCAATGTTGGGTTACATTCCCCGGGTTCAGCACCGCACCCTCCAGCTCAACATACCTGTGTGCAAGTGAGGAGTGAAAGCTGCTGCTGCTAGAACAGCCCTCACTGACAAATATACTTAGCAGAGCATATTATGTGCAGCTAATCTAGGCCTCTTTATATAGTAACTCTCAAGAGACCTGAAACTGCATTTATCCGGCATCTACCAATCCCTGTCGGTGCCGGATAACTCAGAGTCTACTGTATTTAGAAATCTCAAGTTATCTGACAAGGAAAAAGCTGCTATTTTGGAGTTTGGAAGCAAGATAAAAGTTCTTCTTTACTGGCTGGGATTTGCAAAGATAAAAAAAAAAAACCTGCATAGAAAATCATTTTTCATTCTTTTTATTTTTTAAATTTACCTGAATCTGTGACTAGAAATAAAGAGAACTCAGAGAGCATTTTGAGTTCTAACTTTTCTTTAGTGCCAATCTGAAGTAAAAATCATGCAAGAATTGAAAAACATGCAGAAATGAGCAATGAACCAGAAACATCCACTACTGTAAGCTGTATAAAAAGACATATCTATTAAAAAAGTAATCACTTTTTCAATATATTGTTCAACACCTTTCACTGTTCAGAACTTATTAATTGGCTTTTTAAAGTATTTTGAACTTTGTGAGCTTTTTGAGGTATAGTTATTTAAAGTATGGATTTGGTGGAATTTAGAAAGGTACTTCTCATATAAAAAATGCACAAGCATGTGAAATCCACAAATTACCCAAAAATACACCAACCTTCTAATGATTAAACACTACAACAAAAGAAAAAAGCTGTATACATACACAATAGAGCATATTTATTAGGTGGGGCTGAAAAAGTAAGTTAAATATATACATTCTCTAAGCTTTCTATATGAGCGTTGAGAATTTACTAAGCACCTTAAGTGTATCTCACATTGTCTCTTGATTTACCATGCTCTATTTGCTATTAGGAAAACAGCTCTTTTCATCTCTTCTAAGCCCTTCTCACCTCATCTCAGATGAAAAAATACTTAGTAAATTCCTCAAGAGTTCTTTTTTCCCACTTGATAAATAGCTCCTATGGAAAACATGCTTATCCCCACTTTTATCCCCATTTGATAAATAAATCCTAATTGTGTCCATAGCTGCTTGGTGAGGAAATACCTACAATTTGAACTAAAATTATTGCAGAGTATTTTTGCAGTAATGTTCATCGTATGTATAGTTTTAGTATGTATACCTACAATTCTTTATACTGTAGTTGAATACGTAAAGCAGTATACATTATTATTCCCAAGACAAATTAAACAAATTACATATACAGTATATGGTTAAACTTATTCAGTTGTACATAGTATAATTTTAGGATATTTGTAAGAATATTGATTTCTTTCCATTTTTCTTTTTTAATTATTAATTATTGTCATAGTTAAACAATCTTTTCATATTAGTATTAGAGAAAACAATGTGAACAGAGGTAGAACATACTGCAAGTATAAGATGTCGTGGTGGTATGCATAGAATAGAATATTATTTCAATAGGCCTACTATGAGAATATGGAACAACTCATCCAGGCTGTTAAGATATGTGAGTCTTGTCATTGTCTCTATAATAGGTTTTGCAGAGAATAGGCTGAATAAACATAATTGTTTATTGGACAACACCTGCTTGTTTGTCAGAGGGATCAGTGTGAACGTCAGGGTTAGTAGTGGATTGGAAGTAGGATGGAAAGATAGGGCTCAGTAATTCATACAAGTCTTGTGGTCGGACTTGACTTTGGTATTTCTTGTGTGTAGACGTTGCCCACACTTATCCACCATGCTTATTGTGTGTGCAATATAAAATGTGTTGAAATAGGTGAGGTTATAGGGCATATTGGTCAGGTGAGGTTAAAAGTTGGGATTACCAGTGATAAGTGGAGTTAAGCAGAGTTAATGCACAACATTGCTCCATTTCATATGTCTTTTATAGGAGCCATTTATCAAAAGGGATACATGCTTTCTGATAAATATCTCCTAAACGAAATGGAAATGGGGGTATTATATCCCACTTCTTTATTCCAACTTTTATCCCATTTGTTAAATATAATCTTTGGGGTATACTTTCAAAAAGGTTTAAAAGCAGTCATGAGTAGAGTTACAAAGATGTCCACTTCCTGCGTTTTCTGTGGGACCCAGTTATAAAATGGAGATATATTTAACTTGATTTGATAAATAGCCTTTACTGAAAACATAGGGAGTGTGGAAATGTAACTCTATATGTTTAACCCTTCTTCTTTCTTTCATAAACATGTACCTACAATATGTAAATGTACAGAATAAAAATATGCTATTTTTGAATTCGCTTCTTTGGTAATTTATAGCGATTAAATATTAATAGTGCTCAAAAAAGGTGAAATATATAAATAATAAAAAGATATTTTGCAGGGTGCAGGTTTTTGTTTGTATTCCTTTAGATGAATATAAGTGCATGGTTTAGATTTTTATTTTTTTATTTTGTCTACTATGTATTTATATCTATCTCTAGATATTAAACTACATTAAGTATACAGTTGAATTCCCCACCAAGTTAAGCATAACAAAATTAAATGGTGTACGCTATAAATATTTATGAAGATATAACTATTTGATGGTTATGGAAATGTGAAAAACATAAAACGGTAACACTCTGGTGAAAGATAGAAATTTTGCAGGTAATATAACTTTTATTCTGGAATGCTGTGTACACAAATTGTGTGGGCAGTTTGGATATTTGTACTGGAATTATTTTTATTGCAAAGTGTGAAAAATAGAGACAAATCCTTGGTTTAGAAAATGTAAAATAATATTTTTTATTGTAATTATTTCATACAATAAAAATGAACTTATTAATTCTAAATGAGGAAAATTACTTGCTATGGAAATTAGTGTTAAAATTATATTTTTTCATAATTTATTTAATTGCAGTTCACCATGAATGTATCCTTATTAATAGTAATGGTATGAAGGCATGGCTGGGGTGCATGAATGACAGGGGTATAGGCTTTCGTGAATAAAGACAAGACTATATGATGACTAAGTTATTATTATTATTATTATTATTATTATAATTATTCTTTATTTGCAATGGACCAACATGTTCCGTGGCATTATACAGGCGTTAAGTACAAAGAAAAATACTTAGCACATGGCAAAAATTGGAGCTTAAAATCTGATGTACATGGTGCTTTTTCCCAAGATTAAAAGCTCTCAAATTAAATGGAATGGGAGAGGTAGACACCTAGGCAAAAGTAACAGGATTGGATTTTGATGGAGCATGAAGGGAATGAAAGTTGGAAATGAAAAAGGACGAAAGAGAAGACACTTCTGTTGCTGTAATACAGGTGTATAGTTTACCTGGATATAAAAGTGTGCAAAGTTATAAATGTTTTCATTTAGTTGGAGAGGGTAGAAATGTGGTAGGTAAACATTTTGAAGAAGTGGTGTTATCTTCATCTAATGGATATTCTGAATCAAATCACAGTAGGGTGTGTTGGAATGTAATCAGGATAGGAATGGTCAGTAGATTGGTGAAATATTATGATAACAAAAGTGGCTGGCTAACTAAAGACGAAACAGGGCAGGGAGAGAAGTGCCCTTAACAGGAGATGTTTGGCTAGTAATTAAGAAATGGCTCCTGAAACAAAAATCATAAGTGGTGTTAGAGCCATAGAGCTAAAAAGCGAGGGAGGGATAAAGAGAAATAAGTGATAGAGAGAGAGCAGCGAAGAGATGAATCATAGGACACATGAGAAGTAGGAGGTCTCAGGAAGTTATGCAAGTGATAAAATGGGAGGTAGGATGGTTTGAAGAAAACTAGATACAGTACGGATGGTTATATAGTTGTTAAAACATGTTTAGCTAGAAATATTTTCTAATTTACAATACATTAACAAGCACACATTAGTAGTAATATCAACTCCAGAGATGGGTCAATCTTTATAGTCCTGTTCATACCTCCAAGTGCAGCAAGCTTTTGTTTTTTTCTCTCCAGATTTTACCTTACTAGCAAATAAGTAAAGACTCCTCCAAATGAATCAAGCTTTAGGTTATTTCCTTACATTTCACCCCACAGTAGAAGAGGCCTAGTTAATACTTATTATAACTACTAAGAGGCTATGATCCATTGATTAGCTCCGGGGAAAGGGGGTTAGTTTGAGTAGATTTATATTACACAAAAAGGAAAACTTTTCCGTAGCATGATTCAAGAGTAGAACAGTTTAGTGATTGGCCAATTTAATTTGTTGGCTGGCATTAGATGGTTAATTGCCCTATTTAAGTTATTTATGAAATAGTTATAGTAATCAATTATTTAGTAAATGTCATGGCACTTTTACCCCAAAATACAGGCTTAAAGATACACAGTCTACTATCAACTTATATACATATTCTGTGTTTTTCTGTAGTACAAGATAAACAAGAGGGGAACCTTGATTCCTGGAGCATTGCTGATATGTAGAGACAGAAGTCAGGTTGCATTACCTTGAACGGACAATATTTTCCATGTTTGTTTGATCTTGGTTTGACTGACAGATATTTTTGTTTTGATGGATATAGGAGATCATAACTAATAACTATAATGTAGAGCTCCTGCAACAACCACAATACAGAATTGTAAATTCAGTGCCATACAGAAACACACAATAGTGCAAAACAGGCACTGCAGTCAGTGTGTGGTCTTCTCTGTATTCACACAGTTTTATTTCCCACTATCTTCCAAAAGCTATTACAAGACTTTGTCATGGGAGAGTACTGGATGTGCGTTGCACGCAGTGCCGGATTTATATCTCTGGTGCCCCTTTCTCTTGTAACTCTCTTTTTGCAGAGGTTCGCCCGATAAACGATTAGTCTGTGAACATCAGTGTTTACTTTTTTATCCCAAGATAGATTTGGAAGTGTGAAATTAGGCGCCCTTAACAGGAAAGTGCCCCTAGGCGGCTGCATAGTTGGCCTAATGAGAAATCGGCCATGGTTGCATATAAAACACTAGCAGTGACCCTATTCACTAAGCATTAGTCCTTTTAGGGACTGGTAGAAAGCTTGCAATATGACTGCTATTGTTATGAGGGTAAAATACATATTGTTATATTTGGAACAGACACTGAGAGGTAAAAATATTATTATATTACAGCTTCTATTACAGAATAAATAACATGGTTTGTGGAGAATTTATCTACTTAATATGGATTTCTGAATGATTTCTAATATATGGCAAATATCAGCTATAAATGAAAGTAGTGATTTCTACACATGCACATTTACAATTACCCTTTATTACTGATCGTCATTCCTGTTAATTTACAAGCAAGAAAGTGGGAGAAAAGTCAGAGAAAGCTTTGCATTCTTCCACAGACTGCATTATAATAAGGTAACCTTAGTGATTATGGTTAAGTACAAATGTCCTTTTGTTAAAACGTATTTCTGTTTATTTAGTTCTAGAACCAGATTTACATTTGTAAGTAGGAGAAGCAAATATCTAATAGTGTATATATAGTGTATTATATAAATATAATAGTTGTTGTTAAGTCGTTCAGTTGTGTCCGACTCTCAGTGATCCTATGGACCACAGCATGCCAGACACATCTGTTGTCTGGTTGTGCTAATGCATAAGGTTATCTTGGCAAAGATAATGGAGTGAGTTGACAGTTTCTTCAGTGGATTCCAATTTGTCTGATCTCTCTGATATATCAGGTTATCTCGGTTGGCCCTACATGGTGTTGCTCACAGCTTCAGTGAGGTACACAAGCCCCTTCACCACGATAAGGTAGCAATCCAGAAGGGGATAGATACAATAGTGTAACAGAAAAGCTAGCATCATTTGTCTTTTAATAAAATACTATCAATTACAATTTTAGTAAACGGACATGGAAAATGTACATTATCTTCCATGCATTAAAAAAAGAATGCTTACATTTGTTATTTTTCTCTCATGAACAACAAATAATTTGAATTTTAGAAAAAAAATATAAAATATACAAAGAAAAGCTCCAGAACAAGCTGCTTGCTCCACCCCTTCTAAGAGTTCCTTACATTTGACAAGAATGAGTAAATGCCAGCGAATTAGCAAACTTTTCTGCTTAGTTATTTATATGTGTATTACTTATATGTGTATACGGAGTACTAAAACGGATCTGTATGCTTTTTTTATTACTGTCCATAGAGTACTCACACTTGTTATGTTGCATATAAACAATGCCTAGAAATTGTGAAACAAGTAACTTTCCTTGCACCTTTTCTGTGTTCATGGAAAGTTTTTTTTAATTTTTCATACAAAAAGAAAAATCGGTAATGTTCTTTTACATTTATAACACAAACCTTGGGATTTTTGTACTCTTAATACTGATGTGGCATAGGCTCATTGAATGTACAAATTGCTACCCAGTCATGGACAAATACAGTAAATAATGGCTCGGTAATTTAAATGAAATGAAACTTTGCTGCAGCATGTCTTTGTGAATAACACAGATTATAAAAAATGTGCCTTCAGTTATGCAAAATAACTCACATTTGCAAATGCCTTTAAAATCACAATCTATTGTGGGACAAGTATATGGTTCCACAGAGTTTAAAACTAATGTGCTTTCTGGAATATATAACAAAGAAATTGCAAACCACTCAAATAAATGCACATGGATTTTTTTTAATTTTATTAGCTTTTCAAAGTTTTCCCCAAATCAGTATAAGTACTCGACTCCCATACTAAGCTGGGACGGAATCATTTGGTGCAAATAGTTTCTTGTTATACACAAAGATGTCTTATTATGATAAACTCAGCAGAGAAGAGCTTGTGATAAAATTAGCAAAGAGGAGTCACCCTCACAAGGACTCCCCATTATATTGATATCAAAGAGAGTATGTCAAATACCCCCTTTTAAGAAAAATGTGGAAATGCACATTACCTACATACATCTTGTATTGTCTTCTCGATTGAATGCCTTTAAAAAAATTATTTGATATTACAAAACTAGGATAGCAGAAGACAGGGTCCTTTTGAGTACTCCAGCACACCGCCAGCACAGGCGCTGAGCATCCGCTAGATATCGCTGCCAAGATTTGTCTGCCAATGTCATAGCTTTAGGATAAGGGTTAGGGTAAGGGTTAGTCGTGTCATGGGTTTTAACAATTTATATGGTAATATTATTATTATTAATAATATTTATTAACATTAATTAAAAATTGCATATTTTACATATTTACCAATTTCGACTAATTCCAAATTCTTTCTACACGATATATTAAGAGTATTGGACTCATGAAATAAACAGAACTGTATTATGTGAGAATATATTTATTATAATTCAGTATATTTTAATATAACAAGTTGGTATAAACAATTGTAACAGATATATATCAAGGCACAGCAATTATTACGTGTTATATCTGATTATGTGGACAATGTGATAATAACTAAGACATGTACAATATGCTTACTTAAATTAAAATGGTGATTTATAACATTGTAGATAGTTTTGATTATTTTGGTATGTTTGCAAATATATATTTATTAATATATCATATCATTTTAATATTATCTGATTTTATAGTCAAATTATAGTATTATCTCTAATTCAAAAGAGAAAATGTTTTTCATTACAATTAATTATTGGATATATAAGATTGCTATAAAAGCTGATATTTGTTATTTATAAAATTATTTTTGCAAATTATATGTCGACTTATAATTCGCAAATTATAGTGTATATTGTATACATAAAATAAATATAGCAATCTATTTTATATTATATTAACAAAATACTTCTATGATTGTAATGCAAAAGAATAAATAACATTTAGAGAAATATTAATCTTATAACATACCTAGTCCTTGTACTTGGTTTCATCAAATGACTCAGCCCAATGGAGGTATGGATATTTTCTTATATTTCAGAAGAAATTCTTGGTATGTAAGTGTATAAATAATTTTGTTAATCAGCTGTGAGGGTTTGTTTGTAGAATACATTTTGAGTTCTCTATGTTTGGGAATATCTAAAAATAATAAGTGTTAGAGTATTCTTCTTAGGAAGTTCACCAAAGTGTCTCCCTGGGGTATGTTTGTCCAGGAGTCTCTGTTTGTACTGTATATGTGTATGTGTGAGTCTCTTTCTTCCAGTTTCTCATTTTCTCTGTTTTTTCTCTTTCCTTTTTCTTTCCTCAATTATACCCAACCACTTTGCTTATCAGAAATTCCAATCAAGCCATGTATTTGGCAACAAACCAGAAATCCGAATGATATAACAAAATATTTAACTCGTAATATGATATATTCTTTTCTTGAAACTTATTAAGTGTCAATTCATTTCTAGAACACCAGAGAGCACTCTTGACATTTCAAGTTACAATAAAATAATTAAAATTAAATTAACTAATGACCCTTTGACATAAAATCGAAGTTAAAAAAGTAAACAAGAGATGATCACCATTCTAGTGACAATGAGTGTCAGTTATGTATACGAAGAAAAAAATGTATGTTCTGGGAAAGAGTCATAAAATCTACTAAAAGATGGGAACTTAGATGGAGTATCCTATTATGTTTAAGAAACATAGCCTCTATAATGTGTCTATTATAGAACAAAGGACTCTTAAGAATCTTATTTCAGCGAGAAATGGAAAAACACATATTTACATAGAAATGATCTAAAATGGAAATGCATGTATATATATATATATATATATATATATATATATATATATATATATGTATAGAGCATATAAAATATTAATACATTGGATATAAAAGAAAGGTTATAAGAGTATAATAATATTATATTATGATAACACATTAAGATAGGATTTTATTCATAATAAAAGTTCTGACAGGGGGTTAGGGTTAAGGTAAGGGTTAGGCTAAGGGTAAGGGTTAGGGTAATGGTTTTACGCTTAGAAACTGTGTACGATCTTAGCAGCGCTTACAAACTGTATATAATTTCAGCAGCACCATCTAGTAGCTCCTTGCTGCAACTGAGGCTGCCACTGCCCATAACTAAGATTTCTAATGCGAGATTGTGATATGCAGGATGCATGTGATAAAAAACTGAGTGCAGCATGTGCAGGAAAACTGCAAAGTAAGATAGCCCTCAGACCAGCCAGTAAGGTAATTATTGGTCTCACCCCGATAACACTCTACATAAAACCCCCTATCTCTTCCAGATCAGACTAATGTGTCTCCTCTGCTTCCACTGGATCAAATCTGAACGTTTTTGGCAAACAGGTAGAGATAAGGAAGAGAGAAGCTCCCTTCACCACTGCTGTAATCCTTAATGAACCTACCCCAATGTAAATGCATAGTAACAAGCTACAAGTTTAAATGCTCTTTATAATATACTTAGTATTCTATAATAACAGTTTGGTTAGCAGAGCTAACACAGAAATACTCTTCAAACTGCACTTTTTATCTTTCTATAAATTTGATATAAAGTGTATTATCTTGTAAGCTACTCTGTACATTGGAGAATCTAATTTTCTTGAACAATGCCTCTGGTATTATAATAAACCTGATTTTTCTATTTGTTACAATGAATGTCAGAATACATGTGGATAAAAACGCAGCACATAATGTGATGCAATTTCCAAACAATTTTATTTGTTACTCTGTTGAAAGAAATAGCATGGTTGTCTTTTGAATGCTGCCTGTATGTACACCTAGCTGAATCATCATATGAATAGAACATGTGCAGTGGCAGCCTCTCTTAGAAAATAACTTTCAATGATTCTGACCTCAATTCCATACAATGGATAATGTTTGAATTCTCTGGTCAGAATGAATCAGCTTTATTTTGTTAAAGCGAGAAATATTTGAGAGAAAATAATTGAGCATTGATTTTTCTGATGTCTTACAAAATACAAATCATTGTGTCAAGGACATATAGTAAGTACATGTAGCTTTGTTATCCAGGTTCCGGATGGCTTTATGTATTCATTGAATATCAAAGAGATCTGGCAGCTGCATATTTTCGCATGTCCAAATGGTGTAATTTTCTCTGTATTTGAACATCACTGTCCTTTTTGGTTGTATAAAGCAGCAGTTCCCTGTAGCTGTTCCTGGGGTGTGGGCTGTTCCCTAATAACTTACCTGCTGATCCTGATTGACTATGAACGATGCGGAGAACATAACGCCTTAAATATACTTCTACCATTTTTTGTTGTTCAGTCATGTTTGACTCTTTGTGACCCTCTATTCAAAATATTCTAGATCTCAATAGTGGTCCACATGAGTATTGGCAATGTAACCAGCTGGTCCTCACATTAAAACACATGAGAGCTCCTGGTATAAAGGATAATAATAATAATAATAATAATAATAATAATAATAATAAAAAAGTGGGTGTAGAGTTTTTTTGGGGCACTTTTATAGCAGTGTCACTGCAGGAAATTGGGGTGTTAGGTGTAAGGAATGGGAATCTAGAGAGGTGTCTTAAATGTTTGTCAGTTCACAGAATTAAGGTAGGTGTGTGGGTACAGAGACGTTTCAGTGTAGCGAATATGAATTGGTGTATGTAGGTAAAATATAATAAAGAGTATATGTGTGTGCAGAGAGGTATATACAGTATATGGAATTAAAGGGCATCCCGGCGCAGGGCAAATGCGCACCAATAATTCGGAAGCTTGGCGACATTAGAACGTATTTGGTACTGCGCACAGAGAAAAGAGCGCAAGTTGCTGGACCCTAAGAAGACAACAGCCCCGGATGTGGCTCTGGGGCTGGATCCCCACTTACAGCCCAGGATGTTCAGCTGTGTGTCCTGTTTCTGGGTGCTGCTCTCCGCTTGCCTGGTGCCTGTGTGCAGCTTCAGCTTCCTCTCCTCTTTCTGGATCGTGAGGTCCTAACACCTAACACCCCTAAGTCCACCCAAAGACCCCTATATCTAACCCAAACACACCTAAACCTAAGACCCCTAAGCCCACCCAAAGACCCCTAACCCAAACACCCCTAAACCTAACACCCCTAAGCCTACCCAAAGACCCCTAACCCAAACATTCCTAAACCTAACACCTCGAAGCTCACCCAAAGACTCCTAACCCTAAAAGCTAACAGCCCTAAGTCCAACCTTAAGTCCTTACCTTAACTCCGACGCGCAGATGTCAGGCGCGCTTTTGTCAGTGTGCGCATGCATCGGCACGCATTTGTGTAGCTCGCAAAAGTCGAGCTACCAAATGAAAGACATGTATGTGAGACTGAAGAGAGATATCTGTGTGGGGAAATTATCCAGCATGTATGATTGCGTCATACTTAATATGCACAATGTATCTATCATCCTCTTGTTTGACAACCAAACCCTTTAGATCAGGGGACTCCAACCATTAATACCTACAGTTCACTTTTGATGGTAAAATGTACCTCTCATTTCTGGTTACATAATCAATGGACCCTAGCTTTGTATCATCCTGTACTTACTAGATAGTGATCCGGTCCTGACTGCTGTCCCTAGGCTCTCTCACCAGCACTCCAACCAGCCAAGCATTTCCTACTGTTCTCTGGCGTATGACGTCACCCATCAGCAACGCCACCTAGCGATTACCCCACCATGAGAATTTGAATCGCCCACTAGTGGGCGGTACGGACCAGGTTGATTACCACTGCTTTGGATTGTAAGTTTGCAAGTTTTTAATCTTACAAGGTGCTTGAGAAGCTTTGCATGCTAGATTCTAAGCTCCAAGACAGTGCCCTCTTTTTGTTAGCATTGTTTTGAAGCTGTTTTTGCCTTGTACTCGTCCCATGTACGGCTCTGCAGAATATGTTGGCACATTAAAAATAAAGTATAAAAATAATAATTGCTCATGTTAACCATTTTAATAATTTTGTGACATAATTATTTTGTAATCTCGGTTGCCCTGAAACAAACTCACTGTCGTAACGTGATCGATGGATACAGTTCTGGAACCTTTGATATAGATAATGTTCTTTAAGACCCTTGACAAAAAAACAAAAAACAAACATTTAACCTGTTCTTAGTAATATTTACATAATCCATAAAAAGTCTAAGTATGAATAATTAGTTAATATTATATGAATTAATGAGATTGTATTGTATATTTTAGTATTTTAAATTGATTTATGCATAACTATTTATTCCAGTTCGTACACCAAATATTTATATCCCTAGAGATTTAGTGAATGGTTCACAATAAATGCTTTTTGGTGACTCACCTTTCTTTGGCTTATCCTTAATGCGGACTTACTTAAATAATATATATATTTAAATAATGCATCTACCAGTACTTTCTCCAGGGTTATTCCAGTAAAGCACGCAGGCATTGAGGATAATCTGGCCCTTTACAAACATATATACAGATTTGATTACATAAATCAGTGCACAGCAGTATTCCATTTGCTTGTTCTCATGCCCTTTGAATTTGATTTGTTGCTATGAGTAAGGATGAGTTCACCTGTAGTCAGTGAACAAAGAAGATGTGCCAATGGAGAGCACATAAAAATTGACAGGTGTTCTTTACGGCTGAATAAATTGAACACCTCATAAGATATTCATGTTTATATTCACGAGCCAGTTCAAGCATTCATTAAATAGACCTAAGACTTTCATCTCATGATTTTAGCTTTTAGAAATGCCTGGGATTATTTAAAATATTTGTCCATTTAGAGGTGCAAATGAGGGGGAGGAAAAAAGGGAGGAGGAGAAAGAGGGAGAGAAAGAAACAGGGATAGAGAGAAAAAAACACAAGAAAAAAAGAATGACGAGCAAACAAATAGAAGAATAAATCTCATCTCTTTTACATATTTGCTTATTTAATTGTTCAAATAAGGACGAATGGTATAAAAAGGAAACCAATAAACACAAAAAATAACATATAAAAATAGATTGTTACAGTACGTACAAATCAAGAACACATACAGCCCAATTAAATTTGGGCTACATGTTAAAACGTACCCCGTAATGTTGATATTACGACTTACGGCTATTAAATTAGCCCCGTAAAGCAGGCCGCCGCTGATTTGCGGGTTAAGACACATGACGGCCGAAAAGATGCATACGGGACGTGAACGTGGAACTTCGCAGCCATCAAATCCTTTGATCTGTCAAGCCCGTAACCGATACAAATCCAATTATGCTGTTAAATTGCAACGAAACGAAGTCACCCGCAAGCTAGCCCGTAAGGCGTAGATGAAGCCAAAAGTCCAACGTGTGCTGGAGAGGACCCGCAAGGCGGGACCAATATGTAGCCCCGTAAATGCAAATTAAAGACACACTAATGTACTTTATATAAAATGGAAAGCGATGTTAGGTCTTAATAGCACAACATTCTCAAGCTCGCAAATCAGCCCACAAAAATACTTTATTTTATGTTTGATTTCTGTGTTATATCGATTCCTGCAATCAATGTGTTAATACATATACTGTAACTCGCATGTAATAGAATATCATATTTACTGCTTTATTAATATTACATTAATCTGGAATGTGGGTTCGATCGCAAAGTGTAATTGAAGCCCGTAGGACTTTGAAATCTACCCTCCCCTTTTTCAGTGACGTAACGCTGACGATCTCTTTTTCCATTGGCTCCATCTAAACCCGTAACTATGATCTACACTAATTGATCGTCCGCAAGACCGCAAATCCAACGTTTAACAAACGAGCTATGAATTGCGTCTTAAGCCCGTAGCTCGCATCCCATTCTAATTGAATAGCAACGTTGGGGATACGGGCTTCAAATTTAATAGGGCTATTAGAGCATCACTAAAGTCATTAAAACCACTCTGAATCATCTCATAGAGCAGTAACAATCAAACAAAAATTGTGTAAAATCTTTTTTTTTTCATTTAAGCTTTTTCCATTGTCCTAAAATGTTGGTTTGGTAACTTTAATGGGACTTGTTTATTTAACATGACCCAGAGCAGGAGGTATGCATGCAAGAACCATTTAGTTTATAGGTAAACTCCTTCAAGTCCTGTAAGGACAATAAATTACAAGCTCCCTCTAAATGCTCATATTTGTCTTTACTGCAATAATAAAGTCTACCTTTGTCAAGATTAGAATTCCTAAGCTGATGTTTTTTGTAGTTGTAATTTTTGAAAACAGTGTTGAAAGAATAACTAGGTTGTACTGCATAAAAGCTCATATAAAACAGTAAAATATGCATAACATTTAAAAAAAAAAAAAAATTGTTCACTTTATTTTTTGTGTGTTCTCTTCCATGTTGTTGAGCATTATTGATAAATTGAATGCCCCTTTAAACACTAATTTACTGTAGAAATTCACATCTTGTAGTTTATACTTAAAAATCATGAAAGCTAGGCAATTAAAATCACTCTTCAGATAATAGTAAACCGACATTTTTGATACAACTTTGCCAAAGTGAAATGTTGTCTTGGAGAAGCTCTCCAGCACTACAGAATATATGCTGGTACTCTACAAATAATAATAACTCCTATATTATCTCATCATATTTAGATTAAGATGTAATATTCCTGGAACAAACCAATACTTGAGCTTGTCTTGCCTACTGTAGTCAGTGACTTTGGTGAAATGAAACTCTCAGTGTTGTCAGGTTGCATCAGAAAGATAGGTAACCCCATCTTGAGAAACCCTACATGGTATATCTCACAGCTTCATTGAGGTACACAAGCCCCTTCACCACAACAAGGCAGTGATACAAAAGAGGTAACTTGAGACTATTATATCAGAGAAATGGGAAGCCAACCATTTGTTCTTAATAGTAAGAATAATAATGATTATATTTATATTGATAACATGCACTGATTAAGCCCATATACAGGTACTGCTCCTAATGTCCATTATTCTCTTATGTCTACTGCCAGCCAATCAAATTTCTTTACATATATTTTGTGAATTTGGGGTGGTGCTTGAAGCTGATAGTTTACAGTCTGTCAGCTTATTTAAAGTAACTTATTTAAAATCAGAATTGAAATAAAACTACAAACCTACAAATGTTCAGAAAACATAAATTATAAATATATAAAATAAAACAAAGTATTAACTCGCACAATAATTATAATAATAATAGTGTTTCTTCTTTGAAAGTTAAACAGTATGTTGTAAGCATGAATTGTAATAATTTCAATATACCACATGCCATCAAGTAGAGCACACATTAGATTATTTATTATTTCCTACAAACAAACGAGTTGTACCTGTATTTAAAGAAAAGCAATATAGTATTTTAGGAGGATTAATACTCAGATTACATGTGTAAATTGTTTTCATAAATATGGAGTTAATAGTTATAAAGTATTTATTTGGACAGTATCTAGTACTGTATCAAATCCAATAGCATGAAACAGTATTTATTGAGCAAGTTGTCTATTTTGCAACTCTCTACTTTCTCCCTTTGTGATAAGGAAACATAGACTTGTGTTGACCTCTTCTGTAATAACCCAAGGCTACTTTTCATCATTTTGCACTGCAGGCCTTTTCTGTAAAAATGTGTAAACATATATAGGGAATGATTTCTCAAGGACGAGAGTGTGATAGGAAGTCAAAACATATAAAGATGTTATGGCTCTTTCAAAATGCAGGTTCAATATATATATATATATATATATATATATATATATATATAGTTATGTATATATGTAATTTAATAAATACTTAAACGTTATAAATTGCCTGAAATTGATTCTTCTTATGTATTATGTATTAACTGACAAGTATTTATTACAGTGCAACTATAATGTTACCACATTGCAGCTTATTGTACTATCACTGTATACCATAATCACATATATAGTTGTGAGCATTGCGGGGTTGTTTGCTAATGCTTGCGGGCACGCACAGCGAGCCCGGCGCAACTGCGGCCCTTGTGAAGCGAGGGCCGCAGTTGCTGGCAAGGAGGGTCAAAGGCGTTCCTTGCGCTGGTGGAGATGGGTGACATAGGCGCTCATCCCTGTGACCCCATACGACTTAGGTAGTGAGTGCCGAAGGCGCTCATTGCGCTGGTGGAGACCCGTGGGACTACAGATCAAAAGAAATCTCGTAGCAGTAGCACTTTGAAAAAATTGCGGGGAAAAATTACGGCCCGTAACACTTTGCAAAGGAAAGCAAGACTTAGAAAAAAAATACTGAATAATAAAGATTGAAAAAATACGAAGTTAACAGCGCACATCCAAAAACACACACAAAATAAAAAAAACATAAAAAATGCATCACACCCAGAACGGGGGGACAGCCACGACATCTGGGAGTGAGGTTGCAAGCAAATTTACACAGAATTTGGCGAGTTTCTGCACTCAAAAATCACCTAAGCAAAAAAAAAAATGGAGGATGAAAAAACCCAAAACGAGGCTACACGACCCATAACCATGCAAAACACAGCCAGGCACATAAAACTTTTACCGAGAAACTTACGAGGTACAAAATACACTATTAGGAAGGACAGAAAATGCTTGAGGGCCGTGTAACACATAGACAATCGCCGCCATTTTCAACACTAACTTGTAACTAATAACATTACCATTCTAAAATACCGCTTTACACAATAAAACAAGCTGTTTGGCCTAGCGCACGCAGCCTATTTATACTGCACACTTGCCACACTGCTGACACTTTCTCCTCAGGTCAGCAACAGTCCAAATGTACATTATATGCTGCAGGAAATTCCAAAGAGATTGTTAGATCTTCAGGATATTGATTGCTGTATATATTAATTACAAATAGGTAAAGTATATTAATTTATTATTTAATTCATTCATTAACTAATATTAAAAAAACATATATATATAAAAAATAAAAATAGTAGAGGAGAGGCCCGCAATTAGCGCCAAGGGCGCTCAGCGTGGGGCTCACAATCAGGGCACAGGGTGCTCAGAGGAGCAAAAGTACACAAGGGGAGAGCCTCGCAATGAGCGTCGAAGTCGCTCAGCGTGGGGCTTGCAATGAGCGCCGAAGGTGTTTAGACTAACAAAAGTACACCAAGGGAGAGGATCGCAATGAGCACCGAAGGTACTCAGAGGACCCAAAGCCTTACATTATGTGGCAAACAGCATTACCTGCCTTACAATTCACAATTCGCTGGTACTATATAAGATCAACAAGAACATAAACAAATAAAAAATAGCCTTGTTTTATTATGTCAATTTATTACATGGAATTTGTACTAGACATAAGATCCAAGATTGACTTCTCCTAGTTCCAGTAATATTTAATATCTTCCTTGTTTAAAGAGAAGGGTTGTGAAAAAGTAGCCATAGATAGTCATGTTTCACCTTTTAGTGATATGTTTTTGGAATTAAAAATAATAATAAAACAAATTGCTGAAACCTCCAATAATAATCATCTCAATAAATGTCTATATGTACTGTACATATACTTCACAAGATAGGAACCAGCCAAGGCAGTAGCTTTCTGTGGGAAGGGTTCCCTGGCTTGTACATAATACATCCTTGGCTTTGCTTAAAGCTGTGCAATACAGCAGGCATGTGCTTAAAAGGAGCCATGTTTGAAATGGTATTTGGATTGAAGAGCGAGGCCTTTGTGGGCACACTTGCATGCCCATGCCCAGGTTCCCAGAATGCAGTGTAATAACTGTATTTCTCAGAATTCTGAGCAGGAAACCATTTTTTATCCTTTTTTAGGCATTCAAATGCGAAGACAAATGTACTATTTATTTACTATATATATATATATATATATATATATATATATATATATATATATATATATATATAAAATGGTTTATGGATTGAAGCATGAGGCATTTGTGGGCACATTTGCATGTCCCAGCACAGCTTTCCAGAATGCAGTTTAATATTTATCGGAATTTTGAGCTGGAAACCATTTTTTTAACTTGTTTTAGACATTCAAATGTGAACACAAATGGACTATTTATTTAACATATATATATATATATATATATATATATATATATATATATATATATAACTGCAAAGGGCAAGCTAGTTTTTAATTTGTTTCTATTCAGAAAGCCAAGCCTCATTCCTTTGATTTGTTACTATAAGTTAGAATGAATTCACCTGCAGTTGGTTTACAAAGGAGGTTTGCTAATGGAGTGCTCATAAAATATGACAGGTGTACTTTATGGTTGAATAAATTGAACACCTCATAAGAAATGTATGTTCATATTCACAAGGCAGTTCATGCATTATTTAAATATGCCTGAAATAGATCTTAAATACAGTAGACCTACCACTTGGAATTCATGAACAATATTAACTCTCTTATATTTTTAATCAAAAAAAAGATGACTTACATATTAATTTTCAAAAATGAAGAATACGGACATTTTTATGACAACCAATGAGTTACAGGCACAGCTACAGCTATAGATTTCAACTTAAAAACAATATTTGTTATAGTTTCATAAGTAGTGAAAATAATAAAATACATAAATATACTCTGGAAAGATGCACTCCATGCCTTGTTTACTACTAATCTTATGTAAGTAATAAAACAGACATATGTAAATATAATTACATTGTATGTCTGATTAATTAAGTTATTTTTCTGTATTGTTGTTGTTTAGTCGTTCAGTCATGTCTGACTCTCTGTGACCTTATGGACTGCAGCATGCCAGGCACATTTTGTGTCTGGTTGTACTCATCAATAAGGTTTTCTTGGCAAAGGTACTGGAGTCGGTTGCCAGTGAATGAATCATACTGCCGCCACTACATATAAAGCGAGGCCTGATGAATCATACTGCCGCCACTACATATAAAGCGAGGCCTGATGAATCATACTGCCGCCACTACATATAAAGCGAGGCCTGATGAATCATACTGCCGCCACTACATATAAAGCTAGGCCTGATGAATCATACTGCCGCCACTACATATAAAGATAGGCCTGATGAATCATATACTGCCGCCACTACATATAAAGCTGGCCTGAAGAATTATACTGTCACCACTACATATAAAGCTAGGCCTGATGAATCATATACTGCCACCACTAAATATAAAGCGAGGCCTGATGAATCTTACTGCCGCCACTACATATAAAGCTAGGCCTGATGAATCTTACTGCCGCCACTACATATAAAGCTAGGCCTGATGAATCATACTGCCACCACTACATATAAAGCTAGGCCTGATGAATCATACTGCCGCCACTACATATAAAGCTAGGCCTGATGAATCATACTGCCGCCACTACATATAAAGCTAGGCCTGATGAATCATATACTGCCGCCACTACATATAAAGCGAGGCCTGATGAATCTTACTGCCGCCACTACATATAAAGCTAGGCCTGATGAATCATATACTGCCACCACTACATATAAAGCTGGCCTGATGAATCATATACTGCCGCCATTACATATAAAGCGAGGCCTGATGAATCTTACTGCCGCCACTACATATAAAGCTAGGCCTGATGAATCATTCTGCCGCCACTACATATAAAGATAGGCCTGATGAATCATTCTGCCGCCACTACATATAAAGATAGGCCTGATGAATCATACTGCCACCACTACATATAAAGCTAGGCCTGATGAATCATACTGCCGCCACTACATATAAAGCTAGGCCTGATGAATCATACTGCCGCCACTACATATAAAGCTAGGCCTGATGAATCATGTACTGCCACCACTACAGATAAAGCTAGGCCTGATGAATCATACTGCCGCCACTACATATAAAGCTAGGCCTGATGAATCATACTGTCGCCACTACATATAAAGCTAGGCCTGATGAATCATACTGCCGCCACTACATATAAAGCTAGGCCTGATGAATCATACTGCCACCACTGCATATAAAGCTAGGCCTAATGAATCATACTGCCGCCACTACATATAAAGCTAGGCCTGATGAATCATACTGTCGCCACTACATATAAAGCTAGGCCTGATGAATCATACTGTCGCCACTACATATAAAGCTAGGCCTGATGAAACAATGAATCAATACATCAATTAATGAAATTGAATCATGTGCCTAGTCTTCAGTTGTTGTGAAACACTTTCTTTGCTACAAGAAGGCAGACTACACACAATTAGTAGAGGATATGATCTTTCATTTCAATAGGCTTGGCTGTAAACTGAGTGTTAAAATCCATTATCTGCACAGTCACTTAGATCGCTTTCCAGAGAACCTTGGAGGCTTAGCGAAGAGCAAAGTGAAAGATTTCACCAAGACACACAACAATGGAAGCCAGATACCAAGGAAGATGGGATACACACACAATGGCAGACTCTTGTTGGAATCTTATGCGGGATTGTCCTGGCAGTTCCCACTCTCAGAAGTCTTACCAAAGTAGCTTCTTGTGTGTCAAAAGACTTGAAAGTTGTATCATAATCCATAAAGTGGTATATGGCATATGTTATGTATCTCAAAAAACTAGAGCTGATAGGGGAAACCTTTTTTGCAATCAGTAGGTCAAATATACCCAGAGACAAGTCTAACATTTGAGGCACCAAAACGTGTGTTGACCTGTGTAGTATATGCTTCTCTATAGTTTAGTTCAAGTAAAGTCTTTGCTTTTTTAGTTGCTCTTTTCAGATCTAATTATAAGGACATTTTAGTACAAATGTGATGCCAAATGGGAGTCTGTAGGATTTATTTTGTTGGAGAGAAACCAAACATCAAATCAGAAGGACCAAGTGCAGTACCTATTCTAAGACAATCACTTGCAAGAGGTAGGCAACAAATGGACATACTTGTTTAATCGGCAATTGTTTGGTTCAGACAGCAATCCGAGAAGAGTCAAACGTGGCATGCCATGAAATAAGATCACTCAGCAAACAGGCATGTTGAGTTGAAATAGCTAGTTTGGTGCCAAACTATTCAATGGCCATAGATGTATGTTTTCTCCATGGAAACAAATTAAGAAAATTACTTTCATATTCTTAAAAACACACATACACTAAAAAATGTGCTGCTCACATATAGAAAAGGTTCACATGTTGGTTACGATTTTGTAATTCATGTTTACGCAGTCTGTAAACTATAAGTAAAAAATACTAAGCATATTAGGATGTATTTATGAAACACGAGGAGTATTTATTAAATACTTTCTCATCTGAGATGAAGTGAGAAGAGCTGTGATAACATGAAAGGGGCTTTTTGTCCCATAGGAAATAATACATAGTAAATCAGGAGATAATGTGAGATGCACCTGAAATGCTTAGTAAATTCTGTCACAACCTACAATGATGATGGAGTATAGAGAATCCTAGTCCTCTTATCTCCTGTAGGTTTTAGACCTAAGATTTGGGTGACTCAGACCAATGGACCTTCTTTACGGATGCAAGAGCATAAGTCCCAGCTTAAGGTAGTGTGCCTGGAAGAACCTGGAAGGGAGTCAGAAACGATCTCCTCTGCCAGCATATGCCCTTGGGTCAATAATACACCTGCACACAAAGTCTTGATGAAAATTATGAACCCTGTTTTATTTTAGAACAGCATATTTAACCACATCACACAAGAATGGGGGAAGTGGCTACCGTTAGCCAGCCCCAAATGACGTCTGGCCAATCATGAAGGGGAACTGTGCGTGAACCAATAGTCCCCTCCCAGGTCCGCCCACTAGGCGAGGCCAACTAATTAATTTGGGCTTTGAATGTCCAGGGGAAAGCATGTCTTTTACTCTCCTGTGCCCATGCTATGAAGGCTGAGAAGCCTTCAGGCCATCCCATTGTTTCTGGGTGCCTGCCTGTCTGCTCTCCAGCTGTGAGCTTCCCATTGTTAGTTCTATGCTGGATACTTAGCTAATGGGATTAACAGGCCTTTGGGAACAAAGGAGGCGTGGCTGTATTCAATGGCTTCCCCTCTACAATATAATGACATACTAATATAATACCATACATTCATATTTACAAATACAACACACAATGTTTCACACACATAGAACCAACACATCCCACCAGCTCCCTCACATGACACCCATTACAATGAGCCTAAACATGGAAGGGATGGGAATATGCTAAGGGGTAAACTTATAATACTTTATCCCCTAGACCATAACATAACAATATATCCATAACAAGTGGGCCCCAAACCTTTTGTTCTTCCCCATGGCAACAGCATGTGGAAGATAACCCAGCCCAAAATGGCCACTGCTGCCAGTCACAAAATGGCCCCAGCATAGTTCACACCAAATCCAATATGGCCACTGGCTGATTCATGACAATCCTTCCCCAAGCGGGCAGGGAACATTCAAGATTTTCCCATTTACGCTGATAGTCATGAATCTGCTGGTTTGGCCCGGCCCGCTGCATGCTAGGCAAGTTCATGTCGGTGCGCACACAGTCCCAAGGTGCAGAGTAAAGACCTCCCCCAGCCCTTGGCCTTGCTCCCACTGTATAGAGCAAATTGCTCTTCCCATTCAACCCACACCCAAAACAGTCCAGGATCCCATCTCTCTGTTTTTGGCAGCAGCATGGAAGTCTCTGGGGACACAGTGGGTTGCACCCATACACTCTTCTGAGGCAAAACCGTATTTTTGGGAGCCCCATAAAACAACCCCTGTCCCATAGCAACCCCTTTCCCTCCAGCCAGTCCCCACAGCTGAGCTGGGGTCTCTAAAACAGTCTCTGGGCCTATGGGATTGCAAGGAGGCAGTCCAGTACTTCCCTCAGCAAAATTATTATTGTTGGGAGCCCAATAACACAATAACTGCAGTAAAGTACATACCGGTCTGCGCTTGACTCCAGCAACCCTGATGGAGTCCGGACTTGGATGCTCGGTTTGCTCTGGCTCCTGGAGATCTGTATCTTTGGACAGGCCCTCCTGGTTTTCTTCCCCTGGGTCTGTCTGTGTTGCAGCCTGGAGAACTACGCTGTTCCCACCCAGGCTGTGCTTACACTCATCCTTTACCTCCTCTATTGCCTTTGGTTCAATGACTGTGCTTTGGCTCTCTGATGTAGGCTGGGGAGTCTCGCAATTCCCACCCAGGCTGTGCTTTGGGGCCCTCAGCTGACCCTCTTCTTCTATGGCCTTTTGCTTGGTACCCTTATCCCAGTCCTCCAGGTTTAACTGGGTCTTTGGAGCGGTGTCTGTTCCAGTGGGCCTCTGGACATTGGTTATCCAGGGTATCTCCCCACTTGGTTCACCCTCTACTATGGTGCCACACTGCACCCACGGCTCCTTTGCCAAGGCTGGCAAGCTTGCTGCCCCTGTCGGGCTCTTGGTGCCCCTGGCACTCTCTTGGTGCCCCTGGCACTCTTGCTGTGTGAGGCCTGGTTCCCTGTAGCTAAGAACCAGTTCCTTTCCCTCCCCACAGTCCATTACATAGCCCACCTGGGCTCTGTGCTTCCCTAGCACCTTTTGTAGCAACTCTCCTGGGGTGTCAGGGTACAGATTTTGGTTATCTGTTATAGGCTGGGGAATCTTATCCTTCCCACCCAACCTGACCTCTACGGCCTTTTCCCCAGAGTGCATTACATAGCCCTCCCCACAGTCTCTTGGGTGGCTATCCTGAGCCCCTGGCTCCATTAGCAGTTCTGGCCCATACACATTGCCTAGAACTTCTGCGGGCAGACTTAGTTCATCTGGCCCTACCTGTTGAGCAGTTACTGGGGTTTCTGCCAGGATTTGTGCTGGAAGGTAGTCCTCAGGTGAGACCTGTTTGGAGAAACTGTGCTCTGCTAGCATTTCCTCTGGGATTAAGTCTCTTGGGGTATCAGGGGACAAACATGGGTTATCTGACCCCACCCAGGGAACATTCCCCTGGGTCTCTGGCTCTTGGAGCTGGTGATTTGGTCCCAAGCTGACTTTACCATCCCTTCTAGGCTCTGACACAGTCTCTATATTTTTTAAAGGAACGCATTCTCCATCACTATGTTCTCCCCAGACCCCTTGCACACAATCACTTCGGTACATACCATCTGTGTTGTAAGGATCTGGCGACCAGTCCTCTTGACTGGGTTGTTCCCCTCTTGATGGGCAAAATGTCTCCCCATAGATCTCGTCCCACAACTCAAAATACTCCTCCTCCAGCTGCAGTTCCTGCTCAATCAGGTGTACCATTAAATTAGCCTCCATGGACCACGGTTCCAGTCCCAGACCACGACAGCGTTCCACAAACAAGTTGTTGTGCCTTTTAAAGGTTCCTATGCCCCCTTCAGGATCACCATACACAATGTCTTGGAGGCCAGAATCTATCTCCAAGCGGAAATCAAACTCCTCTCCAAGGCCACCAACTATTTTGGCGTGAAAAACGTGATATTGGTTCTCCAAGGCAACCTCTTTTCTTACTAGTACTTCCAGCCAGCCCATTAGCTCATCGTCCTGCCACAGATTCAGAATCGCCATCCATTTCTCTAGACGCAATGTCTCTCTGTAGCCAAGTCTTTGCTGAGCTGGAGTTCTCGCTCCATTGCGCTCCTGCCAGATCCTCTGGCAATGCTGGTCTAGTGAGTTGGACACCTCTTGTGCGGTCATCTTACTGGGGTATAAGTGCCTGGCTGCTTTAAACCGTCTTGTTGCTTCTTTGGTGATATCCGTCTGTTCCATTGCTGGTCTTTCTGTGGAGTCTTTCACCAATGCCACCAATTGTCACAACCTACAATGATGATGGAGTATAGAGGATCCTAGTCCTCTTATCTCCTGTAGGTTTTAGACCTAAGATTTGGGTGACTCAGACCAATGGACCTTCTTTACGGATGCAAGAGCATAAGTCCCAGCTTAAGGTAGTGTGCCTGGAAGAACCTGGAAGGGAGTCAGAAACGATCTCCTCTGCCAGCATATGCCCTTGGGTCAATAATACACCTGCACACAAAGTCTTGATGAAAATTATGAACCCTGTTTTATTTTAGAACAGCATATTTAACCACATCACACAAGAATGGGGGAAGTGGCTACCGTTAGCCAGCCCCAAATGACGTCTGGCCAATCATGAAGGGGAACTGTGCGTGAACCAATAGTCCCCTCCCAGGTCCGCCCACTAGGCGAGGCCAACTAATTAATTTGGGCTTTGAATGTCCAGGGGAAAGCATGTCTTTTACTCTCCTGTGCCCATGCTATGAAGGCTGAGAAGCCTTCAGGCCATCCCATTGTTTCTGGGTGCCTGCCTGTCTGCTCTCCAGCTGTGAGCTTCCCATTGTTAGTTCTATGCTGGATACTTAGCTAATGGGATTAACAGGCCTTTGGGAACAAAGGAGGCGTTGCGGTATTCAATGGCTTCCCCTCTACAATATAATGACATACTAATATAATACCATACATTCATATTTACAAATACAACACACAATGTTTCACACACATAGAACCAACACATCCCACCAGCTCCCTCACATGACACCCATTACAATAAGCCTAAACATGGAAGGGATGGGAATAGGCTAAGGGGTAAACTTATAATACTTTATCCCCTAGAACATAACATAACAATATATCCATAACAAGTGGGCCCCAAACCTTTTGTTCTTCCCCATGGCAACAGCATGTGGAAGATAACCCAGCCCAAAATGGCCACTGCTGCCAGTCACAAAATGGCCCCAGCATAGTTCACACCAAATCCAATATGGCCACTGGCTGATTCATGACAAATTCTACCCCTATACATTTGCATGTGACATTATGCTTGTTGGTCCAATATTCAATACATAACAACATACATACAGGGAAATTTGTAGATTGTAAACTTGTCTTTTGATTTCCTTGTCTGCAACAAAAGTAGTATCTATCAATCTATCTATCTATCTATCTATCTATCTATCTATCTATCTATCTATCTATCTATCTATCTATCCATCTTATCTATCTATCTATCTATCTATCTATCTATCTATCCATATATTTCTTTGGACTATAAATACAATGTATCTCTTTGACAATGTTATTTGAGCAAAATATTCTTCATTTTGTCCTGTTAGTGCTTTGCATAATCCTACTGTTCAACCAACAGCTTGTACCAACTTTATGACAATGTATGCATTTCTGCTGCCAAAATGGAACCAATGTGATAACAATAACAGTCTGGAGTAATCCCTAATCAAATACAATTCCTCAAAAGATAATGATAACATTTGTATATTTCAATACTAATTTTGATTAGGGAAAAAGTGGATACTAACACTTTATGCATTTGCTGAAGATACTATTTTGTATTATTGATTTATATGGAATTGTGTAGCAGATGACGAATTTGAATTTAATTGGAACTTTGAAATGCATATCAATTTACTCATGAAAATTCATACTGCTAGTTATTTGAATATGGATTTTTGCTTAGGTTAATGCGGAAAATGGACTTTAAAATACAATAGAAATCTCCCTGTTGGAAATAGTGGGAGATTGACTAAGAATGTCTGTGATATGCAGCAATAAACAGCAACAAAATGTATTCAGATTAAGTCTGCAATGCTCTCACATTCTATCTATCTATCTGTCTATCTATCTATCTATCTATCTATCTATCTATCTATCTATCTATCTGTCTGTCTGTCTAACTATCTATCTATCTATTTATCTATCTATCTATCTATCTTTCATCAATTACTTTTCCATCTGCAAACACGACATCCACAATTACAATCACTACAACCTCATTGTAAGAAAGTTGGAGGATACCTTGTCAGAGTATTGATATGCATTTCAACTTTATTGTAGTATATAATGATATCTTATTTATTGGACAAACATTTTAGTTGGTCACACTAACTAATATTTTTGCCAAACTATATATATATATATATATATATATATATATATATATATATATATATATATATACAGATGCACACACAGACACATCCATCTATACACATATAGGCCCCTATTTAGTTGAGCAAATCGCAGTTACAGATATTTAATTAGCTTCTTGTAGCTACTCGTTTTCCAATTGCGAGTTACAGGCTCAAATCCCTGCGGTTGTCAAAAACGTAACTCCACCCTATCCCCTCCTTTCATGTTTCAAGGTCCCAAATGTTGCTCGTGCTAAAAAGGCAAATCAATTTTCAATTGCAACATTTCTAGAAGCCTGCAATTGCCTTCATGGCAAATGTCTAAAAAAAAAAACGAGTATGTGTACTAGCGATGACCCTCAAGTGGGTTAAACACCAGTTCTTAGCACTGCAAAAGCAAATAAACTCACATTCTGTAGTTTAAAATACTGGAAAGCATGGAAAGGCATTAGAATGAATTGCACAACAGTCTCAAGCTTGCAAATCTGCAATAAAAAAGTATTTTTTTTAACGTTTTTATTCTGTGACAATCTTGGTAATCAAGGAGTTAATACATTTCATGGAACCCGCGTGGACTAGAACAGTAGATTTATTGATTTTTATAGATCTCTACATTTCGGGATTGGGGGTCTGATTGTAGATTGCACTTCTTAACACTAATTGATTGGAGTTTAAACTCCATGTTTTATTGACGTCATGATGACGGTCTCATTTACTATTCACTGTGTCTAAATTGTAACTTACTGGCTTGCTTAATTGATCATGTTCAGACCCTGAAATGCTACGTATAGGTTCATGGTTTCTGTGTTGGGGCTGTGAGCATGTAATTGCAGGCTTGAGTCAATTAAATACATCTGTAATTGTACCAAATTTGTAACCCGCAGACATACGGCCTGTATGAAGGTAATTACGTGCTTGGAATTAAATGGAGGCCATATTCAGCATGAATTTGTACTGGTGCCTCCAGTATTATATACAGTATATATATATATATATATACTAGCGACTTGCCCGTCAAAAAATGACGGTCAATAAAATGTGAAGCCATGGCAATGCTGTTTGGCACACAATGTTTAGCTATTTATACTCTAATGACCTTCGGCGCTCATTGCGAGCCTCTCCTTGCGTGTTCTTTTGCTCGTCTCTATATTTTTTAAAATACTAATTAATTAATTAATTGAATAATAAAATTTATATAGTTTACCCGTTTCTAATTAATATATGTAACAATCAATAGCCTGAAGAAGTTTATTATCCTGCAGCATATAATGTCCAGTTGGACTGTTGCTGGCCTGAGGAGATAGTGTTATGAATGTCCCAACTGTGTAGAAATAGGCTGAGTGAGCGACTGCAAATCATTGGTTTATTTGTGTGATGCGCTACTGTAGATGCGTAATGTTGTTAGTGGCAAGTTAGGATTGTAAAATAGCGTCATTTGTGTATGTGCTACGCGGTTCGCAAGCATTTGCCGTCCTTTGTAATAATGTATTTTGTACCTCGTAGGTTCCTGTGTGAAAGTGGTATGCGTTTGGCGTTGTTTTGCGCGGTCCAGGGTCATGTAGCCTCTTTTTCATTTTTTGGGGCCGACATTTTTTTTTTTGCTTAGTTGATTTTCGAGTGCCGAAACTTGCCGAAATAGACTTAAATTCGCGTTCCACCTCACTCCCAGATGTCCTGGCTGTTCCCCCGGGCTGTGTGTGATGTGTATCTTTCCTATCTCTTATTTTTTTTCTAGTTCCGCGTTCGTCAAGTGCTTGCAGCCTAAGGTGATCCCGCGTTTCCTAAGTGTTTGAAGGCTAGGTTCCGCGTGTTTCATTGCCTCCACTGCTCGCCTTGCTTCGCAAAGGCTCGCAGGCAATGAGCGCCTTTGGAGACGCAAACCCATAACCATTCTGCGCACGTTGGATGTGTGGCCGTGAACAATTAGTCAAAACTGTAGTTATGGAGATTAGATTTCAAAGCCTTATGGGTTTCAATTACGAGTTTCAAGCGGACCCGCAATCCAGAAATAATGTGTATTAATAAATCAGTAAATATGATATTCAAATCCATGCGAGTTCCATTATATGTATTAGCACATTGATTGCCAGGATCGATATAACATGGAAATGTAACAGAGAAAATGAATTTTATATTGCAGATTTGAAGGCTTGAGAATGTTGTGCTATTCATTTTAATACCTAACATCACTTTCCCTTTCATTATAAGTACAGTAGTGTGTGTATTTGTGTGTGTGTATATTTACAGTACTACAGACAGGACTTTCACCCCTTGCGTGTCTTTTCTAGTACCCGTTGGCTTTTTGTGTCCATTTGCATGTTACGGAAGTTGAACGCCAATGGATTCGTAGCAATTTAATAGCGATTTTCGAACATAACTGTTACGGGCTTGACATATCAAAGGATTTGCGGACGCGGAGTTCAGATTTCAACATCCCGTAGGGTTTTTTCAACCTTAACCCGCAAGTCATTAGCGGGTTGCTTTACGGGGCTAATTTAATAGCTGTAAGTCTTGCTGGCTGCGTTACAAGCTACGGTTTTACACGTTTAGGGAATTTGATAGGGCTGATAGTCTACTCACTGCATAAACATTTATTACAGAAATTTAAGCAACATGTAAAAAAAAAATCAAGAACTGAAAGCCAAATTCGCTATTTCTTAACTATTGTAAAAGTATTTTTTCCATTGAAGTTTTAATATTTTTTCTCTTGTTCAGTATTTTCAAAGTCGATAAATTGAACTCTTTCATATCAACTTCTACATGTTCAGTAGCATTTTGTGAGCATTTTCTTACTGACATCAGCTACTGTATGTAACTTTCTTAGCTCCAAGCAGCACATCTATAAGGATAGACAGCATGTGTGCTTCTGAATAATCTCTTACGCAGCACACTTTCCTACTTACACATATACAAAACATACACTTTATCATCCCGCAGCATACTTTATTCCCTTAGAAAATCCATTTATACCATAGAACTAATAAAAGCTTTCTGCCGTTGAGAATGACAGTTTTATGAGTTATGAGATTACCATAGCTACAGCTCAGGTAAACTTTGACATAACACAAAAATATGCTGACCCCTTAGAATGGTATCTTCAAAGACAGCGCCAATACAGCATTTCAAAATCGAGTTTCTTTCTGTTCTGACAAGTTACTGAACATCTTGTCTGGGAGCAAGACGAGTACTCACTACGCTCTCAACCTCATCATTGTTTAATGTCTTACATTTTACTAGACTAATTCTACTGCTACAATGAGGAAGATTTCTTTTCTAAATCTCATGCAAAGCAGCAAAAAGAGAAGTTATTGTAGAATTCATTAGATTCGGCTCAAACTGTACAACAATACAGCTGAGGGCATAGGTCTAGTTTACTTTGTTGTAGGATAGTACCACCATATGTTATTATAATGATCAAATGTTAAAATGTATATATTGTATGCTAACACAGGCCCTCTGCTTTGCCAATTCTAGTTACCTTTCTTCTACTAGTTGTTATTTTTTTCCTTCATCATTTTTACATTTGTTTAGTTCAGCCTCTATTCCTTTTTTTTTACTTGCTCAATTATCCAATAACTAAAAAATGCTTTGTCCTAGTTAATTGTCTGTTGTTATTGTCTGGCCGTTCAGACGTGGCTGACTCTCTGTGACCAGGCATATCTATAATTATATCTCTGATCCATACAAATGAAAGATGAAATGTCAATCAGGGGTTTGTTCCATACATTAGTATCTAATCTACCACATTCTTGAGATGTCAGAGTTACACTTGTTTCTAAGATGTTCTCAAATACCACATAACTGTATAATATCAAATACAATTACCTATTATCCTCAGTATTGTATGGATAGTCTCACTGGTAGTGTAAATAACGTGTAACAAAGGAGTAAAAAAGTACACCTTTCAAACTAGTAGATAAACATCAAACCCAAGTTTAAAGATAGGAAGATAGGTATCCTAAGATATCCAGAAGATAGGAAGTAGATTATAAGTAAAACTTAACTTTTATTCAAAAATAAAACTACATATGAAAGATATTTGAAACCGATACAACTCATCTGACGGTTAGTCCCCTAATTGCAGTATTACTCAGTACTGCCTCTGAGTATTGGGTGTCCAAAATAAGCTCCATATAAATAATAGTGACTATCACCTAAACTGTAGAGTGTAAAGTAAATATGGTGCAAAGTCCATGCTCCAACACCATAAAGGGATATGAAAGTTTCATTGGTTAATACATTTATGCAATCATTAGGCAAAAAACAGTCTATGTGTATGCAGCACATCTTATAAAACATTTTATTTTTATTAATATCTCTATATTAACACTCTAATGGTTATGTCGACACCTCCAGGGGGTGGCTACACAGGCATCTGATCCCTCCCAATTAGCATGCAGCATCAGGGTAGCAATAGTATCCCACTATTTGCCTGCTGTTGCTTGCTCAGCAAATCTCCTTGCAGCTTCCTGTCTCTATCAGCAGCAATACATAGCACATATCAGTGATACATTACATATCCCAGGCTGCTTTGCACCACAAAAATAATTTTACATTTGATGCTAATTTTGCCTGGGTTTGGAGGGTGTTAACACTGATTTCCAACTGTCAGAAATGACAAGATAATTTGCTGACTTCAATGTGTTTAAATGTTTTTTGGGGGATTTTTTCAGACAAAAAATGTTTGCATACACTACTAATTCTCCTCTATCAGATGTATTAATAATTCAGTAAACTTATATATCCCTTTAATAAGGTCCCTGGTATCTTTTGCGACCAAGTTTGGATTGGGACCAGCCACTTGCCCCTTACTATTAGAAAGACTATCTACACTACTTTACTGGTGTGAGCTGTACTGATCCATAAGGTTATATTGGCAAATATACTGGAGTGGGTTGCCAGTGCCTTTTTCCATTGGACCCAGATTTGTCTGACCTCTGCTTGGACCTGTCCATCTTGGGTGACCCTACATGGTATAGCTCACAGTTTCATTGAAATACACAATCCCCTTCACCATGACAAGGTAGCGATTCAGAAGGGGAGTTAACTGTCTACTCTTCTTTAAGTGTGCCCTTCTGTGTCTGAGTTTAGTTGAGCTATGCATTATTGCACCAAGTTGAAAAGGTTTTAAACCAACTCTACTTCTCAAGAACTGGAAACAGGTCATATTATAAAATAAATCCCTACTTTATTTTGATTTATTGTTCCATTATATTGACTGATCCACTAGTTCTCATTCAGGTGCACACTTAAATCCTGGCCTTTAGCTAGTTATCTTTTTGAAACACAATTACTATATGTTAATATGCAGCATCAACAGGTTTGCTACTAGTTTTAATAAGTGTTATATTTTGATATGAGGTTTTATATTAAAACATTTAATTAATATTGATCTATTTACAGAGATATTATGAATACTATGGGCATTCTCTTCTGTTTTGGAACTGTTGCCAAAGAATGAGAAGCATAAGATGTACATAAGAATCACACCAGTCATATCAAATGTGTTATCTCCATGAGAACTTATTACAGATATAGCCTGGGTTATTATAACATGTGGAGGATTACCATAAAGAGATTTGGAAATCTGAAACTATCTCAAATAATTTATGATGCTTGATAAAACAAATATTCATGACTAGACTTGAAAAGTCAATTGGTTTGGCACAACCCCAGTTAAAATAACTCAGCCAATATGTGTATTTTTCTCAAAATGTAAAAAAGCTAACAGACATTATGCAGATATCTTGGACACTTTATTTTATCATCCTATACACCCAAATTCTGTTTAATATCACATTTATTTCTAAAGCTCTTTATTTTCTCAAAACTCTTTTCTGTAATTCATAAATGTTCAAATTACAGAGTCTTAAACCATTGAGACAGAAAGGAAATTACTCTAGGCAGGCATAATTAAATGATATTTTTCCGAGATGTCTGAAGATGGCATTGCCAACAAAAATAATCAGTAGTGAATATAATCAAGTTGAATAACTCAAATAAACCTTTAAAAATGGTATGAAGTACAGAAGTGATTCAGATAATGGTATATGTGAAATAGGGAATTAAAATGTGGACATTACCACAACTCATGCTAGTGTAATATAAATAGTGCTTAAAACGTCATATGTTCTCAAGCATTATTAGCTACTCGGAAAATATATTTATTTCACAAATTACACTTACAACTAAAATAATGAACTGAACGGGACAGAGTAATAAATTGGATGATTCTCCATTAAACAACACGTTTCATGAACTGAAAAGACTGGTCCAAAATGCTGTTTTACTTTTAATACTATAAGGAACGCTGTGCTTAGAAGGTGTAGGTACTGAGTGAGGCAACATTTCTCCATGAGATAAACGTGTTCCTACCTCATCTGTTGTTATCATTTTATCATTATTATCCTTTATTTGTAACGCGCCGACATATTTTGTAGCGCTGTACAGGGGTTAAGAACAACTTTTTTTATCACATTGCAAAAGAATGGAGGGCCCTGTTACTGAGTTTAAAATTAAACATACATAGTGCTTTCACCAAAGCACATAAAGATTTAAAACTCGCAAACTTACAGTCTAAAGGGTACGTGTGAGATAAAGCGGTGATAGATGTGTTCTACATATCAAGGCTGAAAGTGATACACTTCTTTAAACAGATGAGTTTTTAGTGTGGTTTTGAAGGTTTTGAGGCAGGAGGATAGTCTAGTGGAGCGAGGCAAGGAATTCCAAAGAATAGGGGCAGCAGAAGAAAAGTCCTGGAAGCGGGAGTGAGAGGAGGTGAGAAGGGAGGAGGATAGAAGAAGGTTGCAAGCAGAGCAAAGAGGGTGATTGGGAGAGTATTTTGAGATGAGAGCACTAATGTAAGAGTGTGTATTGTTGTTGAGGGCTTTATATGTTAGCGTCATAATTTTAAACGTTATTCTGGAGGCTATGGGAAGCCAGTGGAGTGACAGACTGTAGACACTGAGCATTGAGTGTGAAGGATGAGTCTGGAGGATGAGTTTAATTTGGGTTGGAGTGGGGACAGATGGGTGATGGAGACACCAGCAAGCAGCGAGTTACAGTTCTCAAGGCAGGTATGATGAGAGAGTGAATTAGAATTTTAGCTGTGTCTTATTGACGGATTTTGGAGATGTTTTTAGGGTGAAAATTATAAGGATTTTGTGATTAATTGTATGTGAGGAATGAAAGAGAGGGCAGGGTCCAGTAGAACCACAAGACAACAGGCCTGGGAGGTGGGAGTGATGATGGCATTGTCGACAGAGAGTGAAGAATGAGGAGTAGAGGCTGAGGAAGAGGGTGGGACGATTAGGAGCTCAGTCTTTGGCATGTTGAGCTTTGATGTCTTTATCTAAACTACAGTATCATGATGTAAATGACAACCTCTGTTTATTTGCAGGGATTTTTTTGTGAAAAATATACTAAAAAGGTATTTGCTTGACACAAAAAGTGTTGTAAATTATACTACATCAAGCATTTACATACTTTTCTATACATACTTATCACATACTTATCACATGTATAACCAAAACCTAATACGTCCTATTGAAAGCCAGAAATGCAACTACAATTGATCACTCTGTTCTATGTGGCTTCATAGGATGATGGAGGACGGCAATGGTAATTTTTCCAATATGAAATAAAAATGTCAGCCTTTACAGATCTGCTTCCCCTACAAAGCCTAGTGATTTTGGGAGGATGTACCAATGCTGTTCTTTTTTTTTCTTAGCATAAATATTTTTAAGGTGTCAATTAACATTTTATAGTCAGAAAAATATAATAAATGCTTTAGCTATTTACTAACATTGGATATTCCCTTTATGCTATTCTCCACAAAACAGGCAGATGTGTGTGCTCCTTTAATAAAAAGATTTCAGTTAGTTGTTTTTACCCATTTAATTCAGTTTCTCAATTCAGCACCTAATAAACCTAGGCCCCTATTCAATTGCATGTCCGTAGTTGCCTTCATACCATCCGTAAGTCTGTGGGCTTGAAATTTGCAACGGTTACAGAGCAATTCAATTGAACAAGCCCGCAGCTACCTGGCCGAAAGCCGAAACTGTAAACCATGCATTTGTAAGTAGCTTTTCAGGCCAAGATGATGATCAATTAAGCAAGGCTGTAACTACCGATTTAGTGAATGAGCCAATAGTGAATGAGACCATCATCATGATGTCAGTAAAACATGGATGTTAAACGTCAATCAATTAGCGTTTAGAAGTCCGATGTGCGATCAGACTTGCAATCCGGCAATGTACAAAATAATAATAACGAATGAAGAAAATGTTATAGTCCATGTGAGTGGCCCAATACGTATTAAATCCTTGAATAACGAGATTCATATAATACAGAAATGAAACATAAAAAAAAAAAATATTGTGCAGATTTGCGAGCTTGAGACTGTGGTGCAATTAATTCTAATGTCTTTCATCACTTTCCCTGTCTTTTAAAGTGCAGTATTTTTTTTTTTTTTTGCTTTTACAGTGCTACGAACAGGTGTCTGACCCCCTTGCGAGTCCTATCTGGTACTCGTAGTATTTTCTTCTACATTTGCCATTTACGGGTGTGAAAACAATTGCGGCCTTGAGGAATTGTAGCTATTGAATAGCGATTTGTGATTGTAACATTTACTGTATTGAAAGATCAAAGGCTTAGCTGGGTCGGAGTTACCATTTTGACAACAGCAGGGATTCTCAGCCTGTAACCCACAAATAATTTGCGGGTAGCTAAAAGACGCCAATTAAATAGCAAATTAGTTTAGGAGTTACATTACGGGCTCCAGTAACCAACAATTGCTCAATTGAATAGGGGCCATACTTTATGTATTTGATATCTTTTTCATATCTCCCATTAAAGATCTCCTTTTTTCTATTATCTATTTTGATTTGTTGCGGCTGGTATTTGCACATTAAATATTTAGCGTCTGGAAGGTAAAAGTCAATGTGTGTAAACATAAGCCAATGAGATTTGAACTACTAAATAATTACAACACAAAAAAATAACAAAGGAAAAAAAAAACATTCTCATGATACAACAAACTAAGATTAGATTAAACAAACCCACATATACATATAGGGCCTAATTCAATTGCAATTTGGCCAATTGAATAGGGCTCTATATAAGCACAGAGCATATTTTTTTACATTAGTTTTTAGTTAGTGAACTTCTATCCAAAAGCAAGGTCTTCACTAATTAAAAACTTCTGTAAAAAAATATGCTATGTGCTTATGTAGAGCCCTATTCAATTGGCCAAATCGCAATTGAATGAGGCCCATAGTTTGCTTTACTCTCTCTCTCTCTCTCTCTCTCTCTCTCTCTATATATATATATATATATATATATATATATATATATATATATATATACATATATCATTTATTTCTGGGATGTTTATTTACTTTTAATATTTGAAGAGAATGTTTAGATACAAGGACCACATCATTTATATATATATGAGCTATATGTCAGATATTCTGCCCACCTTTGGTTTCACTGGTTGCATTCAAAATTAAATTGTATCACTTTATCAAGGGATATTATTACTTTGCCAGATAATTTTATTTGAATCATTTCAAGCTGAATGCAGTAATATTACTATGTTAGCACCTATAGAGGACTAGATGTGTTGCTTAATTTAAGTTAAAAACATTAATTCTATATTTATTCTTTTTCTGGTTTTCTGCCAGATAATACATTAGCATTGTTTTTATTAGTCCCTACTCAGTAATAAGGCTATTAATAAACAGTCAAAGAACAATGATAGCATGAAAGAATTTAATCAATCTTTAAAGTGCTGTTGAATTGCTGACAAATGTTTTTAATAAGCACATATTATTTGATGAAGAAAATGGATAATAATAATAGTAAGAAATACATTAATGCAGGCATGTAATGTGTGGTAATCTGACAAATCATGTAAGTTTGTTCATGAAGTAAATCAAGTGTGTATTTAATATTTTTATTTAAATGTGGCTATGATGTATACAGAGTAAAACTAAAATGAATTTATTTGTTTTTACTGAACCAGAAGTACTAAGGGATGGAAGTTGGAGAACTCTTAAAGAACCTCTATATTTTTATGTTATGCATATGTACTAAAATCTGACATTTCCATCCTTTAGTATATGAGCCCTAGATGGCTGAAATTAGTTAAAATACAAGATACAATGCAAAATCTCAAGTAGCTTAGTCACACAGAGATAAAACACAGTTGAATTGTGCATTGGGGATGGAACTGGAGCCGAGTAACATGCACCATAGTGGTCAATATGAAGAGTGCTTTAGACTTGGCTTGGTGGGACAGTACAGATACCGTGTATATGCACAATCTTGATTGGTGGATTGCCTCCATTTTTAATGTATGCCATCCACTTTTCCTTATAACACTGTAAATTTGTGAGTTTTGAATCCTTTAGGGTGCTTTAGGGAAAGTGCTATGGACACCAGATTCTTAGCCCAAAGACAGGGCCCTCCATTCTTTGCAATGTGTTAAAATGGTTTCTTGCCTTGTACTTAATCCCTGTATAGCGATACGGAATATGTTGGCGTGTTACAAATTAACAATAATAATAATAACATGCAGAAATATGTCTTTAAAATAATGATAATATCTTTATTGTTTTGCACTTTAACTGTGTTGGCTATGTCACTACCTTTCTAAGTAGTGATCTCATATTGTGTCTTATTCACAGATTACCTATATACTATCATTGTTGATCACATCAGTTGTGTAAACAGTTGTGTTAGGTCCATTGCATCTACTGTGTCCTAAAACTATTCTGTTAACATGATAGATAAATAATATATATATATATATATCCCATCCTAAGCATCTGCTAGCAGGCACATGGAAGTGCTGTGCCTACACAATTCTATATATACAAAACAGTTGGTGGGCTATTAAACTAAAAGTGCTATTATTATTAACATAGTAATAGACAGCAATGTTTAAAGCAGTGTTGAGTATTTTTCATGTTGTGTTTGGTGCGTTTAAAGGGCCACTGTATTGCTCATATAATAGTTTTGCTTTTATTTTTAGTAACTGATAAATAAAACAAGTATTTGAAGATAAACTCCACGTCTTTTAATGTTTACTTTTGAAATTAGCTTTGTAGCTTCCAGGTGAAAGAGGATCTGCCCAGAAGGCTGTCCCATAGAAAGATCCTCTCACACCCCCTGAGCACCCGATAAGGGGTGGAGAGCAGTATGTCTGCTAAAGACTATAAGCATCAACTTTGTTTTGAAAGCTGCACTGATTTTTCTTTTTTCTAAAAATACCATTTCATTGTTAATTGTCAATTATATGAAATAAATAAAATCCTATTGTTTGATAACTACACTGGTCCTTTAAAGGTCACCCAAAAATCAAGTAGTTTTAAATGTTATTTTTAAAGAGCATAAAAAACTGACTATATTAATATTAATTAGATGCTTTGATGTGCTAATTAGGATTACAGTCTGCTTGTCTTTCTCTATAGCAGCCAACATAAAGGCCTGCAATGTTATCTGGCAGTTCGACCCCTCTTCCATGCATCAAGAACTCGGAGCCATACATTAGTATACATGAGAAGCAAAATAAATTCTAAATATTTCAGAAATTATTAACTATAGAGAAAAACTAACACAATGCATAGACAGTTTTAATGCTCTTTTAATTATTATTATATTTATTTGTACCGCACCAACAGGAGTTAAGTACAAGGCAAAATATAATATTAACACATATGCAAATTAATGTGTTAATCCAGTTATTAAGCTTGGAATATTATATAGAAAGTGTTTTTTTGTTGTTGTTTTTTTACCAAAGTACCCTACAAAATAGAAAACTCACAAACTTACAATCTAAAATGCTCTTTAAAACAAAAACAACTTCCTGTTGAGGTGACAGAGTCCCTTTAAGGTCTCTGTATAACATAAGAGTGAGGTATAGACCATTAAGATATTTCATATAAATGTATAAAATCTATCATAGTTATTTTTTTGCATATCATTTTCAGTTCATATTGTCCCAGCTGGTGTTGTATTCTGAAAGGCTGTAAACATTCTCCACTTAAATCCATAATCGGTTGACTGCTGGAGCCTTGGAAATTTTGAATTTAAATTATAGCGAGATATCACTTAAGTGAAATAATAATTGTGGGTCTTGAACAATGTGACACTGCATGCCTGCTGGGAACTGTGTCCAATCTGTAACTAAATAGCTGGGTGCCATCTCGTTCAGTGACATTTACACAAGAAATATACTTCTGCTCACAGGACCCATTTCTTCATTTCTTCTGCATGAATTGAGAACTATACAGCCAACTTTAAAATAGAGCTGCTATACTGTGCAAAAGATAATTCATATTGTTCCCCTATCTTTGTATGAGCCACTGGGGTATCAATTAATTACGGTAACAAATTAACTGGCCAATAATGGATTACAGTTCTTGGATATTTCAATGAGTTATTCCTTTCAATTTTAAACATCCAGATCATATTTATTTCAGCTAAGTTATGTTTAATATTGTTAAATATTACAAAATAATGTTGATGCACTTAAAGGCATATTTAAGTTTCCCTGTTTTTCCCTTTTTTTACCTAACACATGCTGTTTATATCAGAAATACACATTACATTGAGTAATTCAATACACCTACAGATTAATTTTATTCAAAAATAAAATTTGTTTTCCACACCTACAGAGCTGCTTACATAGGCACAGTGTACCTCCCAATAGAAACACTGTATTTGGGTACAGCTTTTAACTCTTTACACTGCATTTCGGTACGGATTTTAGCTTCCAAGCCAACAGCAGCACAGTGCAGAAATCCACAGAGCAATATCTGGGCTGCTCCTTGCTTCCATGTGCAGACACCCCATTGTGCCTTCCTGCACAAACTGCCATCACAGATAGATACAATGTATTCGCTGTCTGTGATTCGCCAAAACGAATTATGATTTCTGGGAGTGTGAGCTCTGAAAATCAACTTCATGCAAACTTTAGCAAATTTTAGCTTAAGTTTAATAATGTTTTTTGGTATTTTTTATGAAAACAATGTTTTCATACACTGCTGATTCTCCTCGATCAGATGCATTCATAATCCAGGAAATTTATATATGTCTTTAAAGGACCACTGTGGTTAAAAATTTTCTGTATGGCATTTTGAAAAACTAAACCTGATAATGGGCTAAATGTTATTATAAAGAAAGAAAAATAGTAAATAAGTAATACGAGCACAATCTTTATATTTTCTAATTTTTTATGCAATGAATTACTGTGTGGTTCCTTCTTCTTTTATGTGCTCATTCGTTTTCAGGAGGGTGTACTATTGCAAAGAAATTAGCTTTCCAATATAGACTACAGTGGTTCTTTAAATGACTGTGATACACCACAAACAAATCGTTTACAGCCTTCAAAGTAAGATTTGTTTCCTATTAACCTCTCATCATAGCAAAAGAGTAGAGGTGCTCATCTGAGAATGAACATCACCTAAGTAGGAGCTCGATTCAGTTGCGCAATTGTAAGTTCCTGGAGCCCGTAAGTGAGGCCGTAAGTTAATCTGCTATTTAATTGGCGTCTTTTTGTGGGCTCCAAGCGGTATACAGGTTACGGGCTTGAAAACTCTGCAATGGTTAAATCCGTAACTTACAACTTCCCGAAGCCTTTGATCTTTCACGTCCGAAAGATGGCAAGAATCGCGAATTGCTATTCAATTGCTCAATTTCCCCAAGCCCGCAAATGTTTTCACACCCGTAAAAGGCAAATGAAGGACAAAATCCTACGAGTGCTAGAGAGGACTTACAAGGGGGTTAAACACCTATTCATAGCACTGCACTGTAAATTGTGGGGAAAGTGATGATAGACATTAGAATTAATTGCACAACAGTCTCAAACTCGCAAATTGGCAGGAAATAAAATGTATTTTTACATGTCATTTGGGGGTTAAATCGATCTCAGGTATCAATGAGTTAATACATATTAGGCCACCCATATGGACTAGAACAGTATTGGCATTCACTTTTATAATTCTGTATTTTGCGGGTTTGCGAGTCTGATCGCATATCAGACCCCCAAACCTAATTAATTGACATGTAACCTCCATGTTTTACTGCCGTAATGATAACGGTCTAATTTTATATTGGCTCTTTCGAAATGGGAGGTTACGGTTTTGCTTAATTGATAATGTTCCCACCCTGAACTGCTACGAATCTTGGCATGGTTTACGGAGTCGGCTTTGGGCCTGTAACTTGCCCGCAGCCTGCCCACGACATACTGCTTGGATCCCACGAGATGCGGACTTGCAATTGAATCAAGCTCTAGGTTTGCTCTATATGTCTGGTTACCTACTTAGAGAGCAACTTCTTTTAGCTCACTTGTGCCCTTCACAGGGAGAAATATCCTGTAGTATATCAGTCTGGTCTCAATCACTAGAGTGATCCAGCCCCGAAATACCAGGCAAGTCTACCCTGAACAGGAGAAACAGCAAACCCCAGACGTACATTTCGGCCTTTAACTTGTGGTTTGTAGTAAAATAGGAAGCAGCTGGCACAAAATAATACAGTAATAAACATATTTATATTGATTTGTTCAAAACTTTTGACAAGTACAGTATGTGATTGCAGAGTATAAATATAAGTTGTGTATGCAGATTAACAATTACTCTTTAATGCTGACTGCAGCACATACAGGAAAGAGCTTGTGCTCATAGGATCTCCTGCATGGTTGACTCATATCTATGGGGATTTATATGGACATTTTTAAGTAGCTATTAGATGGCTCCCTCAGGGTAGGTCCAGTAAGAACTTACTAATAGTCACACAAGGAAAAATAGCTTAATAGACTAGCAAAGGTCCTTACAGGTGCATGTACATGCAAGTGTGAAGTTGTGAGTCAGAGGCAAGAAACACAGTAATTCCCACAGCAATCACAGTAAAGTTCAAGAACATCAGTAAATGTTGCAACATTATGTCTATATTTCCCACGTAGCCATTGACACATTGATATGGTGTATTTCTCTTGCACATGAACATTGCAGTTCAGACACACTATATTATTTTTACATTTCTATTTTATTACATGATATTAAATGACAGGGGACACATGTGTGGGTGGCATGTGGCAGGCATTAATCTCTGGGGCTCTCTAATAATCAGATATTCCTTTAGTTTGGTGTCAGTGGTTAATTATTCCAGAAGTTATTTGTAATTGACATTGCAATTTAGTTGGTTATTCTTTAGTATTGTTGTACAGGGCTGGATTAACCATCAGTAAGGTGTATTTTGTACTTTAGGATGTGTAGGCTTTAATACTATATAATTAGTGTCCTGAAATAGGTTGTTTAGACTATTTATTCTAGTACTGAATCACTCGTAGCTCCTAAAGTGTCTTGTAAGTGTTCATGTTTTATCTGGTCTTGGGGAGGTTGAGTTTATGCATAAGGATTGGTCTTGCCGCTAGCTCTTGCAGAGAAAACTTAAGATTTTCAGTAAGCCCTTATCAGAGTAAAGTTATAGCACTTTGGTAAATTCACTCAGAGCAGTAAACAACACATTCATATCAATCACTTGTAAGGGTTTTCTCGTATGGGTTTGTGTCGGGTGCAATGTAATAGCTACTTTAGATTTAGATTTCCATCAGGAGTCATGTAATTGAGCTCTAAGTTGGGAAAAGGGTCTGCCCAAATCTCTAACGTGTGCTTGCAGACTGCTCACTGGAGACTTCGAGTCTGAACCTCAGTAATCCCCATAGTAACATTGCAGAATATGTCATGCTACTCCCTATTAGGCTGGTGATCACCTCGGATTCCCCCTTTCCACTCCACGGACCCTCATGGTATTTTTAACTATAATCATGGGGTCCCAGTGGACCTCCCTGTCACTTAAAAGTAACTCAAACTGACCCCTTTGGCAACTAAAATGACCCCTTGTGCCATGGGGGTCCTTATGGACCCCCATGGCACCTAATGTTAACCCATGTGCCATGTTGGTCCTCATAGACTATCATGGCACCACTAGACTTTCCTCCTGTCTCAAGTCCTTCACAAACTCACTAAAAACACATATATTTAATGAAGCGTATCAACTTCCTCCTTAATGTGCCCGATGTGTCTATCACTCCCTGTTTCACAACCAAACCCTTAACATAGTAGGTTTTCAAGTTTTTTAAATAGTATAAGATGCTTGAGAAAGCACTCTATATTCAAGATTCTAGGCTTAAAGACAGGGTTTTTTACCTTGTATCCATCCTATGTTTGGCACTGCAGACTATGTGGGCACATTTTAAATATAAGATAATAATAATAATAATGGCATATAACATTAACCTCTGCACCATAGAGTTTTCAAGGGCTCACATGATACTCTTCTTGCCACCACATGGGTCCATATTGGACTCCAATGTAACCTACTCCCTACAGGTTTCCATGGGATCACTAAATAGAAAATAAAAACGTAACTCTCTGTGTGTGAATTTCTAATGGGTTAAAGGACCACTGAAGTAATATATCTAAAATTTTAAGGCACTAGACTTAAAAATGGAGAATTTTTTTAGAATGCAAAAAAATATTACAGCTTAAATTTTAAAGGACCACTGTAGTCAATAATTTAATATAGCCTCTTTTGAAAAAACTACACTTAAAAAAATTAACATGTTTTTAGAATGTAAACATAATAATACAGGCTTTAATTTAGTACCTTTATATGCAATTATGCTGCGGTGCAATCTACCATTTTAGTTTCCAGTGATCTGGTTCCTGGGGTGGGAGGAGGCTTTGCTTTCACAGGGAGTTTGTATTTGCACAATGGAAGGTGGTGTATACAACTGCCAGTGCCCTCATTATTTCTAATTTAATATTTAATATTTTGCAAGCATACATCCTGCTGAGACAGAAGCTGCCAAAAACAGGCATAGTTGATCACAGATGGGGCAGGAGAAGGTCAGAAGAAGACAAGGGAATGTTAAAACAAGCTCCTAATAGTGTATACATGGTATGATAAAAAAAAAAAATAACACTAACACAAATATGTGTGTACCTAATTGGCAACCATAAAAACCCCCACACAACAGAATAAACATATAAAACAAATAAAGTAACTACTTAATCCCGCACTGTAGACATTGAAGGAATCTTCTCTATAGAATCTCCTTACAGTCTTTAGTCTTGGAAAATGATATTGTCTGCTCAGCAATTTCCTCCAAAATTTTTTTATGATTATTGCAGCAATAAAGCTGAAACTGGCAAATGAGACAAGAGATGGCAGTCTAATATAATAAAATTTAAATAGCAAAATATCCTAACAATGAAGCAGATATTATTTAATGGACTCTCAATCGCTCTCCAAATCCTTTTAAGTAAAGCATGTGAAAAGTGTTATGTTCTGCATTATAGTTAATTCTCACATACTCAAGAAAAAGCAAGTAGAATTAAGTGTGGGAAGAAAATCTGTTTTCTGTCAAGGGTTTCTCCCTTGCAATGTGAACCCAATTAATTAAATCCGTCATTGCAGAAGAAACCTAGAGATCATTTGAAAGTAAGAATTCCAGTGCTGTGTTTAGCTGTAGTAGGCAATGAAGCATGATTTAGTGATGGAGGCATTAATAGCACATAATTTATATGATTGCATTATATGGGCCTCATTCAAATGCGATTAGGCCAATTGAATAGGGCTCTATATATAAGCACATGGCAAAAAAAATTACAGACGTTTTTAGTTAGTGAAGACCTTGCTTTTAGATAGAAGTTCACTAACTAAAAACTTCTGTAAAATAAATATGGCATGTGCTTATATAGAGCCCTATTCAATTGGCCAAATCGCATTTGAATGAGGCCCTATGTTTGGTTACACAATATAGTATTACCGTACAGAGTAAATATTAAGGAGAAATATATAAAAAAATCCCACTGTTAAAAAAAAAGGTAACTTAACTAATGGACTAACAGCTATCTGATTTTGATGCCTCTGCAGGACCCAAAATAGATCCATTATACATTGGGTTATGTTGTGTGTAAGGCATTTATATTTCTGGATAGATACTGTTGCATGAATCATACGTCGGCCTGGGTCAGTGAGAGGGAATGGGTATTGTGTCTTTTTCAATCTTGTCCAATTATCTTTCCAATGGCTTTCAGCTCCCTTATTACCCTCTTCGCTCTTCACTGATAGGCAAAACAAGCACCCTCATGGTGCAGCTCTGAGAAAGTGATGTAACAAACACATAATGGATTCCTGCACTTATAAACTTAAAAAAAAAAATGTTTTCCCAAAAATGTCCATTTGTATTGTTAACTTAGCACATGCTTGACAAACAAGTGTTTTTTCCCCTTATAAAGGATAACTGTATTTTCTTTGCTTACCCTTCCTTTTTCCCACTTATGCCCGCTTATCCCCACTTTTATCATTCCCCAATATGTTAAATGTATCACTTATTTTTTATGTTTAATGTTTCTGTTACGTGCAATCAAGCATGTGCATCATTCTTTACAGTACTACTCATCATCCATTTATTCTTCTTACTACAAATTGTCTGCAACACAAACCAGAAAATGTTATGCTCTAGGCCTGTGCTTTTTTTGGTGTAGGCAGAAAAAGTTTACTTTGAGTAGCAATAAGAAGTGCCTATTGATTACCAAATTATTTTTGGTTTATTGGATGCGTAAATTAAACCTTTTAAATTAAACAACAAAACACAAACATACACTTTAGATTACATGGTTTCACTTTGGAAACAATCAGAAGTTAAACTTCTACATTTAACATGTTTATTCACATCAATCATATTGTATGCTTAATTTAACAAGACAATGTGTTATTATTAACACTGTACAACATGTTCAATCAAGAAATAATTGAGCTATGCATAATATGAACATTCATGCAAACATTAAAACTTCTGGTCCTTTGAATTTCAGCAGTGTTTGCTAAGTATTCAAATGTTTCTTACCATTTCACACTATTTATGCAGGAAACAGCTATGAACAAATTTGCATAATAAGATCACAGCTAATGAATAGACCAAGATGCATGTAACTGAAAATGCTGTTTAATCTGTAGTAGAGATTTTACATATATGTAAATTTATTGTGGGAGTTGTATGTAATATTCAATCCAATACTAAAATGGCATTTGTGAATTTATTTTATTAACTTAAGGTGTTAAATTAAAGTTAGAATATGTTGTTTTTAGATGAACTGATACAATTAGAACATCCACAAGAAAGAAAAAAGATGAAAGAACACAAAATGGGTGTTCTTTTTCTTTCTTGTTGATGTTCTAATTGTAATAGTTCATCTAATAACAATATATTCTAAGATGTATGTAATAATCCTAGAAGTAAAGGATATGAGTTTTTTTTATTTATAAGCAATTCATGATACCTGTATAAATCTAATATTAATATATATATATATATATATATATATATATATATATATATATATATATATATATATATACATATAGACGTTCTTCATGTTTATGCAAGAGTGATGGGTTCATTGTCTTAGTGTAGGATGTTTCTACTAAAACTTTAATATTCATACCATTATTAAAGAATTATAGAGGAAGGAAGTCTGTATCTACTACTGCTCAACAAGCTTTCAGATAAGATAACATATGGCAAAAGCCATACGATAAAAAGGAAGGTGCCTACAGACCAGGTGACTGTAGCCAACATTGAGAATACCATAAAGACAAGATTAGAGCTCTGTCTACGTCTATCTTCAGTACCCAGATGCTCTATTTGGGCAATGGATTATTAGGGTTTACACTTTTGTGCCAAAAAAATTAGGTTCAAGGGGACATTATGGGATGTGAGCAAGACAGGTAGACATGAACAACGTTTACTTGAATAACAGATATTCCACAATGTTGTTGTAAAAAGGTTCATCACTTGGTGTGCCGGTTCCACAGAATACATTTTTGTATACATCATTGTGCACATAGTAACTGTTGGTATCTCTGTACCTCTCTGTACCTTAATTTATACATTAAAACAAAAGATGACTTTAGTTAACCCTGTTAGTGAATCATTTATCAATATATATATATATATATATATATATATATATATATATATATATATATATATATATGTTTTATCCCATCTGTCTGGAAAAAACAGACAAGGCTCAGTACTCGTAATTTTCCCCACTCCTCTTGGCTTCTGGAACCAATTAAGTACCACGGTCCCACTACATTATCAGTAGTGGTCCTTTTCTAATACCCTACAGGAATTGTTTTTTCACCTGCACAACTTATTTTTTAGTAAAATACATTGAGCCTCATTCAATTGAGGCTTTGGGTGATCCGGGCTCGGAAATGCTATTCAACTGGCTTCCGTTTGCGGGCTCCAATCGAGTTATGGGCTCCCAGCTGCGATTCATAGCGATTTGTAAAATTACAAGTTGCTGCCCTCCAAGCCTTTGATCTTTCACTTTCACAAGGCTAAAATCGCAAATCACTATTGAATTACTCTGATTCCCCCTCGCTAACCACTCCGTCAAGCCTGCAAATGGCAAAAATCGAACCACAGGTTAATGGTACCAAGGAGGTCTCGCAAAGGGCTTAATGACATGTACAGAGCACTATAAATGCATATATACACACACTACTGTAATTTTAATAAAAGTGAAAGTGATGTTAGGTCTTAGAATTAATAGCACAACATTCCCAAGCTCGCAAATCGGCCCGAAAAAATACTTGATTTTATGTTTAATTCCCGTGTTATATCGATCCCGGCAATCAATGTGTTAATACATATAATGTAACTCGCATGGACTAGAATATAATATTTACGGCTTTATCAATATTGCATTATATCTGCAATGTGGGTCTGATCTCAACTCTTAATTCATAATTTAAAGGAGGTTGGATTTCAAAGTCCTACGGGCTTGATCCAAGAGTCACGATTGGACCCAAATTCCATTGGCTGTTTGTAACTGGGAGTTACAACAGCGATCATGTTCAAGCCCGCAAATGCTACTTTCGATAGCATGGGTTACGATGTGCGATATCGGGCCGGGAGTTGCGGGCCTGGCCAATTGAATAACACCATAAGTTGCGCAGACATACAACCTACTACGATCAAGTTGCGGCCTTCAAATTGAATGAGGCTCATGATCTTTGCAAATGTAGTTACTATTTGAATAAGCTTGACAGTTAGGTTATTTCCATACATAGTCGTATTTGCTTATTTTATAAAATATTTGTATGGTGCATAATAAATGAATTGAACATACTCTTAGAAAACAAATCCATGTTTTTTTCTTAACCCATTTTTCTTTAGGGCTCTTTATGAGTAACAATGTTAACATTTGCAATTACTTGCTTAATAAATCTAGTATTTATTTATTTTTTGCTAATTGTCACCTATAGTTATTTACAATTGGTTGATATAACTGCTTCTTACCAGCTGCCAAGGAGTTGGCAATGGTGACAAAGCAACTTTGGAAGTTCTAAGAATGCCTAATTGAAAGACATAAATCAGTTTTAGTATAGGGGGTTTCAAACTAATCTGCAGTAAAACCCAATATTCTGCCTTTGGGAAGCAATAATATGCATGCAGTTTTAATTTGATGGAGCAGCCAAATACAAGATACCTAAAAGCTGCTAATACAGATAAAAGCTTTGCAAATTGCTTTAGATTACCAATGACCAAGGATTTTGCTAGTTAATATTTATTTTGTCTGAGGAATCATTTCTTCAAATAAAACGCACCAAGTAATAATGAAACAACAAACTAAAATAAAATAAAATGTCATAATAGAAAGCTGGAGCTGCATTCCATTTTAATCCAGTTTAACCCAGTTAAGAAATATATAGCAGCGTGGATAGAAAAGTGTAGTTAAACATATATATTTTCTATTGGAGCTATTTATCTAACTGATTTAAAATGTATCCAAAACTTGATAAATAGCTCCAACAGCAAACATAGGGCCTCATTCAATTGCAATTTGGCCAATTGAATAGGGCTCTATATAAGCACACAGCATATTTTTTTTACAGAACTTTTTTGTTAGTGAACTTCTATCCAAAAGCAAGGGCTTCACTAACTAAAAACTTCTGTAAAAAAAATATGAAGTTGAGGTATTTTATATTTTAGTGCTGGTTATCTTCACTTCTCTTCCACTTATCCTATTTGATAAACATAGCACATTGAGTCTAAATAAAAATCTGAAAATGTTAGATTAATAAATCATCAGGATGGCCGTATGTGTGCATTTAGACCCTTTCCACTCCCTTTAGCTTAAAGGAGCTTCACAATCAATGCTGAACATTTCAGGAATTATTTAATATAGACACAAATGGCTAGTAGAATGTATAGACAAATTCTAATGCCATCCAAGATTAAACCATCTTGCTGTCGGAGTGACAGTGCCCCTTAAGTAGTACGTTCACACGTTATTATAGCTTCTAACTTTTCACTGACCCATTGCTCATATATTGCTCTCTCTTTATGAAAGAAACTTGATTCCTAAACAGGATTCCGTTATTAAATTATACATAGCAATGCTGTGATGTATTTGTGTACAAAATGCCATCTTTTAAACCATACAGCGTTTTAGTAGCCCTCTTTTGAATGATGTTATGAAGTCCCATGCCAGTTCTATTAACCATCAAGGTAGCCATATGTTTAGAAAACTGTATATTAATATTTATCACTGGGGCTTTAAAGGGATTTCTGCATTTTATGTGTGTGATATTTTCGACCTGAAGCCCATCTGCAGTAGCTGCAAATGCAAATCTGATTTTGTAACATTACTTTTCAGCTTGACAAGGATCTTTTGATATGTCAGATAGAGCTAAGTTGTCAGGAGGGCAACATTTGATCATTCACATCATCAGTGAAGAGTAAAAGGAAATGTTTTTCTAAAATATAGGCAAAGACCTTTGCAAAAGGAATGATATCTACAGAATAAATAAATACATTGCATGCAGGAAAGTGACATAATGCACTTCTGTTGTTATTTATTGAGACACATTTCATGGAAAGGCTCTTTCAAATGTAATACTGCAGTACAGCTCCACGGTGAATTACAGATATGCACAGGGTATCAGTCTATGTGTACCAGCAGTATATAAATATCTGAAATAGCCTCCATTAGCAGTATAAAAAGAGACCATACACATAAGCATCACTCAGTAAAAGATGCCTAAACGGAGATTGCACATATTTCACCAAAACATGTCAGTAGATGCTCTGATACATATCTGGGTGTAAGGAAAAACACATATAGCTTATAGGAACTTCATATTTACAGTATTCTTTGAAGAATTATATTATTAGGGATTGTTTTAGAAATTAATCAAATATAAATGAATAAATAAACACAGCCTTTAATGTATTAAATGCTATATCATATGAGTGTCTATGCCTAGACCTCTAAGGCTCAGTACTAGGATGGCACCATATTGGGAATGGCAAGATTTGCCAGACCATTTTTCTCTCATCCCTTATTACTCTTTCCCCATCTCTCTTTCCCATTCCATACCCACTTACCTTATATCATCTTCTCTATACAATAATATACCTGGGAGAGGAAGGAGGCCTATATGGTGTTGGGTAAGGCCTCCAAGGAGTCATGCGGAAAAAGTCGAGGGACTTTACAAAATGTCTTGAGATGATGTCATGTGACTTCTGCAGAGGGACCAACTGGAAGCCTCACTCAGCACCTCTTCGGCCTCCTTCTTCTCCCAGGTATATTATTATGTAGAAGAGAGGACTGGTGTTGGTGATTATAGGGAAGGTTACTCATAGAGAAGAAGGTTGAGGAATGGAGGGTGCTGGGGGAGCCATCATAGCTCTGCCCCCCCTTACTGAGCATGCTCAGTCTGATTAGTTAGCCCTTTTTCTAGTCCAACTTCCAGTCAGAGCCGACCAAGACTTTGATATGGTAGTTGGAGATAAGCAGCTCTGCTCGAGGGGAAAACTTACATATTGAAAAGTAAGAAAACATGTTAAGTTTTATTTATTTTAAACTATATGAGCTTTACTCCTAAATACAGTACAGTGATCCTTTAATCAAAAGTGGCAGTTTATTGTGCTGCACTGCAGTGAAATAGGACTGCACAATTCGGTCCATAAAGTGATGTATAAAAGCGGTCACTTCATAGTGAACTAACTTCAGACACAATCTCCAGACATTTTGTCAGTGCTGTGGGAAGCTGTATTTGCAGCAAAACATCCATACTTATCTGTGTGGATTAATTGACCCTGTCAAGAAGGCCATGGAAAAAAATGGTTACTATAAAACTGATACCTATTATACTAAAGCAAACAGCTACTGGAATACATGAGAAGCTTCCATTTCATAGCGCAGCTTTGTGCCAATAGTTTTGTAAAGAATATTCATTTTCACAAGATTGTCTTGTAAAGGCAAGGAAATATCCAGAATCCTAAGATTCAGATTGAATATTTCTGATATTTGCTACAGTGTTGCATAAACCAATCTGATCAGTTAGAAATAATATATGCATTCTTCTTATAAGATTTAAAGTTTGAAACTTACAATATAAGGACATTTTTAATAAATTATAAATAGTTGGTTATAAATGTACAATCTTGCCCTTAAAATCTGCAGAAGAACATGGTGACCAAGTAAATTAAAGTTAAATACTAATAAAATCATATAATGACTGTAAGACGCTAAATGAGATGGAACAGTGACAGTAATAAGCACTTGAAACCACTTTAGTGTGAAATCTGGCCTATTAGACAGTGGAATAATGAAAAAAGAAAGTTCAGACTAAAATATATAGCAACCTAAAAATGATCCATGGTGACAGGATCATTAATCTTAATTAGTACATTGATAATTTGCTTTAGAATTAATGATACAATTTTATTGTGTATACATATAGCTGGAATCAGAAAGTGAACCTACAAGATTAGAGTCTGTTTACTTGAAGCTTCTTTCTGCTGTCAAGAAGTTATATCAGTGCAATTTACTGCAGTCTTTTTCAACTTTAAAACTGAGCCTAACATGGATCATCACACGGTCTGAGATTTTTTATGGGTGCCATACTGTGAAAACCAATAATTTACTAAAGACAGATCTTGCTTTTACCTTGGTTCAACCCCGCGATAGCAGTATATTTTATAATTACATAAAATTATATTAAAAATATTCAGCCATTAACATAGAACAAATGCAGCTAAATTAAACTAGCGAAACGCGTCAATACATCTCACACTTAAAGTAGTGTAAATCAATAATTATCGGTTTATAGAAATAGTAAACCCTAATCCAAATTATGAGTTATAATTTTTAGATATGGATCTGTTTGTAGATAGATTTATGTATATCTATCTATCCATGATTTACTAATATCCCTTGGTAGAATGTGGATTAACATGCATCAGTTTAGTAATTTCAGCCCATGTTATCAGTTGTAGCAATGTTTAAGTAGTGTAGTGCATGCAATTTTATTTCATAACCAACATTCCTCATATGCCGGGTAAAGTAAGTTAATTAATTCTGAACATATCTTAGCTGGTATATGTAGAAACATCAATTTATTGTGTGTACTAACAGTGTGATTCAGAAAATGTATATATTTGGTAAACTTTGCTCTAGTGCTACAATAGAAAAGTGTCCCATATAATATATATAATATTTCAGCATTCACAGGCTTCAGTGAAGCATTTTGTACCCTAATTTTGTCTGCCTGTTCTGTCTACCAATATAGATGTATTTTAATAAATTCTCAGAACATCTGTATACAAATCCAATGGATATTTGAATTCCTTTTTTCTGCACATTACTTCTCCATTGTTTTACCTTTTTACTACTAATTATGGCTTCATGTTCTTGTAGTGGTCTTTTTCTAAGAAGACATTTCCCTCCTAAACTTTATTAAATATCTTAATATAACTTAAAGGCATACCTCCTGGATTATGAATTCATCTGCTAGAGGAGAACCAGTTGCATGTTTTTGCATGTGATGTGCAAAAAATGTGTTTGCATGAAAAAATACCAAAATAAACATTTAAACACTTACCTTGATGTTAGCAAGATGTCTTGTAATTTCTGACAGTTGAAAATCAGGGTTAACACCCTCTCCAAACCCAGGCTAAATTAGCATTAATTTCAAAAATTGTTTTGACCAATCAAGAGGAAGAAAAGGCTGAAACATTTGGGGTTGCTGTCTCTGCTGCAAAGCAGCCTGGGATATGTAGTCAGATTCATATGAAAAGTAATAGTACTTTCTAACAGGTGACAATCTGTGCAGCACATTCACACTAGATTACACCTGCAGGTTGTCTGTTCTCCTGCATCACTGCTGATTAAGTGTCGGATAAACGGGAGTTTACTGTATATACATTAACAATTAAACTGCCAACTTGATATAAAAATGCCATCACGAAGTATGTGTCATATATAGGAGCAAAACTTTGGCTATAAATGGAAAGTTTTATTTGAATGTTAAAACGTTATATTATTGGAAAACTTGATGGAAACTTAGCAGTAACTTTTCTAAATTTTATAACACTTTGCGATATTTTTATAGTAAAAAGGATCAAAGTAATTAGAAGCAAAAGAATGCAAATTATGCTGTTCCTTTCAAAGAATTTGCATAATTTCCCCATAATTAAAAAGGCAATTACAATATCAGTTTCATGTCATTATTAATCACTATAAATAATATGAGATTCTAATTTTAGTTATTCAGATTACTCTGAGTTTAAGCATATTTTTCACCTTTCATTTAGTTATACTTTGTTACCTGTTTTGTAATAAATAGGTAAATTGCATATATAATTGTTTTTTTAATTAAAAAGGTATATAATTTAAGATAATTATATTTGACAGTCTGCAGGAGATATGTTTTGTCAGTTACATAATAAATATTACTTAAGAAAAAACTGACTGCTAGAATTATTTGGCATCTTTAAATCTAAAACCTCCTTAGAAAAGTTTTAATGTGGTACATGTAAATTAAATACAGTCACTGCCCCCTACTATTCTGTAAAATGTATTAAGTATAATAAGGTTATTAAGCACTCTGCAGAGATAATGGATTATTAATATAAGTATAAAATGTACTCTTTGTTTATCTCTTTTGTATTAAAATACTGATTACCTATGGGATACTCATTTGTAGGAGCAAATTCTTAATTTTGCTCAGTCAAAGCTGTCTCTATCAACATTGCATGGTTCTCAACTCTGGACCAATAAGGAGACAACATGGTGGGTGGCATTGGGTAAGAGTTTGAAGCCCCTATTGAGCCAAATCAGGCATGGCTGCTCTCTATTGGCAGTCCAACCCCCTTAAGTAAACACTGAACTTGGCAACAATGGTAGCAGAGGATGAAATGGAGGCCCCCACAGCAAGCAAATTTTAAGAAATAATTATAAGTAAAATATTTATATGCTCTTATGATAAGAAAAATGATTTATATATATATATATATATATATATATATATATATATATATATATATATAATTATATCATATATATATATGTAATTACATCAACATATTCTGTAGCACTGAACAGGGGATAGTAACTAGGAAGGTACATGATTAACAAACTGCAGAAAATGGAGAGCCCTATTTTGAGCTTAGAATCTTTGCAGAAAGTGATTTTTCCAAAGCACACTACAAGACTGGAAACTTACCACTTACAATCTAAAGGGGATGGGGAAGGCAGAAACCTGGGAAACAGTAACAGATAAGGAATAGCAAGCGTCAGGAAGAAAAAGTGAAAGTTTGCATAGGTAGGAAGGAGTGCAAAGTAGAAAGGTTTACATATATATATGAAGATAACATTGTTTGGTAAATACCCAGATAGTATACATTTTCATCTCCACTGTAAAAGGTTAGACAAAGTGTTAATTGAAAACAGGGCCTAAAAACATGCACAATATTTTAAAATGATCAGATCAGACATAATCCATATTATATATGTATGTGTATTTTTGGGCTTACACAATTAATGTCTGTATTGTTGAACTGCATTAATAAAAAATGTCTGCCTGTGGAGAATAGATCTCTGACCCCTCAGTTTAGGTCACTCCTGCTGCTATTAGAGAGTTGCAGCAGTGACAGAAATATACAGGAATCTGTGGCATTCAGGAAATAGTTGGCAATTTTTCTACCATTTCCTGTATGCAACAAGAACAACCTTGTATGGAGTTCTTAAAGGTACTAGCCAAAAAACATGGCAAAATAAGGAATGTTACCAGACATTGTTAACGCCAACTTATTTTATGTTAATAAGTAAATGTTCACTAACCTTACAAACTCATTAGTCTCTAAAACAATATGTTAAACACAATGTTCTCTTTATAAATCAATTTTACGTAAAGGTATTTATTGAATATTGTACAAAAAGGCAAAACAATATGCTGCATTAACCTACTGAATTTGTATTTTCTAGTGAGTGGTTCTGTGATGTGATGTCTGCTGGGCTGCCTAGGGCAATTGTTAGAATACAACTAATATGTCTAATTGCCCTTTTTTGACGTACATGCTCCCTGGTTTTGCTGCCTATGTGCCCGCGATCTTATCTGGAACATCAAAATAAGGGGTGAATAAATTCATTATATGGAACACAGTTAACGACATTATTATACAGAGTCTACTTCCAGCATGGGGCTGATGATGATTACTGACCAACATTACACACTGACAGGGGAATTCTGAATAACAACAAAGATCAGGTGGAATGTGGGATCTATGTATCTATTTAGTTTATATAGTAAATGTTAGCCAAAATGTTCAGTTTTTTTAGTGGATATTCTATAATCTATCTATCTATATTATTATTAAATATTAATATGAATATACATTTTTAAGAGCTACATTATTTTTTCTTCGAATACTGTTTTTACTTCTAACCAATTATTAAAAGGTATATGGAAGTTTCCCTGTTTTTAATTTTCTAACACATACCGCTTATATCAGAAACACACATTACAATGAGTCATTCTACATACAGATTCATTTTATTTTTTAAAATGTCGTTTTTGTTTGCACGAAAGAATACCAAAATAAACATTTAAACCGTTACCATAAAGTTTGCTGAATTTCTTGCATTTGCAAACTGTTTTCTATCAATGTTGACACCCCCTGGAAATCCTAGCATACATAATACATTGTATCTTTTTAGTGTGTGAATTGAGCTGCAGCTTTCCTTTAGATTTCTGTAATAACAGAACAAGGTCTGTGTCCCTTCATTCACTGATTGTTTTATCTACATAACATCCCAGTTGAAACTTCCCCCAGCCCCAGTGGATTGCCCCTATAACCCCCCCAAACCCAGTGAATTGCCCCTGTAACCATCTCAGCCCCAGTGAATTGCCCGTGTGACCCCCCTGCCCCAGTCAATTGCCCCATCACCTCCCCCAGCCCCAGACAGACACTCACACAGAGACACATGCACAGAGACCATGGACGCAAGCTCTCTTGCAGGTCATTGCGGGACCATAAATCAAGGGTAAATGCTCATTCACGTAAAAAAGACAGATTAGAATAGGAAGAAGAAGCTGAAATGTTTGGTTTCAGTACAACAGTATAATTTTAATTTGTCAGAATTTATCAAGGAGAGGGTGTATGTCTAAAGAACAACCAGACACAGATCAAGCACTTTTACTTGAATGTTTATTTATGGTCCTTTAAGGATCTTTAGTTCTAAGGAGTGTAGCAGCATTATCTAGCTGGCTGCATACAGCATTACTGATTGGCTGCAAAGCTGAGTGTGCTCACATAGAGGGTTCATTTTTACAAAATCGAACCCTGAGAAGCCTAGCTCAATTCTGGGGGTGTACACATCACCTGCAACAGTTTTTTTTACTGCAAAGCTAAAAAAAAATACATAGTGCATGCAAATAAATGTAATCATACACTACTAACTCCCCTCTATCAGATGCATTCATAACCCAGCTCACTTGCATAAGGAATTATCACTATATCTCTTATGAATTCACTGTTGCACTAAGAAAGCATTTAGCACTTTGAACTAGTTAGCACCATTCTGTATTTATAATCAAATTTACCAAAGATGATTGCTGTTTAGCTCATTATAGAACATTAGATTTTGGTTGCTGCGTCCTTATGTATAATGTTTTAATGGAATAATTTTTTATTGATCTTTAAAAAAGTTGTACTCTTCTTTGTGAGGTTGGGAAATTGGTGTGCCCTAACAAAAAGGATTTTTTTCTATCCTTAACCTACCATTATATAGTATATAATTATCCTTTAGGAGCACCCTCTACAACTTTTGTTCTTGTGTTCTGCACTTTGAGCCACCATTCTATTTTCTATCTCTTAATTTTATTAGGGTTTATTTTGGAATTTTTCATGCCAACATTTTTTTCATACACTTCTAATTCTCCTCTATCAGATGCATTCATAATCCATGAAACTTTAATATGCCTTTAAATAAACAAATAAAACCATATTGTGTGCATGAACAAACTGGAAGGATCCAGGCGGACCTTTCCCAGTATCTTTACGGAGAGAGTTTTAATACTGCGGTTCAGTGCTGCGCCAAAGCACCACCTAAAGCAGGCAAAACATTATTCCCCCCATCCGACGGCCCTGAATCAAAAGCGATGCCATTGCTATGTTCGGGGCGAGCACTCAGCCCTCTAGTGCGCCCTTATAGCTCAAGGCCTCTTCTGTTGGCGCGCCTTATATGCCACGTCGGAGGGGGGAATATTTTTTTTGCCTGCACTACCTCTTTTTCACCACTAGGTGCTGCGGCGTAGCGTTCAACTGCAGTGTTCACACTCTGTGCGGAAAGATACTGGGAAAGGACCATCCCGGCACACAGAATACAGAGTTTAGCATAGCATGGCACCTACCAATGTCTCAATGATAGAAAAAGGAAAAAACAAAGCAAAATACGATTTTGTTGATTTGTTTAGAAAACAAGGAAATAACAGTATTCAGACACTCTTGTGTGCTTTGTAACTTTTAAAACTTCAGTTTTTGGAGGGAGAGACAGCTCCATTAAATTTGCTAGATTATATAATAAATAGCTATACTATCCAACTGAATCTGTCTAGTTGCCATAGAAACACCACATAGATAATTGCTATTCTGTCATAAATGTTGCTTTTTCTAAGAGCTGCCAACATGCACTAGTATTTTAGTTAATAACAGGTTAAATGAGCCATGTCAAACAACATCATCTAATTGTTAGCTGATTTTTCAAACTGCAACACGTAAGATATTATATACCTTAACAACAGGGTAGCTCGGCTGTTCAAATAACATATTTTTGAATGCAGAAGAGTGTTGCTATTTCTCCTGTTCCTGTAAAAATTACATGCCAAGACCCTTTATTGTTTTTCTTTGTCTAAGATTAAATCTATTATTATTATTATCTTTATTTATATCTCGCCAACATATTCTGTAGCGCTGTACAGGGGTTTAGTACATGGCAAAAAACAATCTTAACACGTTATAAAGAATGGAGGGCCCTGTTTTTGAGCTTATAATCAAATGTGCATAGAGCTTGTTTCCAAGGCACGGACACAATATTGAAAACTTGCAAACTTACAATCTATCTATAGTATGTATTCCATAAATGTTTTTACTTCCTTTGGATCAATTAACAATTAATCCACACATTACTAAGATCAGAGGAGATCGTAAAAGGTTGAACTTGATGGATTTTAACCTCAATTACTACATACCCATGTAACAATGTATCTACCCATACCGTGTCTGGCATTCTTCAGCCCAAACCCGTTTTGTTGCCTTTTGTGCACATCCCTCACCGTCTGTTACACTCTTCACTTCTCCCTTTCTCTCTCTCTTTGTTCTCTCTATTCACCTATTTTATCTTACTCTCTCTGTCTTCCCCTTAGAGTAGCCCTTTCAAAACTTGAAGCCAGGGCTCTCCAAACCTGAGGAAGATATGAGTAACTGAGAGCATTCCCCTCCTTCCTCGAACCTATCTCATCTACCCTTGATCTGTCTTTTCGTATTCAGTCATACAATTGATTAGCAACACCTGCTGATAAATAACCTAATCATAGATTGCAACTATCACTGCATTTTTGGCTAACCTTAAACCTATTACCTCACACAAACTTTGGTTCATTGCATCTGTTGTTGTTCAGTCGTGTCTGAGTCTCCGTGACCCTATGGACTGCAGCACGCCAGGCAGAATTATGCTTATCCAAAGGTTTTTTTTTTGCAAGTTCCTTCTCCAGAAGACCATGTGTTGTCTGACCTCTCTGCTATGACCTGCCCATCTTGTGTGACCCTAGATGGTGTAGCACATAGCTTCCCAAGTACCTTCACCACGACAAGGTAGCGATCCAGAAGGGCCCATTGCATCTACTCAGCAACAATCTCCTGGTAATTGTCCTACCATAACTCACCTGTACTATGTTGTAGTGTCAGTTTGCACTATGACTAATTATACTGTTGTTGTAATTATGTATATATTTTTTTTTATTTTATCTATCTATCTATCTATCTTTCTATGTGTGTGTTTTTGTTTTTAATACCGATATAAACATATTTATATCACCTTTACTTTATGCAAATGATGGCTCTTCCAAGGTAGATATAAAGAAATATGCATATATAAAATTATGAATATATTTTGCTTTTCTAATGTAGAAAAGTGTACAGGTGCATTAATATATTACATTCATCTTAATATTCTCTTACATTTATACACCAGAAAATATGTACTAAAACAACAAAACAAGCACTCAGCATTTCTACGTAGAAAATGCATTTTCAAATATTAAAAAAAACACATTATTTTGTAATATTTCCATCACAATTACAAAGATTGTGCTTTGGGCAAAAATCTGAACAAATATATTTTAAATGGGTATTAATGCCTTTCTCGGAGTTGCACTTTTTGCTTGTAAACTGCAGCACAGTAACAGACTTTTTTAGCCATCGGCAAACTCATCCAAAGGCGAGGAAGAGAAAAAACCAAGTCAGGGTAAAGTAATAACAAATTAACACGAGCTGGCTGCGTACAATCACCTGCATAAATTGTAGCATTATAAGGATGATGCTGCAATAAACTTCTTAAAGGCACACCACATTTCTATCATTTAAAAGAGCATGCTTTATACATTACAAAAGTATATAACATGAAAATAAGTTATTAATTTAAGAAATATAACACTAAAGCAGTGTACAAAAAAAGATAAAAGCAAAGTGTTTGATTTTATTTATTATTTACTTTGCAACAAGTTTATTTTGCGTAAAAACACTTACAATCAAGCAGCCACATTAAATTCCAAGCCCGTAGCGGCAACGGCACACCCACAAAGCCTGCGGGCTTGAAATTCGACGGAGTTACAGTGCTATTACATTTAACTATGCCGCGACCAACGGCCAGAAACGCAAACCCGTAAACTATTCTTGCTCACGTTGCATGTGCGGCCGTTACCATGATCAATTAGTCAAACCCGTAGTTACGGCTTTAGACGGGGCCAATAGTAAAAGAGATCGTCATCATTACGTCACTGAAAAATGAAGGTTAGATTTCACAGCCTTACGGGTCTCAATTACGAGTTACGATCGGACTCGCATTTCAGAAATAATGCAATATTAATAAATCAGTAATTATGATATTCTAGTCCATGTGAGTTCCATTATATGTATTAACACATTGATTGCCGGGATCGATATATAACACGGAAATTAAAAGGAAATAAAAGTATTTCATATTGCAGATTTGCGAGCTTGAGAATGTTGTTCTATTAATTTGAATACCTAACAACACTTTTCCTTTATTTATAAATACAGTAGTGTGATTATATTTGCATTTAAAGTGGTACGGATAGGACTTTAACCCCCCTCATTATGATTAAAAAATGAGCCAAACAACTATGTGGTAATAAATGGCTTCATATGCTCACTATCCTTCAATAAAATAATTTTTTTTGCATGATCAGTCATATTTTCTAAATAAATGCCCAAATTTCACAATTTCGCCAGGGTATGCAAATTTTTTATCACAACTGTATATATATATATATATATATATATATATATATATATACATTATGGGTCAAAGCTTTCATGGGAAAGACATACTTCTTTAGAAGAATGCATTATTAAGTTTAGTTTTGCTATTTTTTTGCATCCTCTATTCATTTAATCCAATCGGGACCCCCAGCATTGGGGGTGGTTAATCTTAGGTGCCAGGAGGGTACTTGAAATACCCCCATAGCAGGGGTTAACAAGTTGACTGCCGCGGGGGTCCCGATCGGACCCCGCAGCAAGGGTTAATATTCAGAGGCTGCGGGGGGCCTGCTGGGGACCACCAGCATAGGGGGGTTAATTTTAGGTGCTGGGGGGGAGTACTTGGAGTACCCCCGTGGCAGGGCTTGTATTTAGAACTGCCATGAAGCTCCCAATCGTGACCCACATAGCAAGTGATTATGTGGGAAACCTGCAAGGTCATCTTGCAGGCTTTCACTTGATCTGTTCAGCCATTGGCTGAGTCAAACACATTGCTCCGTGTTTGACTAATTGATCTTAGCAGGGTCATGCATGCAACATGGGAGAGACTGGGCTACGAGTTGGCGTGTCTCGCACGTTGCTCGCAGTCCTTCTAAATTAATTGCGCCGTAACTTTGGAGCTTTTGATGCACGTAGGGCTTAAGAGCTACACTTGCGACATATGAGGTTGGAATTGAATAGGGCTATTGGACAGCAATTGTTTACTTAACTCAGTAAGAAGCACATAGAAACACAGAGAGTATGTTTTAACCTATCTATATGCTCTGAGCAGGAGTAGCTGAGGTTGGCCCCAGAAGGCCAAACAAAGACAAACAATTGAGACCACCTCGGTCTTTCTAATTCACTATCCTAGGACACAGAAGGGAAATCATCAAATCCAGTATGGCTCTCCAGAACCCATCCCTAAATACTTCTGCCTTATACGATAGCAAAGCAATTGAAAGGTCCTACAAGAGTTTTCCATCATTTCATGCCATTGTAACTTCCTGGGGAGACGGGATGCGGGGAGGCATTGTGACTCATACAGCAAGCCCTACAAGTGCCTAGGAAGCTTCGAATGAGGACTAAAGTACTACTGTAATTCATAGAAAATTATTCATTTATATTAAATTAATTAAGTCTGCTACAAAAATAATTGACAATTTGTTGACAATAGTGTTGGAGTAGAATTGTTTCAGGAGTTGATGCAGTTGTAAGAGCTGAAGATAACTTGTTTTTCATTTTTTATAAAACTAATGTTATTATTATATGTCCTTGCATTTTTCACTAAACTCTGTTCCCCATTATGGTCAAGCTTTGATCTGAACTAGTCTATTCTTAATGGGATACCACCTATGTATCAAAGGATGGTGTGATTTGCTTCAAAGTGCTCAATTTCCTTTGGGGAAGATTGCCATCGCTCTGTAGAAGAAACTAAATATATAATTTGTACTGTGAAATGTGCTGCTTTTTCCAATGTCAAGACCTGGGGGGATATATTAAGCACTTTCTCACCTGAGATGAGGTGAGAAGAGCTGAGATAAAGTGAGAAGGACGATTTTTCCACATAGGAAATCAGGAGATATCGTGAGATGCTTAGTAAGTTCCCCTTAAAGTAATTGATATAGCATTACTAAAATCCCTGTGACATATCCAGAATACAAGTTTCAGCATCTTTGTTTATAGCAATTAAATAAAACATTTTAACTATATATGCTATAATGAAAGTACATTGCAGAATCATTATGATCATTTAGTTATAGCAATAAAAATAAAGGTACTTATATGATATCCTGAGAATTTTTTATGGCAGCGAGTCTGCATGAATTTGCAATTTAATTACTGTACATTACATTTGTATAAATGGAAATACTTGTGCATTTAAGTATGTGTAAATGAAAGTTAACTGAGTGATCATGATGAGTTTAAAAATAGGCTTTTGCTTACAAAGAAAGTAATTTAAAGCATCATTTGTGATGAGAATAAAGCAATGTTATGTGGCGCACCCACTAAGCTCTGTTTTCTTTTCACATTTAATATGAGTGAGGAGATGTGATTATTAGAGTAACTGTTATATTGTTACAGGGTTACATTTAATACGTTCAATTAAACAACTGCAAACTATATGCAACCTTCAATCAAACTTTCTTCTCTATGTTATCCTAGAGAGTATATTCTCCCCTTGTGCGCCTGCTCTGACCCTTTTTGTTACTGACTGCCCAAATCTTCTGCTTTTTGTTGCCTTGTTTTCATTCACTCTTTTTTTCCATTTTTTTTTCTGCCCCCTGCTTTTTGCATCCCTGTCCCATGGCTCTTTTATTTTCATCCTATGTAACAGTACAACAAGTAAAAATTGGGGTAGCATTCACAGATTATGATCCCAGCAGAGTAAGGAGGTAGAGTGTATGTATAAGTTAGCCATGCTCAATGGTTCCTTATTGGCTTCTGATCATTTACATTTCCATTAGTTCTGCACATCATTGACATATCAATAAACATATTTTGCAGTCATTGTGCTTACTTTCTGGGTTACATCAATTTATCAATTTTATCAAAACTGTTATCTTTGACTACTAATATAGACCTATAATGCCCATTATCCCCTTCTGGATCATAACCTTGTCGTAGTGAAGGGGCTTGTGTACTTCAATGAAGTTTTGAGCTTTCATGTAGGGTCACCCAAGATGGGCAGGTCATAACAAAGAGGTTAGAAAAATTGTGGTCCACTGGAGAAGAAACTGGCAACCCACTCCAATATCTTTGCCATGATACCCTTATGGATAAGAACAACCGGAGACATAATGGTTGTACCTGGCGTGGTCATTATTGGGCATCATTTGAAAATTATAGCATGCTATAAATTAAAGACCATTGCATGTGATTTAGAGCTGGTGAAGTAAATCTTACTGCATCTTTGGTCTGGATTATACCAACCCGGCTCTATTGTATTTTGTTAAAATAGGAAAAAAAGGAACAATGAAGGCTAGAGGCTGCAGGTGCAGAATGCCGTAATAGTTTACAAGGAATATATTATCAAGTAGCAATAAAGATATTTCCAACTGTGCTACAGGACCTTTGTATTTATAATCATGGAAATAGTCTAAATTATTAACCAAGTGACTCACCATGCCTTGATGTCTGATGAATTAGGATTTTAATATGGGAAAAGGGCACATATAAAATAGATATGTTCCAGGCACCCTCAAAAACTGGTGGCTGCACAAACACAAATTAAATTGCAAACTTTCAGTTCTTTGTAAAATACTTTAGACAGCTCTCTAGTCAAGATTGTTTGACAAATCTGACATGTTCTCTGTTATTTAGCACTTATCCATATAATAATAAGGAACAATAGTTTTGTCCTTAGGCAATTTTTCAATTTCAACCAAAGTGCTTTACACAAAAAAAAAAAACATAATTAATTTCAGAGCTGTGTAGAAACCAACAGGCAGAGGAAACAACCCTTTTCCCATCATGCTAGATGTTAGGTCTGGATTGTTTACTGGTTCTGAACTACTGGCTCCATAAAGAATATGACATACAATTCAGACTACCATAACATACAGTTCATAATGTTCTAACACTGTGTGCTCAAATGTATTACTTTCAGTTGTTTCTTATAGCTGCCTATCTCCTTCATCCCCATGTCCCCTTATCCTCCAAACCATTCTCAATTTTGACCTCTCCTTTCCCTGAAAATAGCAAACAAAAGAAAGTGTCAAGACATACTGCAAAATTTTTCGGACATTTACATGCCTTTCAAGCTCCCCTTAGACTTTGATTGTTTAACCCTAACTTCCCTGATCCATTTTCCTCAAAAGCCATTACCATTAACGATGTTGATTTAAAGAAAAATGAACCAAGGTGTCACATAGAAATTGAGGATGAAAAAAAACTTTTAGTTCATCAAGTTCAACCTTTTAAAATCTCCTCTGATCTGCAGTATTCATTTTAATTATTAATTGTTAATTGATCCAGAGGAAGGCAAACAGGGAAAAAAAACAAGTGAAACTTTGCCAATTGTCTCAAAAGGGAAAAAATAATTCCTTCCTGATCCCAGATACTGGCAATCAGACTCCCTCCTGGATCAATACTCTGATTAACCAGGATAACCCTTTTTATTTATAAACATGTCCACCTCCTTTGGTAATATAATTCCACAATGTAACCACCCTTACTGAAAACCCCTTTTTTTATTTTAAGGTGGAATCTTTTTTCTTCTAACCTCAAAGGATCTTTTCTTGTCAGTTGAAAACCCCTTGGCACAAAAAGTTCACTTGACTTTATATTGACCCTGGATGTATTTATTGAATGTAATCATATCCCTTCTTAGATGCCTTTTTTCTAAAGAAAATAAGTTTAATTTGATTTGTCTTTCTTCATAACTGAGCCCCTCCATTCCTCTTATTAGTTTTGTTGCCCTTCTCTGTTCTTTTTCCAGCTCTAAAATGTGCTTTTTATGAAGTGGTGCCTAAAATTGTACTCCATATTCTAAATGAGGGCGTACTAGGGATTTGTATAGTGGCAGAATTATATGTGCTTCACTTGCTTCTATACCCTTATTAATACAATACTAATATTTTACTTGCCTTTGCAGCTGTTGCTTGGCATTGAGCGCTATTACCTAAGTGGTTGTCCACAGGTACTCCCAAATCCCTTTCAATATCTCCATCAAGAGATTGCATAGATATTTTTCCTTCCTAAATGCATAACTTTACATTTATTCGTATTAAATCTCATCTGTCATTTAGTTGCCCATTTCTCTAATGTATGCAAATCCCTTTGGAGGGAAAGGATATCCTTATTTGATTTAACTACCTAGCACAGCTTAGTGTCATCAGCAAAACTGGAGACACTACTTTCCAGTCCTACTTCTAAGTCCTTAATGAATATGTTGAAAAGGAGAGGACCTAATACTGAGCCCTGAGGAACCCCACTTACCACATTTGTCCAATCTGAGAATTCCATTTGCAAAAACCCTTTGCTTCCTATCTTTTAGCCAGAGCTCAATCCATGAGCAGATATTTACTGCAATTCCTGCATACTTTAGTTTGCAAAAACCAAAAAGATTACATCCACTGACTTGTCGCGATCCAAGTCCCTACTAACCTCCTCATAGAATTTAATTAGATTTGTTTGACATGACCGATCTCTCATGAAAGAAAAGCTTTCCCACTACAGAAGTGAAGTTCACTGGTCTATGATTCCCCAGATTTGCTCTTGCTCCCTTCTTAAATATAGGTATCACCTTTGCTTGTCTCCAGTCATCTGGTAGAGACCCTGTGTTGAGTGAATCTTGAAAAAATCGATATATTGGTTTGGCTATTACAGAACCCAGTTTCCTCAGTACCCTTGGATGTATTCCGTCAGGACCTACTAATGTCTACTAATAATTCCTTGTATATTACAGTACAGCTAGTGAATGACCATTCATATCTATGTCTGCTTTTTGAATGGTCAGAATGCGATAATGTTGTATCATTTTACCCTGGTAAATCTTTGTAAATAATGTATACCATGTCTTCATTAATTAAAAAAAAACTATAAATACATTTCATTGCTATTGTATAACTAGACATTTACAACAAACTATGATTAAAATGTTATGTATAGAATTATCACTGCAAAAACACAGAGTGAGAAACATAAACCTGATGACAAATACCACTTAGTAGTGTGCCCTGTGGGTTGGTGCCTACTCAGTGTGCTGTTTCTTGTGTTTATTCACTTTCTGTCCACAAGATTTTGCTCACTTGGGCCACTTCAGAAGATAAATCTCCAGAAGCAGGCCAAAACTAAAATGCCAGGCAAGTCTCTGCATGGAAGGAATAGCAACCCCCAGCCATGACTAGCTTTCAGCAGTGAGAAGCTACTGATCTGCCTAGGAAGAGGGGGGAATGAAAAAATCAGTATAGTAATATCATAGTAATCAACATATTCATATTATAGAATTAATATAGTGTGCGGTTATAAAATGTGGTATTATTATGAGCTTAAGCACTTACAATACTAAATAGCCGCTATGCTGTGAGTGGAGAGAAATTCTTGGAGAATTCTGTGATGTGAACGTGGCTAGTGTTTTTCACACAAAACTCACCTAAAACAACTTGATGGCAAAGGCTCAAGATGGGATGACAAATTAGGACATATATTTAAGGTAATATGGTGATGACTGTTAAGAAGCTTTCGTGTCTGTTATCTGTTGCTGTTGTGGTCCTTGAGGATGACTTAACATTCATATCTATGGCTGCATCCCTTAAAATATTTTAGTACTGTTGTGTAACTTGGGCACAATATCTTACACGTGTTGTGTTATTAGTTTTGACAATGTCATGCTACCACTTTGAAGTGACTACTCTCTTATACTTGTCCTGACTTAAATGGCGCATGGAGAAATTGATGATGAAAAAGATGTCTAGTGTCAGCCAAATAGCAAAAATGTGATTCTTTCAACTTTATAATAGTTTCCTATATTTGGAATAAATGCATATTCTCTATGACTTGCCATTTCAATCCAATGACATCATCAACACTATTAACATTTTATATATAATCATCCTGCAGATAATGCTTACATGACTCATGTGCAGTTGAACCAATATCTGTCCCACTTTCCCTAAAAAGAAAAAAAAAAACATCTCCTGCGTATTACGCCTTCCAGCTAGAATTTTCTCCCTGCTGTGAGCATTTCTTTTTATAAATTGACAGCTCTTCAAAATCTCCATCTTGATTGAGCGCCCTTTTATTTTTTTTTGGCTTGAGGGAAAGTATCATAAACGTTGCCCTTGACTCTTAGCTTGCATTGTGTTTATTATATAGTGTCAGTCATCTGATTTTTCACACTCCGGAGTGCAGGACAGATGCACGCCAAGCCCTATGAGCTGGAGTATACTGTTCTGTTATCTAGTTATAGCCCGTAAAAATGATGCATTTTCTGTTTAATTTCAAACATATGGATATTTATATTTAAATGATGCATGCACATTTAAACTTTCTGCATGCATTTATCATTAATATATTCCACTGCCTCTTCTAAGTTCATCACCATTCAGATATTTTATGGTGCTTTATATTTTATGACTATCAAGTTGAAGGCAGTTACTAACGTTGGCAGGGGGTAGAGCTCCTGGCTTTTCCCAATATTCTAATACCCTTTTTAGAAGAACATTATGGTAGTTATTATTTCTGGAGCATAAATCATGTTGCACTTTAGAACGAGCATACAAATTAATGATAAATAAAAACACTCACCAAAAGAGCGCTGTTTAGCTAAGTGGTTGCCATGTTGAAGCAGATTTAGGCAATTTATAAAAGAACATAACTAGCAGCAAAGACATAAATGGGTAAACTGTTTTAAGCATGGCACAGTATTGGATGTAAAGTGATTAAACATCTACTGCACCTTTCTCATCTCACTTTAGAGGCTTTCAAATTATCATTTTGTTTATAAGTATTATAGTTAATAGCAGTGCTTCCAGCAGAGAGAAGCAGCTGCAAAACTATTTTGCTACAGTTAATTAATTCTTCCCAACATGTGCCATATTAAATGTCTCCATTTTAACAATAAATGAACCATTTCTATCTCCACCAGCATTCACTGCACATTCTGGCTGTATCTGCTTTAGACTGTACCTGTCTCAGTGGGAATAGATTTTTCGAGACTCAATTATATTTGACAATTAAAAAGCATTCCACAATAGAAAATAGTCCAGGTCATGGACAATTTCCAATATAAAAAAAAGAGCAGTTTATTATTATCAAGAATCAAATGCCAAAGTGTACATAATAACAGGCTGGAGATTACAATGTGTTTATGTTAACTCAATGTTAAAGACTATTATAAAGGAGGGAATACAACTCGCAGTTAATGTTTGTTCATATATAGCAAATATCCATCTGTTTCGTAAAAATATTTATTCCTTTATTGTGAAATTCCTTTAACCTCGTAGTCTTAGCATATTTGTTACTGTATGTAAAAATATCACATATATAGTTGTGGATCTTTGCGACTGTTCGGGAACGTTTGCGATGTTGGTAACGCAGTTGTGTCCGTCGCAAAGCGAGGGATGCAACCGAAAGCCTCATGAAGTGAGGTTTGCTATCAGCGCAGTACTTAGGCTGCATTGAGCACCAAAGGCGCTCATTGCAGCCTGAGGTGCAGTACTTAGGCTGCAATGTGCGCCAAAGGCGAGCTGGACATGCGTAACTCTAAAAACCCACCCAAAAAATGAAATCATGTACAAAAAATTATAACACACTCACACACAGCACAGGAGGAGGCACAGGAAGCCTGGGAGTGAGGTTACAAGTAAATTAGACCCATATTTGGTGATTTAAAAAAAAAATGGTGGCCGAAAAACATAACATTTCAGAAACAGCATGAAAGCGAGGCTCAGCAACACCAGGCTCGCAGAACTTACATGACGCTGAAGACAATAACAGTTAAACAAACAAAGCCAGGCACGCAGGACTTTGAAAATAAAATCAACGGCAGTCCCCATGCGGAGCGCAAAAATTCACCACACACACAGGAGGAGAAAATCACAGGAAAGGGATGGGGATGGGGATGCTGCAAACAGACACATGGGCGCTTATTGCGAGCCAGAGGCTTGCAGGAGAGGCTTGCAATGAGTGCCAAAGGTGTTCATTGCAAGTCCCACAATGAGCGCCAAAGGTGCTTAGAGGAGCAAAAGCCTCACATTGTGTGGCAAACAGCATTCCCAGCCTTACAATTTTTCCTCCCATCATTTTTGACTGGCAAGTTCCTAGTGACATATAAAGGCCAGTGATAAGTATTCTTTGTTATATTATTATTATTTTTTTTTTATTATTATCCTTTATTTGTAAAGCACTAACATGGGTTAAGTACAAGGCAAAAACAAAAGTAATATATTGCAAAAGAATGGAGGTCTTTGAGCTTAAATCAAATGCACATAGTGTTTGTTTCCAAAGCACATTACAAGACTGAAAACTCACAAACTTGAAATCGTTATATCAGTTATAAACAGTGGGATAGTCATGAATGTCCAGTATTCCAGATGAATAATCAGAGTATTGCAGCTTAAAGTGATAACTTTTTTATTGGACAAACATTTTAGATAGAGTGTCAAGTATTATTGCTACTGACTTGATAAAGAGAGGTGTATTTCTCGAAAACTTGTCCCCCTAACTAAAATGTGTGTCCAATAAAAAAATGTATCTCTTTATACTGCAATATTCTGATTATTCATTTGTTATATCAGAAATATGGTATTTTTAGTTACAGGCTTATTTGCTGAATAACTTGATATACATGTGTGAAATATCCCTTTAAGACAATGAGGATGATGGATGATGCTGGATGATCAGTGCTCATACAGTATTTTCTTGAAAGTTTTTACAGCGTGTGTCTCAACTACAATATTCATGTGCAATGATAAACCTCATCAATGCTTTGGCAATGAGTATGTGACTCCTAACACCTTAACATGTAACATGATTTACTGAAAAATTAAGAAGCATGGTCAGCAAAGTAACAAAACCATGCAAAAATATAATCACTAGGGTGCAAATTGATCCCAGGGGGACTTGAGTATAACTAAAAATGAAACCAAAAAAACTGTAAGACTGTAGAAAATGCATAACACATACTTAGCACTCATATCTGGTCAGTACAGCAGAACAACTATCATTTTAGAGAAAGGATTCTGTAATAATTGAATTCCTGAAATGTAGTTAACAAAAATAGTGCATAAAAGGAGGAGAAAAAAGGGTTGATGTTTACAGTTTAGTAATTATTTTACATTTTAGTCTTCCAATAGATAATCCTACCTGCTGTCAAACCATAAAGTAATTTAATACAGTTATGTATATATACAGTTGAATACAGTTATACACAGACGTTATGTGCATGTATGTTGTTGGTGTGCAATGTATGTGGTTCACTAATTAGGGATCAACACACTACAATGTTCTATTTCAGATCTACTTAAAAATAGAAAATAATATATCACTAAATAAAAAAAGAGGCAAGATGAAGTTCCCATCTTGTCCACCTAGTAGGACATCTGACAGGGGCTGCTGGGGGAGGTGGAGGCTGTCCAACAGCAGCTGCGACAGGCGGGGGTGTTGGAGGGCCATGTGGTGGAGGGCCGTGTTGGTGAGATCTCTCCTCCTGTGCGGTGGAGTGTGATGTAGACTGTCTTTGGAAATGTTAAAGCATTCCTGTGAAGAGGTGCAATATCCTATAATTTGAGGTAATGTGTCTCAAGTTCAACTGCAAGCTGGCGATGGTGCCTTTGCTTTCATGCTTGATCTGCCTGACCTCTCTGTAAGCCCTCCAACCCCAGAATATGCCTGCCCAACTCCTCTTGATGCTGCTGGATTTTACTGTGCAGTTCTTCCTCCACCTTCAATGTGGGAGAGTGTGGCTCTGGGACAGTGGTGGATTCAGCCAGGCGGTAATCTACAGGTGGTGCGGTTGGAGCCAGTGGTGACAGTGGCTGGGGGAGCAGCAGACTGAGTCCCAGTTTCTTACCAATAGGAGCAGGTAGGAGGAGGTTTTTTCGGGTCAAAGTCTAGCCTTCTTGCCTAGATGAACTCATCCATTGCCAAGAAGAACTGAATGCCCTCAGTAGTAATGGCTGTTCCACTGCTCAGTGGTACTGGCGATGCTGTAAAAGAAGAACAACATGATTTATTTTCTAATTCTCATAAACATAACTTCAATGAGTGATTGCATCTACAGATTTCAAACTTGGGTTGCATAGGTAAGGATTAGGAGGCAGTAATTGGGTAATCCGTGTTTTTTGTCAGCCTCATAAACACCTTTCTGCCTGAGGCAGATCCCATTCTTCCCCACTTGCCCCAGAGGCCTTCCCCAATGTCCCTAGGTCTTGTGTGCCTATTCTGGGGGCACATGAATTCTTCCCCTCTCCTTTTCCCCTTAATATCACCTCGCCCTCTCTCTTCTCCATGCCATGCCTTCACCCCTCTCCTCTTTCTCCTCCTCTTCCTGCCTCTACTACTCTGCCCCCTCTCTTCTCCTCTCCCTGCTTTTAGAAATTAATAAAATATATCCTATAAATTTATATGAAACTATTCTTCAGTGAAATCCACCATTTTGGTATATGCCAGTGCTTTCAGCTGGGCTAAAATGAAAGATAAATAAAGTTGAGAGAAGAAGCTCAGGAAAGAAAATGTGATATATTTAAAGGTTATGATCATTGTTTTTTTTTTATTTCTAAAAATATTTTGCCCATTACACAGTTGAATTATTTCAAAGACCATATAGAACAAATGAGACCACAGTGGTCCTTTAAAATCTTATCTCTTGAGAACAGACGTACTTTACAATGTCAATGATACAATAGAACAGAAAACAAATCTCATTTTTAGACATTTTCCTTTATTATGAATAAAAACTTTCTATGGAAATCTGCAATTTCTTTGCTGATTCTTCCTAAAACCACATTTGGAAAATTAGAATCCGGACTCTAAAAACATCGACACTAAATAGATCCCTTTGTGGAGATACACAGTTACTAAGCTAACACTTAGGAATGCGATTTGCAGGCAATAGTTCAACTCTTTAGACTCTGCTAATACAAATTATAGAATAGCACAGCATTTTCAGTGCACCAAACGAAAGCTATCTGTCTGTGTTCCAGCTTGTTAAGCCTTTAGCAGGCCAGTCAGGATTTCCAATAATGCAGACTCCTAGCATTACTGCTTCAGCTCTTTGGAAAATTCCAAGGGCAAAAGTGTAATTGCAAACTGGAAGGCATGGACAGTACAGGAAAGGATTACTTCCTATGTGAACAAGTTGGAAAGGCTAAGAAAACGTCATCAAAAAGTTTCAAACTGTCCCAGTAGCAATATTGTTAAAGAATCTATTAATGCAATTGGATATTGAAGTAAAATCACTTTTTCTAACTTAAATGTCTGCCAATAGTAGCTCTCTTCTAGTGTCTACTTGGTGTTTTTCACAAAATCTCTTATCTGTATTGATCAAGCTTCACCATTCGTATGATAAAATCAATAGATGTGGCTTCTTAGGGTATACCAGATACATTAAATATAATTACTAATAGGAGCAGGTGGGAGGAGGAGGGTTTTTGGCTCAAAGTTTAGCCTACTTGCCCATATGAACTCATCCATTGCCAAGAAGAACTGATCCCCCTCACTAATAATGTCTATTTCACTGCTCAGTGGTGCTGGTGATGCTGTAAAAGAAGTATATAACATATTTTGTTTTCTAATTCTCATAAACATAACTCCAGTGAGTGTTTGCATCTACAGAAAAAGAAGAAAAAAAATACTTAAAAGTTTAGAAAGTGCATATCTAACATGGCCATCAACATCCTTATGAAATGGAGATGGTAAGTAGCAGTATTTCTAAGACAGATTAATTAACATTGCACTTATATAGTATTACAAGATAAAGTATACCCTAGCTATGTGCTGATAAAATAATATACTAATAACCCATATATCGCAAGCATTTTTGCTTACTGGTTGTATTATCTAAGAAACAAACTTTATCAGAGGTTCCATAATTGTGGCCAGTGGACTTGAAATTTTCCATGAGAATACAGAAAATATGTGATAAAATTAAGAAAACTGATAAAAATACATTAAAAAGCAGTACATAGATACTCAGTTGCATGGTTTCTAACTGCAAAAGGCTACAGTCACTAGTGCATAATGTAAATGTGGACCTTCATTGGCCATTTATATAGTGTTAGGTATAGAGAAGTGATGCTGCTTTTTTTGGTAAAAGTTAAAAAAGCAGAGTAAGTAAATAGTGGTGAAAAAGTAAAAGTGTAGAATGAGTGTCTCAAACTTATATATAGGGTTGTTGCAATTGTAAAACTCCTACCACAATTAGTAGTGTACAGGATTAGGACATTATTAGATGGTCTCTCCCCTGGGTCTTTTTCCTCCCCTCTCCCTCCCTGTGTCTCTTTCTCTCCCTCTCCCTCCCCTTTGTCTCTTTAACCCTTCTCCCTCCACTGTGTCTCCCCCCCACTCCCTCTCCTGTGTCTCTTCCCCCGTGTCTATTCCCCCCTCTCCACTCCCCTGTGCCTCCCCCCCCCCCCTCTACCCGGTGTCTTCCTCCCCCCTCCCGTTTTCCAATCCAGCTTGCGGCTATTGTCGCGAGCTGCACAACCGCGGCTCTGACGCGCAATGCACGCACACTATGTGCGTTGGCAGCATCCGAACAAAGCGCACAGCTCTGTAGGGACTTAGGAAGTAAGTGTGTAGACTCCCATGGAGCGTTACACTTATGACAATTATATTAGTGATTGCATTAATTTTACAACCTGGTAAGGTAAGGATCTTGCAAGTTCGGCTGCAAATTTATATGGATCGAGAACGACTAGACGTGCAAGCCGGGTACCTCAGAGGCAGAGGCAACAGAGATCAAATTGCCAATGTCCAATGGATAATAGAAAAAGCAAGAGAGTTCCAGGAAACATTTAACTTCTGCTTCATAGACTATTCTAAAGCCTTTAACTGTGTGGATAAGAACCAAATGTGGCAAGTTGTAGGGGGTACCAGACCATATCATCCCCCTCCCGAGGAATCTGTATGTGGACCAAGAAGACATGGTCAGAACCAAAGATGGAACAACTGAATGGTTCAAGATCAGGAAAGGAGTGTGACAAGGTTGTATATTGTCCAATTCTGTATATCATTAAAACATTTACCCAGAAGATTTAGTACTACCATTTGTCATTTGAAGGTTTTAATACACAAATACACAGTTTTATCTATGAATTCCATTTATACATCATTTTATCTTCATAATGTGTTTAAAAAAAATATTGTACAGTCTTTTTAGAAGAAAATAAACCATTCCTGCAAAATGACAAAAGCCATGTCACTATGATAAATATGTCAATTTGTATGAGTGAGAAATATTTTCTCATTGTGAATGCTAAATCCCAATGTGTCCAAACACCTTAAAAGTGCCACACATATCAAATTTTTAACATTCAAGACCTTGATTAATCACCTTTACATGGCAAAGTAATTCATTTTTCACATTTCCCTTATCTTTAAATGTTCTTTCAAAGCAAATATGTGACATTTAATTTCACTGTGTTATTTAGGGCACTCAGATTCAATAAAGCTACACCATGTATTAACGTTCTGGCAGCTCACACCTACTGCATTTTGGAGAAGAAGTTGTTCTGTAATTGATCAGAATTACTACTTTACACTAAACATATTACAGATTAACACAATGGTAGAAGTTGGGATAAGCAACTGAATATAAATGTTCCCATTTCCAATATTTTCTGTAGAAATATTTATCAAACTGAGTTCAAAGTTATCCAAGCTTGAAAATAGTTGCCAAGAAAACAAAGGAATTGGAGGTTCCTATTTTTTAGCATCACTTATAATTACTATGTATTCCCAAACCAAGTTGTTGTTTTTAAGTTATTCTTAAAGATCATGTAAATCTGGCTATACATTGTTTCTAAAGTGATTAATTCCTGAGACACTAAGGATTATCTGTACCTTGTCTTTGTGTGGGTTGGTCATTCGTGTACAACTCTCCATAACCTCATGGACCGCAACACACCATGCTGATCCCCTTGGTATTCATGGCAGAGATACTGGAGGGGTTTGCCAGTTCCTTCTCCAGTGGGCCACAATTTGTCTAGCTCCTGGTATTCCCAGGTGGTCTCCCATCCAAGTACTGACCAGGCCCAACCATGCATGGGTGGTGTGGCCTCTTGGTTCCCTGACTGGCATTGAACCCAGGTTGCAGTGGCGAAGGTACCGAAACATAACGACTGGACCACCAGGAAGTCCTGTACCTTATAACTATGCAAATTAGTGGCTCCTGAAGACAAATTAACTGCTTTCATGTGCTAATTAAGATTATAGTCTCTCTGGTATCAACAACAATGACTCTCTATACAGTAGTGAAGCTAGTAAATAGGGGGCCCCGGTGCAAAAAAAAGTAATTGCCCTCCCCTCAACGGGAGGGGGCAGGCAACATTTTTTTTGCACTTCACATAACCCCTCCAACATCAACGTAGTACATATATAAAATATATATTAAATAGAAAAAATAACTATATAAATATATAAATATTTGGGTCTTTGTTTACATATATAAGTGTACATATACATATATACAGTATATGTGTGTGTATAAATATGAGTGTATATATATACTGTATATATATATATATATATATATATATACACACACACAGACACATACATACTCATATACAGACATCCATGAGGGGCCAAAGGATGCTGAGGGAGGCTACAGAGGTTCTCAAGAGGTCACAAGAAGTCTGCGGGGGCCGTGGAGGCCACAGGGCCTGCAGGGGGCCCCTGGGGCCTGTGGAGGGTTACAGTGGGCCATACGGGGCTGCAGGGGTCCCACGGGAGCTCCGCAGGGGCCATAAGGGGATGTGTGGGCCACAGGGCCTGCAGGGGGCATAGGGGCCCTCTGGGGCCTGTTGGGGGCCAATGTGAGCCATAAGGGGCTGCAGGGAACTCGAGGGGCCACAGGGGGATGGCAGGAGCCACAGAAGATCTGCAGGGGCCACAGGGGATCCATGGCAGCCACTGGGTGCCCACAGGAGACCCGCAAGAGGCCCGCAGGTGTTACAGAAGACCCCCAGGAGGTCTGCAATGGCCGTGGGCAACCCATGGGGGGCCCACAAATTTCAGGGGCCATGGTGCCTAGCACTGTCTGCACCGGCAGTAGCTCCGGGTCTGTCTCTAATGTCATCATGCAGTTAGATTACCTTCCCCACTATTATCAAGCCATCAGAGCAACAAATTAGCACATTGAGCAACCCATTCGCATATAGGAGCCACACAGTAATAGTGTTCCCTTTAATTTAGCTTATCCTACTTCAGCAAACCATAAAGGTCCCCCATTTTCCCATATTTAGATATTCCAAAGGTTCACTACAAGACAGTACATAGATTAATGTGCCTTGTCTGACTTTGTAACTTGTCCTTGAGATCTTACATTTGTATGTGAGGTAAAAGCAAAAAAGATTACTGTACACACTTTTCTTATACAGATAATGCAAATGCATGAAATTTACATTTTAGTATTTTTAAAACCACTTTTATCTGGTGATGTAGGATTAAAGTGTGTGCGGATATTATCCCTTTGTCGAGTAATTTGACAAGTATCTCCTGTGTGGCTACCATAATAAAAAACTTACTTGTTGACCACGGGTAGAAATTTCCTGTGAACATGGGAAAAGGGCTCCTACAATTTGTACTTCTGGCTCCTAAATATGTTTCCAAGGTATAATGTATCACTATGAAGTGATTTTTTTCCTGGCTCATAGAAAATGATTTTTAGATATTTTGGCCCTGCTTACAACTATTTTTACAATGAGGTTGTACACTATTATTAAAATGTTCATACTAGAACGTGTGCATATATCAATTAGTTTCATGCTATGGGCCTTTACAGTTCTTTTATCACATTTTGTCCTAAGCTTTCCCTCTCATGAAGTTGATATAAATGAAATTGCCATAAATATATACTTGGACTGAACGTTTTCTACTGAATTCTACATGATAACACTGATAGTTTATCCTTAGTGCCATAGTGCCCCTCTTACCATGGTTCAGTAGATACACGAGAAGTGATTGGCTATAGAGGTCTATTTTCTGTTCAGTGTCTATAATTATTTGATTATCTGAACAAAGGCTTTTTATCACACAGTTTTTATGATAAGTACCTATGTATTGACCTCCTTTGTCAAACTAATCATAATCAACTTTTTATGTTGTCTATAATTTGTCTTTTCCACTCCATTCTTTCCTTTTTTGCTTTACAAATAAAGGCTAATTGTAATAATATAATTATGATTACTGGAGTTATGAATGAATACAAAGCACAATGAAAATATATCCACATCTAGTTGAAATATTATTATATACAAAGGAAAATACCCGGAATATATACTGTATGTGGTGTACCTAAAGCAGTTATAAAGCATGGAACTCTTGGTGTTCATCTTGTCTAACCAGGGGTTCCATGAGAAGATGATCCTTGGAAGACTCTGTAGTGATTTTGAAAGAAATATGAAGAGAGTAGTTGTGGATTTTAGGTAATCATTTTAAGGGACAGAGTCGGGTTTGAGAGGTCCCATGCTAGTGAGACCCTGGGATTATAAGTGCTTTTGGAGACCAAAAAGCGTCAAATAACCAAATTAGACTTGATTAAATGGTTACTGTTGGATCTCCCCCAAGGTTGACTAGTAGCTACTTGAGTTCTTACGAAAGACTTTAATTTGGTATTACATGGCTCCCACAAGCTAATTCACACAGGCATTTACTGATACTTAGCAAGTGGGCTTGTTGCGTAAGAGAAAACAGCTTATGATACTTGCAATGGTCCTTATGAGTATTCTTAAGCAGGTGTAAGTGCAGTTTAGACACATCATATTTTATGTTATTTTGTAACTTACTACATGGTATTAACTGGCAGGGGATGCACAGATGGGTGGGTGTCAGGTGCGTAGGCATTAACCAGTTGTGACTTAACATTAGTTGGAGTCAGGTATTTGTAATTGACATTGCAATTTAATTAATTGTTCTTAAGTATTATTGTATAGGGATGGTTCAACCACTAGAAAGGCTTCTCTTGTGCTTTGAGACATGTAGGCTTCAATTTGATGTTATTAGTGTGCTGAAAATTGATTTCTTAAGCTATTTTTTTTTTTGAAGCGCCTTAAGTGCCTTGTGATTGTTCTTGTAGGGTTTTTTTTTCTGCTTTTACGGGAGGTTGAGTTTACATATAAGGATTTATCTCAGCAAGCATTCACAAAGTCTTATGAGAAAACGTAGGATGTTCTGTAAGTTCTTATGAAATAACACTTTAGATATGATCTCCCGTAGCAGCAGGGAACAATTCATACATAGCGATCACTTGTAAGAGTTCGCTCATAAGCGCTTGCTGCATGTGGAATATAATAGCTATATTAGGGCTTGTGTGAACTTTTCACTTGCAAGATTTCTTATGGGAGCCAAGTAATTGAGCCCTTAGTTTGGGAAGCATTAGATTAAATATTTTTCACTGTTAAAATACAATGGAGGTTTTTCATGAAATACTTGGCATCATTAGGAATCCTATTTTGAAAATATGATATACTATAACATGTAAGAAGAGACCAGTGAAACCAGCAAAGAAGAAAATAATGGAGTATATTTAGTGGTGCTAAAACTAGGCATCATCAAAAATGAGGATAAGCACTGAATATATCCTATATTTTCTATGGGGCTTATTTATTAAGCAGGGATAACTTTACATATCCCCACTTTGACATATAAACCTCACTGCGTCTATTGAAAACCAGGCATCATTTATTATAATAGATACAATATTTGAGTTCCATGCTCAAATTATATCCTTTTTACTAAATGACAATATCTAATAACATTAACACTGTATGTATTTCTTAGAGAAATATATATATATATATATATATATATATATATATATATATATATATATATATATATATATATATATACAGTATATATATATATATATATATTTATATTTAATTTCAGATTTTTTTTTTTATTCAAAATCAAATCACTGTAATCTCAAATGACATCATACAAGAAAACATATACAGCCTAATTAAATTGCGATTTGGTAAAAAACATTTTACAGAAGTTTTAAATTAGTGAACTTCTATCCAAAAGAAAGGTCTTCCCCAAGTAAAAACTTCTGTAAAAAAATTCTGTGTGCTTAAATAGAGCCCTTTTAAATTTACTGAATCGCAATTTAATAAGGCTGATAGTGTTTTATACTAAACTGACCATGAGATGTTCCAATAGAGGAAGGTGCCCTGTGGAATATCAACACCTAAAGATATCCCTCTTAGCTTTTTATCAAACTATTCAATTACCTGACGTTCAGTGTCCAAGCTTTAGCTTTCAACTAATATGTTTTAATTAATTAATATTTTGTCACAGAAGTTTTACCTTTTTGAGAAAAAAAAAAGGGCATGCAATAACTATGACACGGCAAATGAAAATTGCCTGTGATATGGTGTAACCGCCATGTTGCACTAACCTATGTAACCTTGAATAAACTGCATTACGGTCTTGTTTGCATTGGCTTTAAGGTCAAGGAAGTCATGTCTGGCACTTGCTAAAATGCTTTCCCTACAGTCTTTTTAGCAAGCTCATCACACCTCTTCCTGACATGTGACAGAGCTATTCTTGAACACAAGGTGCTACTTTTCTTTCACAATTTTTAAGTTCAAGTGCATGTTAACTTTACTTGCAGAAAGGTTAGCTGAATATATTGCAAAATAAATAAAAATATAAATACGTTAAAAACACTGAAGAAAAGTTTTGAGCGTTGGCTCATTCTAGAATTGATAGACTTATTGAAAAAAAATATTTTTCATCTCATTCCAATGTTCTTTTGTATTTGTGTGTTTATTATGTAGGGCTATATAGTTATATATTTGTGAGCTGCTCATTTTATTCCTAAACAAACAAAAGCAAATGTAGCAATTTTTTTTAATAGATAGTAATCTTCAGTTAAGTGTGGGTTTAAGTCAACAAACAACTTTGAACGCCCCTGCTAAATTTGGTAAATTGTTTACAGACATCAGACAGTCTTAATTCAAAGGTTAGAAGAGGGAAAAGGAAGACAGTGAGGACAGAGGTGGGGTTTGAGAGAACTTGTGGACTGAAAATGATGAAATTAAAGAATGGAATCTTTCTATAGTACTATTACCTACCTGTTTTACCATGTTTAGTGCTGCGGAATGTGTTGGAATGTTAAAAATGAAGGTTAATAATTAAAAATAATAATAATATTACCCCAAAAGTGCAGCGTTGCCTATTACCCATGGAAGTATTTATAGAAAAAAGTAATTATACTTTCACTAGAAAGCCATTATTTAAAAAGGACTTGTCCATCCAATAAATTATAAAATTAAATTAAAAGCTATACACCATTTAATTAGTGTAGGGATAGGTATATAACATTGCAACAATGAAGAAGAGAACATTTATTTCCTTAGTGCATAACACCTAGTTTAGAATGCTGGAAACAAAAAAGGAGACACAAATATTACTTTATTTAATTGAATTAAACTCATTTGACTTGCATAAAAAACCAATAGTATAGCCATAGTCACTCAAATATTTTTTTTATGCAATATTCCATATATATAAAAAATATATCCCTAGTCTTGGCACATTAAATTAAATTTATTTGAAAATCAGAGCAGGGTACAGAAACAAAGTTGGAAAAAGAACCAAACTGGGACCTCAATGGGTTCCTCCTATCTGGAAGGCTGCATTAGTTGCATACCCTAAAGCTAATTGTGGCCTATACATCTCACTTCCAATCTATGGCTTATACGGAGTATCATATACTGGTGTAATATAATAAAAAACGCCATCAGCAGGGATGTATAATTTAATCCATTGTGATTTCACAAAGCTATATAGGCCATAAATTGACAATTAGATGTGGTACTAATTAAAGTCACAGAGCTTTCCTTTTATTGGTGTATATATTGTATTGTCTAGTCTTTGGCACACTTTCAATCTGTACTTTCTCAAGCAAGATTATAGGGTAACAGTCAGCTTAAATCAATTAAATAAAAGTTAAATTGCATCTCCATTTTTTGTTTTGAGTATATAACATTGCAGTACAATGTGTCACAAAATAGCATACCAGATTTATAATTTAGCATAGCAGAGAAATATATTAGCATATTGGATTTGCATTCACAAAGGTATATATCTCAAGAATGATATACTGCAGAATAAAAGGCTATTGCAATATAAATGATATATTCTTAAAACATTTTTGTTCAACAAATATGTAATTATTAATCATGTTTCCACTTATCAATGGAAACAAGCAAGTGTCATTATACGCCATGCAAAGACAGCCATACCCTGGGTATTTAGGATTTTTAATCAAAGCGGTGAGCTACAGACACTTAGCAAAAAAATGGAATTGTATCAACAAGAATTTATCAGAACCATTCTATAACTTGTATTGCACATTAGAGCTACAGTGATTTATAATATTTGCTGCACACCGAGGTACTTTTTTGGCTCTCTTACTTGAAAAGATTAGAAGTAATGATCATCAATCTTTTCCAAGTATAGTAGATACAAACAAAGGCAGGCTATGCAGAATTTTGGCTGAAATTCAAAGCTAAGGCATAAACAACGTCACTAAAAAGAACACTTTTCTTAGAATCACTCTCCATCACAAAATGACAGCAGCTTGTGACAAATGGTTACATACTCAGGGATTTTGGATTGATTTCAGTGATTCTCCGCCAGTGTATAGAACATCTTCAGCTTGGGTACTACATATTTTTTTCTGACAAAGCATGTATGAAAATGAAAACTATTAAATTGATATTCTACCATAAACTTCCAATCCTTCTGTATCTTGACCGAGGGATTTTATCATTTATCCTAAGCACACTTTTTTCAAAGTTATTTGTATCTTAGAGTGTGTAGAGATTTTACAAGGTTAAATCTCAACTTTTCTCATATTCATCATTACCATTTAGTCATCCTCTTCGGTATATTTCAACTATTGGAGACGTATTCATTAGTGATGGGTAAATAAAAAAAAATGATTTTCAAGCTAAATTAATATAATGACACACTTTCATGCTGAATTTTCCAACTCATTTTAAGGTTATACATTTCTCTCCATTGGTTCAATTATCTATGCCATAAAATAGGCACTTTTTCATAGACAACCTTTACCCGATCTTCATAGCCTAATTTAGCAGAGCAGATGTTAATATTGGATTTTTAAAGCAGATGATAAATTGTCTTTTTACCAGATTGATATTTTATGGAATAGATATTACAATATTCAAAGATATACCTTTTAAGATGAGAAAAATGGAAAATAGTGTTATGAGTTTGACCTTGAAATGTGACAGTGTATTGAATAGATCAAAAGATCGATGTATTTATAAAATCCATCTACAAAACAGATTATACAACGTGCTTTTCCGGACAAAGACAATGTTCTTTTGTTTCGAAAATGTGGAACTGATGCCCTTCACAGTTTTCAATAATGCTGCTCACTTCAAACTGAAAAAGTATTTTATTAAAAAACTCTACAATCAAATAGTGTTTTAGGATGTAGTATAAAAGATTAATTTTAGAAACTATTTTTATCTTTGGTTTTAGTGTTATTACACCTATATGGTTAGCAGATTTGATACATAAATTACTCTGTACTGCGCAGTACATAATTAATGCTAATTAGAATCAGGCATATAAGCTTTGGATCAGGCAGTGGTTAAGTCATTTGTACTGTAACTACTTCATTACATTCAAGCAGTTAGTGAAATAGCTGATCAGTTAGCACAGTAGGTAAGGTTGCTCTCTGTGGTAGTGAAGGTCCTGGGTTCATATCTGACATATGTTCTTAAGGTTAATTAAAGATGCAGTAACTGTCTGATTTTTAAAAAAAATATTTGAATAAATATGTGAACTACTTATTTAAAAAAAAAATAATATATATATATATATATATATATATATATATATATATATATATACAGTATATATATATTTCAAATAGTGGAATTTATAATAAAATAGTTTAACTTTTAAACATGTTTTAAAGCAGAGTGTGTTGGTCTAGGGAAAAGTGTGTTGCTTCATAAAATGTTTTCATTAGTAAGTCATTGGTTCTAAATTAAATGACTTCTACTTGTTTTGTTTCTTTTAATTGACTAATGTATTTATTCACACACACATGATTGATAAGTACATTAGTTAAAAAAGGAAAGAAAAAAAAAAGTGGAAGGCAGGGCAACTGAACCTATGAATTACTAATAAAAAAATTATTATATATTGTTCACCACTTAACCATCACAATCTGCTTTCAAATACAGTGTAAATCTATAATAGAATGTGATACAGTTACAGACTCCATCCCTTCACATTCTTGTGGGACGGCGCCAAGGACTAAACTAAAATGACAATATCCATGTGAATTCTTGATCAATTGCTACTTTAAGTTTAAAAATTAAAGTAAGGAGAGTTATAGTATTCTAAAGTAACAAAGATTACTAGAGGGGGCTTTTAGAGCAACTCATTGGCCTTAGCATGTGCTCTATGGATTTATTTTTCTCTGGTTACCAAATACCAGAATCTGTATCATTACTGTTGAACCACAGACTATTCTTTGTTGCTATGATCTATCTCCCCCCTGGACCACCCTCTCAACTGCATGATAATTCTGCCGACCTGCTACATTATTTTCCCTCCTCTAATGCACTTTCATTAGTTCTTGGCAATTTTAGCATTGTCACTAACCCACCCACCAACCCTACAGCTGCAAAATTGACTTTCACTTACATCTTCCCTTGGCCTCTCACGATGGACACATGATGGTCATCCCCTTGACCTAATATTTTCAAATCTCTGCACAATCTCCAACCTAGTCATCTCCCCACTCTCTCTATCTGACCACTACCTCCTAACCTGCCCACACGTTCCACTCAATCTCTGCAACCAGAATGTACATAAACCCCCGATTAAATGATCTACAGCAATCTTCCAGCTTTTCACAACCCCTCCTCAGATCTCACCACTCACACCTGCCCTGATTTTGCCACCTCACAGTACAACAAAAGATCACCTCCGCTAGATTCATCGACCATACCAACGCTCAATGTCTGCAGCACTTCTGTGTCAGTCATTCAACTGTTTTCCCATAGTCTCCAGAACAAAAATGTAAATTATTATCCCTAACACAAAGCCCTTAACAACATTGCGCTCCTTTATATATCTGCCGTCATCTCAAAATATTTCCCCAACCACCCTCTTCCCTCTGCTAATAACCTTCAAATGTCCTGCTTTCACTCCTGCATTCAGGACATTGCCTCACTTCACCAAACTATCTTCCTGCCTCAAAACCTTCAAAAACTCACCAAAAATGCATCAGGGTAAAGAAGCTTCTCACATTTAATATGCACAAATCCATAATCTACAACCTAACATTGCTCACACACACAATCTACATTGTAACACACAGACATCTCCACTTACATGAGCCTACTGCCTTATTCACTGCCATCTTTATTCTGTCATCCTCCCGCATGACACTCCAAATTGACCTTCTAGATTGTAAGCTATACAAAGTAGGGTCCTAACTCTTGTTGCACCAAGCCGTCTGCAGACCTACCTAGGGGTTGTAAAGTTCCACTATAGGAAAAAAAACATTTGTAATGCAAAACATGCTTTCTGGTAAATGCATGGTAAAACAGACTTAATGGATTTATTTAACTTACTGGTAGAAAATTCATGTTTCTACACGCTTGCCTCTTTAGAATTTGAATTATGTAAGTTCAGGGGGAGGGGGTCGGAGGCTGGATTATTGCTCTGTGCAGTGATTCCAAGAAACAAAAATGTAACCCTTACCACATCTATCTGTGTAGGCATGGAATACGGGCACTTACTTAAAACATGATAGCTATGAGCTAAATGTTCAGTGCAATCTGTGTCCAGGGGAAAGCTATTATATCAATCATAGTCTTCCCCATAGAACCTTACACAACACGTGTGATGTACACAGCACTGTGCTAATTACTCATTTAATAGCCAGTGGGCAAATTGTTTGTAAACAGAGATTTTTTTAGCTGTTATTAGTGTAATAAAAAAAAATAAATAGATTATTTTAACATACAATGTTGTCCTCTTTTACACTATGAAGTGCACTTACACTGAATTTAGTGCCCTCTTAATGCAACAGTGGTCAAATGGGATATACAAATGGCACACCGACTTTTGAGCTGGGGAAAACAGCACTCCATCCTGTGGGCACCGAGAAATGCGCACGCCCACATCTGTGCTCCAGAAAAGAGCTCGCCCCAAAACTGTGCGCCACCCTGCATCCCCATCTGCAGGTTAGAAGGCATCAACGCTCCTCTTCTGCACCCCATCTGCGTACTCTGTCCCCTGCACCCATGCTCTCTCTCTGTCCCCTGCACCCATCCTCTCCCTCATCCTCTCCCTATCTCCTGCACCCCAACCCCTCACTCTATCTCCTCTTCTGCTCACCCCATCCCCTCTCTCCTTTGCACCCCATCCTCTGCCTCTCTCGCAGGATGGTGCTCAGTTGTCGGGTGCACACTTTTCTGGGCACGCGCATTTGTCGGCTCCCTCAGGACAGCGCGCTGTTCTCCAGCGCTCAAAGGACGTGCCAACCTTTAAAATTGACAATTTGTACACTCTATGGACTGGTGTTAGGAAATACTGTTTTTTCAAACATAAAGTCTCTCACTTTATGTATTCTCTGCACACAATCAGGAGAAACACTCTGAGGCTAATTAGCTTTGTTTGACGTTAAATATATCAGCCCTGCTAACAGAAAAAATGGTGAGCCACTTTTAAATACATCTTGTGTGCTTAATTAAAAGAGGGAGAATCTGGTAGGTGTTTTAAGATAGTTTGACTTCACACTCAAAAAAGAACAATTTTGCATGTCAATTATCCTTTAATGCAGTGTAAATGATTTGTTTTCATCAACAAATCACACCTTTTCACTGCAGAATATTCAAAGTACTAGTTTTTATCAAATCAAGTATATAGTATACTTTCTTGTGTCTTGAAAACGTATGTCAGAGAAAAAAAAAGACGGATAGAGAAATGTGGCCAATGTTTACTAAATGATGCTGTATATATCATTTAAAGAGCATGTTTAAAACACTGCAAAGTAGATACAAATATAAATAATAATAAATTATAATTGTAATGCTCAGTGGCTACCAGGGACTCTTAGGTATATCACATAAAAAATGTTTTATATGGCCCTTTCAACAAACTTCAATAAGCTGACTTTAAGTAACAGTTATGCCTGAAATATACATTAGTTGAAAAATGTGTTGTTGTTCAGTCTTCACCCTATGAACATCTGCACGCCAGGCATATCTGTCAGCCACTGCCCCTCTGAGCTCCACCAAGCTCATGTGCATTGCTTTAATTATTTCATCTCTCCATCTCCCCCTCAGCCATCCTCTTCTTGTGCCTTTATTCTTAGCCAGCATTAGAGTCTTCTCTAGAGAATCCTGTCTTCACATGATATGGCCAACATATTTGAGCTTCAGCCTCTTGATCAAACCTTCCAGTGAACAGTTTTTTTTGATTTCCTATAGAATTGATTTATTGGATCTTCTTCCAAGGGGATACAAACAACTTTACAATTCAAAGTCGTCAATTCTATTGTGCTCAGCCTTCTCTATGGTCCAGCTCTCACATCCAAATGTTACTACTGGGAATACCATAGTTCGAACTATGCTGACCATTGTTGATAATATACTATCTTTACTATTTACTAGCTTGTCCAGACTTGCCATAGCTTTCCTTCCCAGAAGCAAATATCTTTTCATTTCATGGCTGCAGTCACTATCTGACTTTTGTCTTTTGTTAACATATTATTAATTTCTCTAACTGCTCTAATTGTGTGTATTCATTTGTTAAAATGAAACATAAAATATTGCTCACAAATCTTGTCCTTATGACTGGATGTTCTGAACAGATTCAGAATTTTCTTTTTTACACAGTCAGCAATACTTATCACTTTCTGCAGTGTGCATTACTTTTATATAATGCAGGAAGGTCTCTTGGGAAGTAAACCAGCAATATTTCACTGCAAGTTTAGACAATAGGTATTCTCTGTAGTCCTTTCTATGTACTAATAATTAGTTAAATTAAGTTGTTCTCTGCCTTATTTATTGAGCATCTCTTGTTGTTTAGTTGCTGGATATATAGTCCCTTGTGATACTTTACTCTGTTTAATGCTCATTTTTCAACCTTGGAAGGTACTCTAAGCTCTGCATTGGAAAAGTGCAAGGTAGCTTTTTTTTTTAACGGAGGAAACCATTGCAGTCAACTGGGAATGCAATCAGGGAATGTCAACTTGTCAGTCACTTTGTAAATAGGACCACTCAGAAGAGGCATTAATTCTAGAAGATAAGCACTTGCTGGCTAATCAGGTCTGAAACAATTAACAAATAGAGGAGCGCTGTTTCAACCACTGGCTTTTCCTGTCACTTCTTTTACAAGGTGTGCGAGTGAGTAGGAAATGTGTGGAAGAATGTGATAAGGAGGCCCAAAGGGAATATTAAAGAGGGCTCGGGAAAGACCTTAGACGTGAGAAGGAAGGAATACTTACAAAACAAGCCAAGAATGTCTTCAAATCCTCGTTAAAGAAGGCAAAGACAAATGTTTGAACAGTTTAAAATCATTTATGTTTACTGATACTGCTAGAGTGTGTTAGGAACAAGATTCTGCAAGAGAATCCACAATGAATTATTAAAGCAACCTTGGATTATCTTAAAACACCTTACATACTGAGTAGTTCTCAAACCTTCCCATGGTTCCATTACAAAAAAATGTCAGTTTAAACAAAAATGAATAATAATAATATATTAAAACTAATGTTAATCATAATAAAAATGATAGAACATAACATATTAACTGGAGTGATATACCCAACATAATGTAATATATAAATAGAAATGATGTGTTAGCAGAGATGTGCAAAAAATAAGCAATAATAAAATATATATATATATATATATATATATATATATATATATATATTTAATATTGTATGAGAGTGTGAATAAAAAAGCTATAGCAGCTGTGTCGTCCATTCTAACAAAAAGAGTTTGCAAGGCAAATGCTTATAATATATTTGTATTTGCCAGTCTTGTGGGACAAGAAATATAGCAGGCACAGTCGTTCAATCAAGTCCGACTCTCCGTGACACTATGGAGTGCAGCACGCCAGGCACATTTTGTATCTGGTTGTGCCAATCCATAAGGATTTCATGGCAAAGATACTGCTTTGAGTTGCCAGTTCCTTCTCCAGTGGACAGCAATTTGACTGACCTCTCTGCTATGACCTGCTCATCTTGGGTGACCTTACATGGTATAGCTCACAGCTTCATTGGAGGTACACAACAACGATAAAGTAGCCATCCAGAAGGGGGAAAAACTTGTTATAATAAAGAACCAAAATATTGGTTTCTATTCTAATATTATTTTAGCTAAGCAAAACAAAATCTTTTATTTATTGTATTTATTTTAAACTATCTTATGTTTATTGCATTTTTTGGGATGCACTGGGTTTAATCATTAATGTGTTTTTGTTGTTGTATTGAGTTTTTTCCAAATGTAGAAGTTTTTCCAATTTAGGGTTCCATAAAATAATTTGAGAAGTTGTTACATCTTTTCATGACATTTACCACACAACATATTAACTCTCAGAAGCACTTTTAAAAAGGTTAACAGTATAAAAAGCATCATAGGGAAATCACCTCAGGCAAATACATGTGCAAGTTTTCCAGGCATTTCGCTAGAGCAGTGGCGCATGTACAAGTTATAGAATGGTTTGGGCTGGTCTCTGAACACCGATATAATAGTTGTAAATCAATAAAAACAGAAACATTAATAACTACTGTAATACATAGCAAGGGGGTCCATGAATCACATATATAGTTGTGAGCGTACGAGTCGTTGCTCACGCTTGCGGGCTCGCGTAGCGAGCCGCGGGCCTCGCGTACCGAGGTCACTGGGCAAGGGCCTCAGTTGCTGGCATGGAGCGCCGAAGGCGCTCCATGCCAGCAACTGAGGCCCCTCGCGAAGCGAGGGCCTCAGTTGCTGGCGAGGTCACTGGGCACGGGCCTCAGTTGCTGGCATGGAGCGCCGAAGGCGCTCCATGTCAGCAACTGAGGCCCCTCGCGAAGCGAGGGCCTCAGTTGCTGGCGAGGTCACTGGGCAAGGGCCTCAGTTGCTGGCATGGAGCGCCGAAGGCGCTCCATGCCAGCAACTGAGGCCCCTCGCGAAGCGAGGGACTCAGTTGCTGGCGAGGTCACTGGGCAAGGGCCTCAAACCCTCGCAAAATTCACGTCGCTACTCAAAAAACACGACACACAAATTATGACACTCGCTAAATTTTACGAGGAACGCAAACAACGTACGAAACACGTTACCACACATTACGACCTCGCAAACATCGGACGCAACACGCCGACATACAAACATTTAAAACACAATACATACACACAGCACATACATAAAAAACTTACCTACACCAAGAGGGAGCACCCAGGACCTCAAAAATGCAACTTACACCTCGATTTTACTCGAAATAAAACAGTTTAGAGACTAAAAAAAAATCTAAGCGAGAGAAAAAATGGCCGCCGAACAAAACGAAAACGAGGCTACAGCACTCTAAACTCGCAAAACACCACAAAACACCTACGGATATTCCGATACAGACCTATACCACACATTACTCGCCATTTTACACCAATGCGGAAGTACACGACTACGCTAACGGTTTGGTCTCGCGCACGCACAGTGTTACACTGCACACATTCAGCATGCTTATACAGCAGCTCCACACCACTAATGCTGCAGCAACATCAACACAGATTGCCAGCTCTTCATCACAATGCTTCAAAATAGGTACACTATATTCATTTACTAATTTAGCTACCTTACAATTTCATTGCCGTCATTTTTTGACGGGCAATTCGCTAGTTTAACATAATTTTTATATTTGGTTTAAACTTTCTTTAATGCAAGCTAGTGTTTTTCTTCTAAGGAATGTTTGCCACCATAGTTGTTACCATAGCATTGTATAACTGTATTTGTTTCTTTTTTACAATGTCCTCATACTATAGAACTAGTAACTGATTAGAAGCAAGAGCAACAGAGACTATCAGCATAAGTTTCTCGAAGATTCTTCTAGATTAAAGTTTTTGAAGTAGGGACTAATTCTAATGCACCAGGTTGTCTGTTGCCTTATTGTACTTTTGTACATTACAGGTGTAGTCCAAACCAGGACCACTGACCACTTTCTTCAGGTATAAATCTTAGCTGAAGATCCAAATACTTAAATAAGCTATCAGTTACATGTTGTTCTTTTTCTTAACTTCCTTTTTAAAGTGTACCATGAAAATCAAACTTCCCCAAATCTACTAAACAGAGATCTTGCTATTAACTACCAGTAATGCTGATATTCAGCATAATGTTGTTTCAACCCCATGATAGCAGTATATTTTAATATAATAAATAATAATTTTCTAAAATGATATTTTTAATGTTTAGCCATCGACATACAACATAAGTGGCTTAATATAATGTGAAAATTATGTCACTTAGAGTACTGTAAATGAATACTGGTTTATTGAATTATAAAATATTAATACAAATGTTATTCTTTGAAAATATATTTATTTAGATACTGTGATAAGCTATCAGTCTCCACAGGGTTTGTTCCTCAGTTTCTGGTACATTGATGGTGGAACACAATTACAGGATGCTTTAAATGTTTTTCCAAATTTAGGGCCTCATTCAAATGCGATTTGGCCAATTGAATCGGGCTCTATATAAGCAATATTTTACTGAAGTTTTTAGTTAGTGAAGTCCTTGCTTTTGGATAGAAGTTCCCCAACTAAAAACTTCTGTAAAAAAAAATATGCTGTGTGCTTATATAGAGCCCTATTCAATTGGCCAAATCGCATTTGAATGAGGCACCTACTGTATTATATTTGCCATTATTAAAAACTTACACACCAAAACAAATCAAAGAAAATAACCTAGACCTAGCTCCCACCAGACCACTACCTATATTATAAAAAACAGTTTCCTAACTATTAGAGCTTCCATCCAGCTGAACCTGGATGAGCAAAACCAAAACAAACAGGCCATTACTATGTATACAATTACTGGACTGTATACTTTAGAGTTTCAGTTTTTCACTCTCTTCTGCAAATCAGCTCCATGCAGCTATATCTCTGTGTCTTTTTTTAGCTTTAGTAAACACCTTTCTTTCTTTCTCTTGTTGCAGCTCCAATAAACACCTATGTGTATTTCTCTCTTTACAGCCCAATAGTTAATTTGCAATAACTTCCATGAGTCTGTATTCTGCACTAAACAAACAAAGCCTTTCCAAGGCTGTAGGCCCAAACAAAGCCTGCCACAAATCCAGCCTCTCACTGCGAGCAGCAGTGCATAAATGAGACACCCAATTCCCAGCTCCCGCCATTGTATTTTTGCCAAACACTTTTGTGCCTTTGATGGTGCAGGGGTGAAATCTAAACACATCTGAATATAGCATCACATTTTTTGTTTCTGTGCTTATGGAAAGAGTTGTTAAACTGCACATGCTTGACCCTTATAACACTCATGCATTACTCAATGTATAATTGCATGTTCACAATGTATGATGGGATGTATAAAGGGTGGATACATAATGCTACGTTGGGCATTACTGTGCCCCATTGCAGACATAATTATAATACCAGAGTTTTACTAAATGACATGTAGACCTGTGTTGCATTAATGCGCAAAATGCTGCTGTAGATAGAGACATATCACATGTTCTCTTAGTACTCTTAGTACATCGCAGATAATATTTGACTAAGTACAGTAGGCTAATTTAGTACTAATGTGAGGATGTATATGCAGTTTGTAATTAGACTATATTTACAGTATCTCCAAGTGCAATTATTATAAATGTATAAAGTGCTTAATATTATATTAATATTACATGTAAGGTGTTTCAATAGTGCTGAATATAAACAGATTGCAGGTACACGTCTAATTTGTTCTTTATGATATTTAACAGAAGGCATCAGTTTTTGTATATATGCCTTTTCCCCTCAGTGCATTTCCTTCTTCAATTAATGCAATTCATAAATATTGATCATTCCTGAACAGAATTTATGTCAGAAGCTCAGTGCAACTGGGAGCAGTTTCCCTTCAAGTTCAATATTAATCACATTAAAGCTGCAAGTACCACTTGCTCAGCAACTTTGAATTAAATGGCAGAGTACTGTAAGTAAAATTGCTTTGGGCAATCTAAAATGTGGCTACTATCATGATTCACTGGAAATGCAATTCTATTGATTCCAGACACATGCTGCTGTGCATGAAGGAACTTGGGGCATAAGGGTTATGCAGTTAGCTAATCAAAAGCGAACAAGTTTTTTTTTTTAGCAACTTAAAAAAAAAAAGATACTATATAATATACAGTAAGCACAATTCTGGCTGCTTGATGGCATTTTGGTTCAGTTGAGTGAATACTAGAACCTCATATAATACAGTAATACATAACAGACATATTACACAACACAATATGTTTTTTTTTTTTTCTAATGATCCATAAATGAAAAAAAAAAAAAAAAAAAATATATATATATATATATATATATATATGTGTGTGTGTATATATATATATATATATATATATACTTAGCCTGTGTTTATTCCAACCTTGGCTTTGCATTAAAGCTGTGTAATACAGCATGCATAAGCTTAAAGGAAGAGCGAGGCCTTTGTGGGCATATATGTGTGTCCCAGCTCAATTTCCCAGAATGCAGTGTAATAACTGTTTTTCTTGGAACTCTGAGCTGGAAGCAGGTTATTTAACTTGCTTTAGACATTCGGGTGTGAACACAGATGTACTTTTTATTTACTATATATATATATATATATATATATATATATATATATATATATATATATATATATTATTACTCTTTATTTATAAAGCGTCAGCATTTTCTGTAGCACGGTTTACAAAACTAACATAAAGTACAATAGGTACAAAAAGCTAATTACAAATGTAAATCAAAATATTAGGTGTGTAGATATATATACACATACACACACACAATACAGTATAGCAACAGGCAGTTTAGTGTAACAGAGTGATGTCCCTACATGGAAAAGCTTACAATCTCGAACAAGTATGACCTGTACTTTTAGTTATCGAATCAATAAAGTTGACCCTCATTGCTCGACTACCTTAAAACTCATCGATTTTGGTATTCAACGCATATTGATAAGCAAAAAATCCTCAATGCTTTCTTGGTAGTTGTACCACTTGCTGAAACCAGTTTACATTACTCCTTATAGGAGTTTGTTGCTCGTCGTTTTCGCCACTCGTACCCTTTGGAACTTATGAATGACGAGTACCAATGATATACTGTATATGCTTACAGTGACAGGGCGACTGCTGGTCCAGCAAGGGCAATGCACTGGGTCCACATAAGGGTAGGGGCCCTCTGCTACCTGGAGTAAGGGGGTGACATTTATTTTAATAGTGGGATGATAAATATTTTACAGAAAATGAATCTGACAACCCCATGGTGGGTCTGACTACCTACATATAATCTATTCTTTGTTATTAATGCCTTCAGGCACTTACCACATATAGAGAATTTGCAATGGGGGGACCCGATTTATTTTGCACTTGTGCCCTTTATTTATTAGCTCTGCCATTGTGCGCTTAGTATCTCAAGAACCTCTCCAGCAGCTGTGCTTTATACTCCAGTCCTAACACTAAGCTTGAGGGCTCTGACATCTCCAGCGGGTGATGTCACACATGATGTCCCATGTGATACAGCTGCCCACCAATAGGAGCCTCTCCTTAAACTCAGCAATTCTGTTCCTAACATACCTGCCTCGGCCAAATGCATTTCCAACAAGGGATTAATTAATTATCCATAAAAAAGTATTTCTGGGGTACAGTGAACAACAACACATATTAAGACAGACTTTTATAAAAGGAGGTGAAAGCACTGTCCTTGAGCTAACAGCCAAAGATTTATGATACTCTTTAAACAAACTTTATTGATTAATAAATGCATATAATATGACAAAAAATAAAAAATATACATTTTGTTATAATAATTTCTCAGAAAATCAGCAAACTATTTGTTACTTAACTCTACCTTGTGACTTCTTAACACTGTTTACAACTAAATGAGAAGTTGATACTTCATTAAACAATTAGGAGGTTTCCTGTCTTGTGCATAATCCATCTTGGGCTTTGTTTAAAGCTATGAAAAACAGCAAAAGCCATGTTTAAAATGCTATTGGATCACAAGGCGAAGCCTTTATGGGCACATTTGCATGTCCCTGACCATGTTCCCAGAATGCAGTGGAATAACTGTATTTCTTGGAAATTCTGAGCACAAAATAAAAAAAATAAAAAATATTTTAGACACTGAAATATGAACACAAATGTACAATTTAGTTACTTAAAAACATTACTAATATTTTTTTTTACTCTTAACCTGAATGTGCATGTCCCGTAATTTTCTGTGCCACTGTGATAAAGATACTCTTCTAATTAAAAGTAGCCATTAAACAACAAAACTTTAGTAAGAACTTTTAAAAAGGAAACAGGTAATCACACAACAGTTTTCTCACTAATATATATATATATATATATACATTTTTTTTTCACTAAATGTTTCATTGTGTAGCACTGACTTTTTCATTTTCTGCAGAATTGTAGCGACTCTTTCATATGAGATACTTCCCTAATTGACTCATTTTCTGTGAAATTTTGGCCACATTATACATAGACAAAACCAAGCAGGAACTCTCTATTTGCTGTTATAATAACCAAGAAAGCCACACAGGTAGATCTGTACATTGTCGAATACAATGATGTTGGCCTTGCTTGACCAGCTTATGTTAGTAAAGCTAAAAGAGACCCAGCAAGGCTCTGCAGTTTACTATGTATTCTAGGGATTGTCAGCATTTTATAAAATAAATGAAATCAGTGAAATTATTTTTAAAACCACAGGAGATTTTTGAGTTATTTACACACATATATATATATATATATATATATATATATATATATATATATATATATATATACCATTTATCTATAAATAAAATAAAAAAATACAGCACAATTAAATTTGGACAGAATTAATACACTATCTTTTTTAACTCGTCTTTCCACTGTGCTATTCTTTTTTTGCAACTCATTGGGACTTCTTAAAAGTGATTTATCAACATAGTGAATAAAAATCAGCTTCCACTTCTTAGAGTAAAGAGCAAAAGATAATTTGCTCTCTGTACAATACAGCAGCTGCCAAACTTTAAAAGAAACTGTTCCCAGATGGTACAAGGGCATTTATATAAAACGAAGGTGAAACAAAGGAACATTATTTTCAGTAAACTAATTCTGTCTAAAACACAGTAGTATATATGGGATTATTAAATGATTCACAATTTCAAGCTGCATTTATAATAATGGAAGCTCAGAGCATTACAAATCCCCTGTGATTTTTCATACACATTTAATACCATCTACCTGCAGAGCTAAATATGACCTCCCTATTTGTAACTGAACAACTCTAATCTCTGCCGCATGTAACAATCGAAGACAACATTGTGCTGAGGTAAACCAACTCATTTCACATTTTTGTTAACACTTCATCAAAGAAAAATAAAGAAACTGACCACGCAGGATAGAAAATGTAAATGTATCTTAAGGTTTCCATCTTGTCTGTGTTGATTACTTTCTGAAAGTCTGGAGCCTGTGAGCATGTACTACCGTATATACTCGAGTATAAGCCGACCCGAGTATAAGCCGAGGCACCCATTTTACCACAAAATACTGGGTAAAATGAGTGACTCGAGTATAAGCCGAGGGTGGGAAATGTGCTGCCCCCTGTTTCCCCCTCTCCCTTCCCTGTGTCTCTTCCAACCTGTCCCTTCCCTGTGTCTCTTCCCCCCTCCCTTATCTCCCTCCTCATCCTCAACCTCCCTCCTCATCGTCAACCTCCCTCCTCATCCTCAACCTCCCTCCTCATCCTCAACCTCCCTCCTCATCCTCAACCTCCCTCCTCATCCTCATCCTCCCTCCTCAACCTCAACCCCCCTCCTCAACCTCAACCCCCCTCAACCCCAACCCACCTCATCCTCCCTCCTCATCCTCCCTCTTCATCCCCCCCAATCCTCAAGCCCCCCATCCTCATCCTCACTCCTCAACCCCCCATCCTCAACCCCCCATCCTCAACCCTCATCCTCAGCCTCCCTCCTCATCCTCAACCTCCCTCCTCATCCTCCCTCCTCATCCTCAACCTCCCTCCTCAACCTCAACCTCCCTCCTCAACCTCAACCCCCCTCCTCAACCTCAACCCCCCTCAACCCCAACCCACCTCCTCAACCTCAACCCCCCTCAACCTCAACCCCCCTCAACCCCAACCCCCCCCCAACCTAAACCCCCCTCAACCCTCCTCCTCCACCTAACCCCCCCTAAATACCTCCCCCCTCTCCCCTCACTTACCTGCTTGTGCTCCGGCCGCCGCTCCTTGGCCGTTGCTGGCACCCGGTATATGCTAATGACGCGGCACGCATGTGACTTCACATGCGCGCCGGGCCAAGGAGTGGAGGCCGGAGCACAAGCAGGTAAGTGAGGGGAGAGGGGGGAGGTATTTAGGGGGGTTTAGGTGGAGGAGGGGGGTTGAGGGGGGTTTAGGTGGAGGAGGGGGGAGGGAAAGAGACACGGGGGTAGAGAGACACACGGGGGGGTTAGAGACACACGGGGGGGTTAGAGACACAGGGGGGTTAGAGAGACACGGGGGGTTAGAGAGACACGGGGGGGTTAGAGAGACACGGGGGGAGAGTGACTCGAGTATAAGCCGAGGGGGGCCCTTTTTGCCTTAAAAAAAGGGCTGAAAAACTCGGCTTATACTCGAGTATATACAGTAATTTACTGTGTAGTGGATGAAAAATTGACAGACATAAATTACCGTAAATATTGGAATTTAACACCTTCCCACCCACATGATCTGACGAAGACAGCTTGCATCAACAAATTCAAGCCCTGACTTCCATAAATGTAAACATCCGTTTCACACATGCAGAATAAACTGGATTTTACCAAAAACCAGCAAAACCTTCAAAATGTATATCTTTCTAATTAGGTTAATGCCATTTGTGGTACATAATTATGCTATTAGTAAGACACAGATATTTCAAACATACATATTTTTTACAATGTAGTGGTCCTTTAACTACTATTTGCAATAACTCTTGAATTTGAGAGTATGTATATTTTAAATGTACTGATGTGTTAAGCTTTATCCTTCACTGGATTTCTGGGATAAGTTTCCAACCTCTCATTCAAGTCAATGGAGATGGTTATGAGTTTAAGTTCACATTCAACAATGGTGAATGAGCTTTAGCACATCCACCCCATCACTGTACTATGTCATTATGGAGTTCTATGGACAAAACCAACAGTATTGTTGTTTTTTGTTTCTACCCTACAATAACCGATTAGAGGTTAGACAGAAAAATAAGGGCTTTTTTTTACATAAATCTATGCACTTAACAAATAGATACTGCCCCAAAAAGGCACTTTAGCAGGCTCCCCACATTTTTGGGTATGTCATTTATGGGTATGTTATACATATAGGGCCTCATTGTATTATCGGCCGTAAAACGGCCGCAAGGCTGCGATTCCTTGTGGGGGTTCCGTTACCTCGCAATTCTATTAAACGGCCCCGCAAGGATCTCCTCTTACGGCCGGCCGTATATCTTGCAACCGGCCGTAAGCTCAGAAATCTTAAAGTCAAAAATAAATTCAAGACAGAACTGTAAAGCTCTGTAAATGCTAGGGATCATATTGGGGGACATGAGGATTAATAGTAACCCACTCTCAAGCTTGCACATCAGCCCAAATCCGAGTTTACATTAACTGTTTATTTTCCGGCCGCAGCGTGGGCGGGTCTGAGGTGCTCCAAGCACTCTGGACCTTTTACATGGATTTTTGACATAAATTAAAAAAATATTTTTTTACGGATTTGAGTGTAGGGGAATGTTGTGCTATTTTTGCTAACACCTACAATCACTTTATCGTCTCCTCAGAGTGCAGGATGGCTTTATTATGGCTTTATAATGTGCTTAATTGGTGCTAGCGGGACCTTTTTCCTGCAAGTAAGCTGCGGCTCGTTTTTAGCCTTGCAGAGAGGGTTCCCGGAGTAATAGAATAGCAACCGGGCTTTTCTTGCGTCCGAAACTCTTGCGGTCGTGTTAGATCAAAGGCTTTCCTCCGGCGAGAGCGGCCGCAAGAGATAGCAAGGCGCCGGCCGCAAGCCTGCCGGAATCCCCGGCCGGAGGGGAATAGAATAGCCGAATAGCTTGCGGCCGGTCCTTGCGGCCCGCATCTCCTACGGTCGGTAATAGAATGAGGCCCATATATATATATGGATAAGGTTATTATGCATTTATATAAATACTCACCTCTATAAGTACAATTTCCTTTGTCTATGACATTCACATATTCTGTGTAACATAACGCAATAATAGCTCATCAAGATCTATCTAATTTACAGTACGTTCTGTTTAGTTTATTTACTTTATGCTGTGTGCAATGTTGGTATAGAGGGAGCCACCATGCAGAAACGCTTTCAGAATCTACAAATGATTTGTAGCAATGTATAGTGTAAGTTTAGATTGTAAGTTTTTGAGTTTTCAATCTTGCATGGAGCTTTTGGGAAAGCACTTTGGACACTGGATTCTAAGCTCAAATACAGGGACCTCCATCCTTTGCAACGTGTTAATACTGCTATTGTTATGCCTTGATTCTAACCCTTGTATAGCGCTACGGAATATGTTGGCGCGTTACAAATAAACAATAATAATCATAGTGTCAATGTTTTCAAATTGATAAATAAGACTCTTGTTAGATTATAAGGTCCTCTAACTTTGATAAAGCATTTCAGACAAGGTGATGAGTGCAGTCAGGAGTGAATACTGACATATAAACATTTTGCCTATTTTAAAGTCTTCAGGAACACACATTATAAATATGGGACCGTAATAACTAGTAAGGTTTATATGTAAAGAAGAATAACTATATATTTGGTGCCTACAGTTACAAGCTAGACTGTCGCCTAAACTCTTCTTGCTCCAATTTCCATTTTACTAATATGAGGAAAATTAAATTATGGAGCATCTGTGTCATAAGGTACTTTAAAGGGGCATTGAGCTCACCAACACTGCTGTGCACCATCAGAGAAAGGCTTGGAAATCATGCGGGAAAGCTGCTTACATGTTTAGAATAAATCAAGAACTGAATGAGATATAGGTATTTATTGCTTGTATAGCCCGTGATCCTCTCCCAATTGCAGCCGTATACACAATGAGACTTTGTCGCACAGTTAGTAAGCTTGTCTGTATTGAGACAAGCAGTTGCTGGGTGGATCAGCAAGAACTCTCTCTATGTCTTTCATTGCTACTGCAGGCTGAAGCTTGGACACATGGCATGATTTATTATGTTCCAGCTTTGAAGTGATGTTGCTTCACAAGAGATGCTATAGATGTTTTAGCAGTGGAATACAATGCAATGCAGGACACATAACTTTCTTTCCACTTTATATCCATTTTCTATTTGTGTTATTTGGTGAATTGAATAGAAAACATTTAAAAACGAAAAGTATAAAAAGATAACATGTGGATTAGAACCCCAGACACCTAGCATTGCAGACAGTTGGTCCAACGGCATTACCAGAAAATAATAAAAAGTATAGTTAAGAAACACTCCTCTATACATAACTTAAATGAATATCTTCCACCTCCAACAATTCAGCAGCAATAGGAATTGTAGAGAACAGACCCCTTTAAAGCAGCATAAGATCCAAATGTGGAAAAAAATTTAAACATTTAAATTATACCGTATCATATATTGTCACTATTATGAATTCCCATTGTCAGGTTTAAAAAGCCCAGTGGCGGTTGTTGTCCTAATGGGAAATACCGCTGCTTGTTCAGTCCTAACTTGCTGGCTACCAAAAGAGCCACTTCCTCCTTTTCGCCCCCATCCTCCTCTTCCCCATCCTACTCCTTCCTCCTCTCCCCCCCGGAAATCCTCCTCTCCCCCCCCCCCCCCCATCCTATAGATGTTTTAGCAGTGGAATACAATGCAATGCATATCCATTTTCTATTTGTGTTATTTGGTGAATTGAATAGAAAACATTTAAAAATGAAAAGTATAAAAAGATAACATGTGGATTAGAACCCCAGACACCTAGCATTGCAAACAGTTGGTCCAATGGCATTACCAGAAAATAATCAAAAGTATAGTGAAGTACAACACTCCTCTATATCTAATGGTGAATACCTACTGGTTCAGTCCTAACTTGCTGGCTAGCCAAAAGAGCCACATATTGATCTGCACTGACCCTCATTTGATATAGGGCCAATGTTGCAGTTTTTGTCAGATAGACTTGATCAGATTTCCAAAAGCTCCTAATTAAAAATTGTATTTTGTAGATGTTTGATCAGTATGTTGCATTCAAAAATATCTATTATATTTAAAAACATCCCATTATAAATTAATTATTTCAAAAGCAAGTTTTTAATGTGACATTCTAAACTTTTCAGAGGAAGTTTTCTAGTGTTAGTGATCTTATAAATACAGTATATACTATTGATTGCCTGCAAGAAAACAGATACGGTGTGAATTTGTAGATAAGATCTGGACTCCCTTGTTAATAAGATCCTTTTGATATAGCCCCTTGACAAGAGAACTAAGTGGCAGACTATGGCCCCATAGGATAGTCCTCCCTCTCAAGCTATAGGCAGACTAGCAGTCCAAGATGGGGCCCTCATTGACACAGAGTCATCTAAATATATATATATATTTTAAACTCTGTTTCTGTCTTGCATACCAGTTATTTTGTTACATACTTCACAAGCATTTGGATTTTTACCAAATATATCACCTGAATTTATAATGAACTGTTTAGGGACGGAATAGACATGCTATTGTATGGATATTAATACATGGACTGTACATTGTCATCCAGTGCAAACGTGTTTCACAGACCCCAAACAATGTGTATCTCTATACTGATATAATTAATATTTCTCTATAGATTTCCTTTGTCCTCCGATGAGCAGACAGAGTAAATGAAACACTTCTAATTAATTGGCAGTTAAAATTACAGTTTTGTAAGCTGGTACTTCATCTTATTCTATTCTCCTTGTATAATTGCCTCTTGTTAAACATAATATGTATTTATATCTACCGTGCTTCCCATTGCTAACAATTGTTTACTACTTAACGAAGTGGAAATAATATGAACAAGGCCCCTGGTATTTTTTGTGGTGGGAAAAAAATTAAGAATTCTTATTTTAGTATTAAGTACTACATAACCTGCAGCATGTTGAAGTGTAAACATAATGCATTTTCTATAATATGGAATAAAATTAAATAAAAGATATGTGTGAGTAGTGCTTTATAGTTATTTTCTACTTTAAAGGTGATACTTATGACTTATTTTGAATCAGGGATTCGATTACAAAATATTTTTCATCTTTGTAGTCCGCATCATGTTTTATGGGTTAAAGGAAAGTTGAAAACCCCGTACTGGAGTCAGTTGTCATATGAGCATAATTCATTGTATTAAAAAAGATCATAAAGCAATAGTTACCATGATATAATGTACCACTTTTTCCCTTAAAAGCAAAAATCTGATTGTAAAATTGGTAAATAGATATTACATATCCTTTCTCATACACAAAGAAAATCTTAAATAATGAAATATTCCTTTAATAAGTTTATTTATTCATTTTATCTTTTTACTCCAAGCTGGTAGAGCGATGCACTTTTCATTATTTATGAATATTGTACCAGTTATTGACATACCTATATAATTTTATAGCATGCCGCTTATCTGGGCATTTATCAGTTAAACTTTAACATCTTTCGCTTAGCCTTTGTGAGATGATGACCCAGCAGATGCTAGCATACCACTTTATAAGTTTGTTTAGCATGGCAATCTTAAGAAGAATTCAAATACACAGAATTTTTGAAAATGCTTTAGTTTGAGTCTACAGCAGAGTAAACCATAACCATTAAATCTGAGTATAGATAGTACCCCATAATACAGTATATTTTGTTCAATGCTGTGTAAAGTAGTATCTTAACATAATACTAAAGAGGTAAAATAGTTTTCTGCTGTCGTTTCCTTTAAGTATTTTAAGCTAAAAACACAGTCCAAGAAACATTGTTTACTGTACACACAATATGAAACTTATGATACAGTTGATTGATTAAAGAATATGCTGAAGAGCTGAAATACCAAAATCAGAGGAATGTATATTAGAATGTAATGTTAACAATAATGGTCCAAAACAACAAATATGGTAAAAAAAAATAGTGATAACATCAATATAAATAATTATTTTAGTATAGTATATAACTTATTCATTATTAAACTCTTGGCTTTTTATGTCATTTTTTGTTAATATCAAAGGGAAAAAGTTGGTAAAATTGGGTTAAAGGTAACTGGTAAATATCTTATCAATGAAGATTGCCCAAGTTCCCTATATCCTTGCAGCAGCACATATATACACAATGCTGCTGTTGGTTGCTACTAAAAAACACCTACAGCCTTAGTGCCTCATTCAATTGCGATTTGGCCAATTGAATAGGGCTCTAAATAAGCACATAACATATTTTTTTAAAGAAGTTTTTAGTTAGTGAAAACCTTGCTTTTGGATAGATACTTACCAACTAAAAACTTCTTTAAAAAATATATGTTATGTGCTTATTTAGAGGCCTATTCAATTGGCCGAATTGCAATTGAATGAGGGCCTTATTAAATTGCGATTCAGCCAATTGAATAGGGCTCTATATAAGCACAGGGCATATCTTTTTACAGAAGTTATTAGTTAGTGCACACCTTGCTTTTGGATAGAAGTTCACTAATTAAACACTTCTGTAAAATAAATATGTTCTGTGCTTATATAGAGCCCTTTTCAATTGGCTGAATCACAATTTAATAAGGCTGTTAATATTCTGGTAGAGTTGTGAGACATTTTTAGTTTTGGCACATGGCTTGCATACAGACAGGTGCCCTTAGGAAACTGCCTACTCTGCCTTATAGGAAGCCAGACCCTGGTCATCGGCTTCAGTGAAAAGATGAATTTACAGATAGTTAGGAGAGTATTATCTTAAAACATTTTTGTTTACTTGTTTAGGAATATGTATATGTTAATTTTCATCCAAGCATTATAATTAATTTATTTATTACTTTATGGGAGGATATAAGGGAGAGGGCAGGGGATGACAATGTTTGGGGAAATCATTTTAGGGAAGCAGGCTCATCTTATAGAAATTACATCTAGTCTCCAAGCACATTATTGTGGTTTAGTCAATCAATCGACTTCAGCTCTCCGTGACCCTATGGACTTCAGCACACCAGGCACATCCTGTGTCAGCTTGTACCAATCCATAAAGTTTTCATGGCAAAGATACTGGAGTGGGTTGCCAATTCCTTCTCCAGTGGACCACAATTTGTCTGACCTCTCTGCTATGACCTGCCCATCTTCAACATGACATGGTAGAGATCCAGACTTGGGGCCATGCACATACCTGTCACCTAAAGCATAATAAGTTGTGGCCGCTAGCCTGAAGTTAATGTAAATTACTGTGTACTACTTTTTTCTCTCTGTGTTATCTTATAAGGCATCTATAAAATAGGAGAATTAGAGAACTAAAGCAAAATACTTAAAAAAACTGTTGCTAACTAACTCTGAAGCTTCATTAGAAGGAATTCTGATGTACATGCTTCATTCAGCCCATGTTTGTCCTACTTCTCCACAGTATTAAGCTATATTTAATTCTATTCTAAAATAAAATTTGTAATACCCCCGCAATACTGAACAATAAAGTGTCATAAACAGGAAAAAGAGAACTGAATGATTGAAGGTAAGAGGCCAACCTTGTTGGTCTGACGGAAAGCATGACCAGTTATTATCATAGTTACATGACTACCTGAGTCTCTGTATATAAAACACATCTCTCCAAATTATTATACTCTTATCATTTTACTTTTTATGAAATATGCTTCATCCTGTAGTCTGTACAATTAGTAAAATTAATCATAGATAACACTTTGCTACTACATGCCTCACTGGTTTGAAGTGTCTGCTTTTTCTGTAATACAGCGTTTGTGGTTAATATCTTATTAAATGGTATTATGATATTATGATAGAATACTAGGCGCAAGATAATTGTGTGGTGCAGTGCTCACTCTACTCTTGTCTAATTGGGAATAGCATTGCAAAGAACATGTGGCTAGTCCATTTTGAAAGCTGCTGTGGGAAAAGAAGATGTGAGTTAAAGTTCAGAATTCAGATAAAACTATTTTTTAATCGTTAAAAATATCTGCGATGTGACACAGTAGATCTCAATGAGGGGCATTAATCCGTAATGAGCGATAATGTAGCATTATGTATCCACCCCCTTTACACCAATTTACACATAACAAACAAAGTAAGACATGTGAATAAATATATATGTATATATAGTATATAAATAGTACATTGTCTTCACATTTGATTGTCTAAAACAAGTTACAAAAAACTAGCTTTTTGTTCTTCAATCCATTGCCATTTTAAACATGGCTTCCTTTACGCTTATGCCCGCTGCATTACACAGCTTTTATGCAAAGCCATGGTTGGATTATGCACAAGCTGGGAATCCTACCCACAGACAGCCGTTTCAAGGTTACTGCTATATATATATTCTTTTTGTAATCAAAATAAATTAGAATTCATGTTTGTATCAATATTTAATATTGCTATAAAATAATTAATTTATGCTACTTAATCATGTGTTGTCTTGATGGAATTCTCTTGTTATATTTATCCTGTTATGTTCTATGTCAGGGGTTCTCAGTTTTTTTAATACCTACTGTCCACTTTTGATGGTAAAATTCCCTTACTGACCCCCTGTGCTGCAGCAACTGAATTTACCCTATCTCATTTCAGATTACATACATCATATGCCCCTAGCTATGTATCACCCTGTACTAGATAGTGATCCGGTCCTGACTGCTGTCCCTAGACTCTCTCACCAGCACTCCAACCAGCCAAGCGTGGTGTTGCGAGTCTTTCGACATATAGCGTCACTCTTCAGCGACAGGACCTAGAGATTACCCCGCTGCCCATCATCAAAGCTTGAATGGCCCACTGGTGGGTGGTAGGGACCAGTGTGTCTATCACTGCTGTATGTTAATGGCTTAATATTGGAGTTGTTTATGGCTAGCTTTTACAGTGAAAAAAGCCATAAGTAAATTGCACAATGACCTGAGATGCTGGAACGTAGGTTTCTGTGGGCCATCAACCTGTGATCCTTTAGTAAATTCCCCACATGATCAATAATATAACACTAGGCAATTTATTTATATTTATATGTATATAGTAAATAAAACGTACATCTGTGTTCACATTTGAATGTCTAAAGCAAGTTAAAAAAACTGCTTCCAGCTCAGAGTTCCGAGAAAAAGAGTTATTACACTGCATTCTGGGAAGTTGAGCTGGGACACGCAAATGTGCCCACAAATGCCTCTCTCTTCATTCCGTAGCCATCATCAAACATGGCTTCCTTTAAGCTTATTCATGCTGTATTACACAGCTTTAATGCAAAGCCAAGGTTGGAATAAACACAGGCTGAGTATCCAATCCATGTACAGCTGTTTCAAGCTTACTGGCTATCATCAGCATGGAGCGGGATCTCAGCCTGTGTTGTGGAAATTATGAGTAGGTAGTTCACCTCAACAATCATTTATAATATGGTGGGCAAAAGACCAATAGAAGCCTCCACCGTACAGTAGTACAGTAAATAAAAAGTACATCTGTGTTCACATCTGAATGTCTAAAGCAAGTTAAAAAACCTGCTTCCAGCTCAGAGTTCTGAGAAAAACAGTTATTACACTGCATTCTGGGAAGTTGAGCTGGGACACACAAATGTGCCCACAAATGCCTCGCTCTTCATATATATATATATATATATATATATATATATATATATAGAGAGAGGCCATTTGAGTAGATTCACTAAACAACCTCATGGGCAATGAAGGGCTGTAATGGCAATTCTTCCTATTGGAAACACATATCACAGTCATCAGCAGTTTGCTTTAAAATTCCCTGCCAAGCTTATTGAATATGAGGGATTGTCTTACATGCACCTTTGATTTGAGACTCAAAAATATATTCTCTCTCAACAATAACATTTAGGTAAGTTATGTATTGTAATATTTTGTGTAAAACAGCTAAACTGCTAAAATAAATTATCTTAGCTTTCCATTAGACAAACCTCTGAAATATTAAAGTAATTTATACATTTTTGAGAAGACATGGGAATTGACTGCGGCAGCATTACAACCATTATTTCTCGTATTGCTAAGAAACAAAAGTTTATTGATGAAGACTTTATATTTTTACATTTGCTGAAGCTTTAAATTCTTACCACAAAAAACTTTCTTAAAGGTATATCTTGATCTCACTGTTTATCTTTTTCTAATCTATAACATGCTGCTTATATCAGAAACACACATTACATTGAGTCGTTTTATACACATATAGATTTATTTAACTTAAAAATAAAACTTGTTTCCACACCCCCAGAGTTGCCTACATAGGCACAGTGTACCTACCAATAGAAATGCTGCATTTTGGTACATATTTTAACCCTTTACTAACTTTCAAGACAGCAGCAGAACAATTCAGAGATCAATAGAGCAGTAGCTCTGCCACTTGGCCTAGGCATAAACATATAAGTGTGATACTTCTTGTATCCTCTTGGACAGCTGTACATTGTACTACACTTTTTGAATACTTTAATACTTTGTTGTTGGGTGGCATTGTAAGAGTCTTTTTAGAAAGCATAAGGAAATTACATTCCCAACAAGGCAAATAGATTTGTTGCAATTGAACATTTCCATGCTTGTAAAATGATTAATTAAATAACATAATGTCTAAATAAAGCATATTTCCTAAGAACGTATCTAACAGAACAGGTACTAAAATCGAGAATTTACTGAAAAAATTCTAGTATAGTTCTTTAAACACAATTCAAACCCTCTGGCTTTCAAATTGTCTCTGGCAGATAAACCATATCTTCAATCACTGGAATAAATAGCAAACACTGGTAAAAATGTCAAATGGTCCTGTCAAACCAACTGAACAAGTCACATATTAACCTACTCCAAAAGAACAAGAAGGGTTTTTTTCTCTCCTTCCATTTCTCGCTGTGATTATTGATTATCTTAAAGTGTCATCCTTTTATGTGTTGATTTAATTTAAGAATATTTATTATGTTTTTTTTAAAAATAACAACTTTAAAAAAAGCATTCATTTGTGAATTCAAGGTTCTTTGTATTCTTAAAATCAGACGTTGTTTTAGAGATATTACTAATGTAACTAGTGGAGTGCTAAACATCTACAGCTTTATTAAATTGCGATTTGGTAAATTTAAATGGGCTCTATTTAAGCACATAGCATATTTTTTTACAGAAGTTTTTAGTTAGTGAAGATCTTGCTTTTGGATAGAAGTTCACTAACTAAAAACTTCTGTAAAAAAAATATGCTGTGTGCTTAATTCGAGCCCTTTTAAATTTACTGAATCACAATTTAATAAAGCTGCTACAGTGCTAAAACAGTGAACGAAAACATTTATGTTTCAGCTTTACCTTCTGGCCAAGGAAACCTAATATGTGAAGTAAGTAATTTTAGAAAAACAATGAATAATATGAAATACCAATATAAAGATAACATATTGGATTAAATACTTAAAACAGGGTATATACATATATCTTTGCATACTTCCATGACACATAAAGTGGGTGTAAGAGGAAACTCCAATACGATCATCTAAGGAGGGGGCGTGGGGGTTGTTAGATTATGCCAACTGCCCTAATGTTGTCAGAGAAGCGTGATATTTTTTATTAAATATTGAGGATGTTTACCTGCTCCATATATATATATATATATATATATATAAATATGTACACAGTCGAGTCACATTTTTATGACTACCAGCTAATATCCCGAATAACTGCTGTGTGCAATATGGACAGCAGCTAGACAGCATGGTAGTGAGTTAATAAGATGCTAGAAGGTAGGCAAGTTTATCTGGAGCCATGCAGACTGCAGTGCATCCTACAGCTGCTGAAGAGTGCGTGGTGGAAGATCCATGAGGCGAACAAGCGATCAAGGTGGTCCCACGAGTGTTCAAAGGGGTTCAAGTCCAGTGAATTTGAAGGCCAGGGAAGTAAGTGCAATATGTCATACGGCCAGAATTGTACAGGAGTTGTTGGAGAACATTGTCCTGCTGGAAGGTCCCATACGCTCCAGGAAAGACAATCAACATGTATGGGTGGATTTGATCTGCAAGGATGGATAGATAACCCAAATGGTTGAAAGTGGATTCCAGAGGTATGAGTAGACCAGACAATGCCAAGAAAACATTCCCCAGATCATAACGCTGTTGCCACCATCTTGTGTTCTTCTAACAATGGTTGCAGAGTGTTTGTTTTTGGCTGTTTTGCACCTGACCCACCAACGCTCGTCCAGTCAATGAAGCAGAATACATGACTCCTCAGAGAAGGCAACCCTTTGCCAATCAGAAGAGGTCGAATTTTGCTACTGTTGCGCAAATTGAAGCCATTTTTGACAATGAGCCCTAGTCATCATGGATGTAGTCACCAGCCGTTTGCTTCGAAGCCCCATAAGCAACATGGATGGCTGCACTGTCATTTTAGACACACGTCTGGTAGTCCCCTGGTTCGTTTGGGTGGTGAGTTGCTCAACCATTGCTTGTCGGTTGGCCCTCAGACACCTTGCTGCTGACATTCACCCCTGACATCAATGGCACATACTGTTCTGCAGTTTTTGCGCTGTTTATTTGCAATGGTGCCATTTGTCCAGTCACTGTACACTTTAACCACAGCAGCACACGAACAGTTAAATCTATCTATCTATAAATCTATCTACTTTCAGTTCCGTTTGAAAAAGATGCTGATTTCCAAAATGTCAATCATCAGTTTAAACAGATTTTAAACTTTACAAAATGATTTATTATTTATTTTTTTAAATGCATATTCAACATCAATAGCACAGATGGTGATTTTTACTCCTCCTGTTAAATGATTAACAGTGCAAAGATCATAAATTTAAACTTATTTGTATAGTTTGGAATAATTAAAAGCCATCATTTATTTTTTTATGATTAAAAGGTGAAGTATCTCCCCCTATTTGTAAGCCAATTCTTGATCAAATTAAAAAAACAACTTTTCCATTCCCTTTAAGTTGTTTAGCATTATTTTAAGGTGAAGACATTTACAAATCTGACAGTATTATGTGCATATAAAGAAGCTTGGAAATTATTTAATTTCATGTCACTAGTCAAACTTTGCAAACAAAAAATGCTAATTTGCTGAGAGATGTATCTAGTCTGGTCTCGCAATCATGTGCGGAGCGAAAAAGCACAGTTTTAATCAGGGACCTCTTCATTTCTGTTTTCTGTTGCAAAAATCTAAAGAAATTGCAAGAAAAGTATTATCTCTGTAATTATAACAGGAAATAAGTTCTTATTTCTGAATGAATAGTAACAGATAATGCTTTGAATTGGAAATAAGCTCAGTGATTTATGTCTAAAATGAGCACTTGTTTAAGATATTTTTCATAGTTTAACTGAAGGGACACTTTGCCTGCAATCTATTGAGCTAAAAGAAATTCGGTAATGATTTTCTTCTCTTCGTGAAGTCAGCGGTAGCCTTTACAATTTGCAGAGATATAACAGGGTGTGATCCGATGTATCCAGTTCTCATTATATTAGGAAGCAAGCCATTTCTACCCACTCCAAAATACTTCTGGTTTGCTTATAAACAGTACAGAAATATCCCTACATACAAGGTCAATTGGACATGTTTCTGTTGTGTGAACAAATAAAAGGGGATGTTTCACCTAAACACAAGTTGATCTTACATGTAAGAATTTACTTAAAGCAGTTCAGATATATATTTAAGCTTTGATTTACTTATCTTTTACTGTTAAAATCCTCTGTATATTACATAAAGGGATGTGGGACCTTTCCCGTTATGTCCTCACCAGAGCAGTGGCATGCAGTGGCCAGCTGGTGGCGTGACAGTGGCGCACCAAGACTTTGTTGAATTTGTTCTAATGGTTAGGGTTAAGGTTTAGGGTTAGAGTTAGGATTTAGGGTTAGGGTTTAAGGCTAGGATAGTGGTAGATGATAAGCTTTACATAGTAAAGTAGTTGCGCCCACAGTAAAGCTTTTCATCTGCCACTACCCTAACTCTAACCCTCACCGAAAGAACAAACTCAACAAAGTCTTGGTGCACCACCATAGTGCAAACTACTCTGTGATGTGAACTGCTTACAGAGAGACACAAATGTAACTTCCACTGCTTGGCTCGTGAGATGGCTTTTTGAATTTTTGATCCAATCAGCTCGACATTATGAGTGTCAGTGACATAAATGTAACTTAAAATAGTCACTTCCACTCTTCAAAAACATGGAGGAGTAACTCAGAGACGAGAAGTTTCATAACCATTACATATATAGTTAATTGTCTCTAGGAGTGCCACTTAACTGTAGGTGGAAATTGTCCTTTAACCTATCAAGAGCTGTGAAGGTTGCAGCTGCAGTTTTATCCATATGAAATAGGCATTATATCTTTCACTGAAATACATCATAGCCCCTGATGTAACCTAGTGAATCTAGGGCCATGTCTAAAAATATACAAAATCTCAGTGGCCCATAATTATATATTTATTTCTGTCGGATAAAGCTGTATGTATCTTTGCATAAAAAAACATGACTAATTTTAAATACTGTTACACAATGGGAATACATAGCCTAGCTGTTTTTGTACAAATTCTTATAAATATTACTATCTACATGTAATTAATATGCTAATCCTGTTTTTATGTTAGTTTCTGAGTTTTCTGCCTGATGGTTATACAGCTATGGCCCAAATTACTGTCTAAGTTAGAGCATTTACCTGCATGTATGACGCCAAAGAGGGTATATATACGTTTCAAATCTTTGGTAAGAAACAGGCAGTGAATATCAGAAAAATATGTTTTATATAGAAAAGTTTAATGTGCTTACAAAGTTATAGGCAGGAAAGTAAAATCCAGCTTTGCACACCCACAGGGAGCTTACATAACCAAGTACACACAGTGAGGAAAGCAGCCACATACAGAGTTTGACCATTCAATGGAAGTGCTTGCTACAGGATGGAATCACATGGTTGGGCGGGGTCTGAGCACATAGCTGAATCAGAGCACAAGGCTAGAGAAAGACTACATATCCAACACACAAACCCCAGAGTTTAATACAAATGTTTCAGCTAACCTCTGCTTTGTCCTGATTGGCCAAAACAAATTAGGCCCCCGACTTTTGCGCAGATGCATGTGCGCACACACAAAAGAGCGCAGGTCAAATGCGGAGCAGGAGCTATGTACCTACTCTGTACCATCCAGCTTATTTTGCCACAACGTCTACAATGACAATGCGTGATCAGAGGGAGGTTGCTCAGCCAGTTTTTAAATAGTGGATCTATACACAGTGGCAGTACCCAGTACTGAGAAGCATAGCATGGTGGGATCTAACCAACTCTTATTCCAGCACTGGGTACTGCCACTGTGTATAGATCCACTATTTAAAAACTGGCTGAGCAACCTCCCTCTGATCACGCATTGTCATTGTAGAAATTGTGGCAATATAAGGTGGATGGGTACAGAGTAGGTACAGAGCTCCTGCGCGCAGATGTCGGGCGCACATTTGAGCTGCACACTTTTGTGTGTGTGTTCGCATGCATCGGTGTGCATTTGACCTGCCCGCAAAAGTTGCGATACCAACAAATTGTGAATTTCATGCTAATCTTAGCAGAGATTTTCAGGAATGTCAACATTAGGGTGAGTTTGCATATATTTATTTTGGTATTTTTTCATGAAAATAAATGTTTGCATACACTACTGATTCTACTCAAATATCAAATGTATTCATAATCCAGGAAACTTAGATATGCCTTTAACATGTATTTATAATCTAATATCGGACATGGAGCTCACATATTTGTTAGCTAAAAGAGCAGGTGTTGAGCATGTTAGAGTTTCATTTGTTTATTTAATTTGTAAGTGATTAGCTATAATTCTGTAATGATAAAAACTAAATCAACATAGCTTTTAAAACTTATATTTGATCTTTAGTATTTCAGACTTGGGCACAAGTGCTTTATTTTCCATCCCAATTAGGTGATATCTGCCAATTACCCCACAGTGGCCACCACAGGTAAACCTAGGCACATTTAGGACATTCTCCTGGGCAGATATCCCCCCACCCCTGTATAATGGGGTGCAAAGATTAGGACATATGTTAGTCATCAGTAGACTGAAGTTGAAATTAAAGCTTTAAAAGCTACCTGGTTTTATTTTCTTCAGAATACTGATTTATTGCTGATCAATTACTAAATAAATAAATTAACCCCTATTCTGTAACCAGTATTTGTTATGTAACTCCGCTTCTTTCTCTATCTTTCCATACTTCTTTCCCTTCTCGTTTGTTTTACCTCTTCTCTTTTTCCTTTCCAATTCTGTAATTTACTTCCTCAACTGAGCAATATTTACTCATGAATCCTTCTTCTGATAACAGGATATCAAATCAGTTCTGGACATCTCTAAGAGGTGTGGGTTGACTTGTTTGCTTCTACTCACCCATGCCAAAAAAATCAACAGGAGATTAGCTCATATTTGTATAAATTACTAAAATGTGTGAATGTAGCTTGCCTGGGTTGAGTTGGAGAACATGCTGTATATAATTATGGGACAATCTGTTCACTGAACTGATATATTTAATGACTGGTAAAATCACGGCAGTTCAAGATGCTTGGAGCTTCAAAAAAGCTGTCTCATAAAGTAACTAGCCTTAAAGGTATATGGAAGTTTCCATGTTTTTCATATTAAAATAAACTACCTAAGTGTTTCTTTGCATACCTAAACATCATCCGCCTTATTAAATTGCGATTCAGTAAATTTAAAAGGGCTCTATTTAAGCACACAGCATATTTTATCTACAGAAGTTTCTAGTTAGCGAAGACCTTGCTTTTGGATAGAAGTTCACTAACTAAAAACAGTTATTACACTGCATTCTGGGAAGTTGAGCTGGGACACACAAATGTGGCCACAAATGCCTCGCTCTTCATTCTGTAGCCATTATCAAACATGGCTTCCTTTAAGCTTATGCCTGCTGTATTACACAGATTTAATGCAAAGCCAAGGTTGGAATAAACACAGGCTGAGTATCCAATCCATGTACAGCTGTTTCAAGCTTACTGGCTATCATCAGCATGGAGCCGGATCTCAGCCTGTGTTGTGGACCTTATGAGTAGGTAGTTCACCACAACAATCATTTATAATATGGTGGGCAAAAGAGCGATAGAAGCCCTCCACCATACACCGTGCCGTATGCCCTATCTATATCTATAGTCAATCAGTTACTTAGTAATTTATGATTTCATTATTTGTGCTCACAGAGGAATAGTAAAAACAAACAATTTCCTTGGGTCCAGCCCTGGAGGCCTAGAGTTCCAGGCAATCGATTTAAACTAAGTATAGTGCAAAAGGCAGTTATGTTTTCAACGCTTCTTTATTTGCCATATTTTTTAAAGATAAATGTATATTATCCTACTCTCTGAGTATTGAGTGGGTTATTGGGGATACATAGGCTCATAGGGGGTAGCAGGGTATACACAGAGGGGTCATAAACACTCCGTAATAATTTTTTATTACATTTTCCTCACTTTCCTGACGCAAAAGCAACAATGGAGGGTATAGCTTTACATTTAGTGAAACTGTTATCAGAAACACACATTGCATGGAGTCATTCTATTCATATGCAGATTTATTTTATTTAAAAATATAACTTGTTTCCACACCCTCAGAGCTGCTTACCTAAGCACAGTGAACCTCCCAATACACAGTGCATTTAAACCCTTTACTAACCTTCAAGCACAATGCAGAGATCTACAGATCAATGTCTGGCTCATCCTGTTTCCTTATGCAGGGACTACAAAAACTGCCATCACTGATTGATACAATATATTAGCTGCCTGTGATTGGCCAAAATGAATTAGGAATTTATGCTATTTATAGCAGGGATTTCCAGGGGTGTTACTGCTTGCAAACTCAAGAGATTTAGCAAACTTTGGGGGAAGTAAAATCATGTTCATTTTGGTATTTTTCCATGCAAAAACATTTTCATACACTATTGATCCTCCTCTATCAGATGCATTCATAATCCATGACACTTAAATATGCCTTATGATAATAGATACATAGGTATATTCTATTCCTAGTGAAATCCAGAAACCTTCCACATACTTTTGGCGAAAGTTCAGCTTTGTACCGGTATGTTTGTTATCTGTATTGCATATCTTGTTTAAAAGATAAATATATGACAAAACAAAAACCTAACAAAAACAACATTTTGATTTCCAATAGACAAATGTCATGATTTAAATAAAATATATGGGATCTATCCCTCTTTGCCTGCGCATTTCTTCTGCAGCACTGACAGCTGCAGTTACAGGTGTCATGCGCCAGAAGGCGCTGTGAGTTTTCGGGAACCATCAAGTTCCAGGGAAGGCAAAGAACTATTCTCCCCTCCGACGTGGCGCAAGTCAATGGTGCTCAATCGACAGCGAGGCCATCACTGTTAGATTTTGTGATGGTGAAGAGGGAAAGGACCAATATATGTGCCCCAATTGGAAGGAAGCAGTGGCCTAAAGCAGGAAAAATAACTTACACTATAAAAACCAATTTCAGGCCATATGAGAAAGAAACAGAAGATTAATTTCTATAATAAATAACAAAACACCTTGTAATTATTTTCTGTTGCTGCATTTAATATAAAAACAAATTCTTACATCTTATTCTCAGCATGCTGCCTAAGCCAAAGACATGTGGTAAGCTGCAAACCAGCAAGCATCTTAATGTGCTACTTTTAGGAAATATTACTGTGTTAATGCATACCATAACAATCTTAATCAAGGTTAACAAAAGCTGCATTTCACATAACAGTAAACAACACACTGAGTTTGCAACCAATCTGTACCATGCAGCGATTCCACTTTAATGTCAATGGAACGAAAGACAACTCTTAAATGCCTGTTTTGAACAGAGACATCTGCACTTCTAGCTATTTTATGCAAACCAATTCAAGTAGAAGCTCAAAGCAGATGGCTAAAGCAGAAAGTTTTACTAAATACCTGGCAGTGTCTAAGGCCCCATGTCATGAATAGATTTGAGGGAATATCAAAGTGAGATTTGTTTTGCATAATGATTGTTTGCTGAGATTGTGAACAAAAAAAAATATTTGATAAAAAATTGTTTGCACTGATGTCATCTTTTTAGATTTCAATTATATTTTGGAATATTATGCGTATGATAAGATCTTACACGCAAGCTGTCTACGGTTTGTAAAGAACATCATTTTCAAATTTACTAAGACATTAAAAAAAACATATTTATAGCTTTGTGGACTTTTTTGTAGGCTTTAACACAAACATTGCTTATTTCAGAAACACACAATGCATTGATTCATTCTGAACACACAAAGTTTTTTTAATTTAAAAATAAAATTTGTTTTTCACACCCCCCCAAAGCTGCTTACATTGGCACAGTGTATTTACCAATAGAAACACTGCATTTGGGTATGGATTGTAACTCTTTACTAAACTTCGAGCCAGCAGCAGCACAATGCACAGATCTACACAACAGTGATTCCATCCTGTAGCAAGTACTTCCTTTGAAAGGACAAACTCTGTATGTGGCGGCTTTCCCGTCTTCCTTTCTGTTTCTGGGTATAAACAGGACTACACAACCCATGCTTCTTTGGTGCTCAAACAGGCTTTACAGATTGATGCAATGTATTCGCTGCCTGTGATTGACCAAATGAATTATGAATTTTATGCTAATTTCACCAGGGATTTGCAGGTGTGTTAACTCACAAAATCAACTGCTTGCAAACTCAAGAGATTTAGCAAACATCAGAGTGCATTTGTATATGTTTATTTTGGTATTTTTTCATGCAAAAATGATTTCATACACTACTGATTCTTCTCTATCATATGCATTCATAGTCCATGAAACTTAATTAAAATGAAAGATAGGTAGTTTAGAACACCTGCTATGTTAAACAACCATTGTAATGCAACTAGAAGTTAGATGTTTTAATTAGGCATTGATCATCAACACTTTTATATAATTATAAAAAAAAAGCAATGGTCAACAGGAAACTTACTTTCTAGGTTCAGTCTCAGTTGTTATTGGTATCCATACAATATAAGGTCATTCGGGGAGTTGGCTTTGTGTAGCTACATTGTGTAACAGGTGCTACATTTTCAGTCTCCATTGACTGGAGACTTGCGGTGTTATCCATTTAAGTGCCAGGAGTTCTGGAATATTTTGAACCTCCAGAGACCTGATACGTTTTTAACACTTTTGTTATTTATCTGTTTATACCTGATTCCTATATAAATATTTCTGTTTACATATGAAAACTATGTATATGCTCAGCATCCTACCAATACAGGAGGTCTCCTGGTAACAGATGTCCCAACTTAAAAACAACTCCTACTCATGGCCGGATTATCCATTAGGCCAACTAGGCAGCCGTCCAGGGGCGCTTCCCTGTGAGGGACGCCACTTCTTTAAAAAGATGGTTCCTCGATAAAAAAAAATATTTAATGTTGCAGTTCATAGACTGGCAACTAGGGGGCAACCACCTAGCTCAAGACAGTTACAACGGTAAAGAGAACCTACACGTACAGAAAAGGCAAAAATGGGTCTGTGCATACCTTGCATACTCAGTCGCAGGGGCTCCTCCACTTCACTGCCTAGGGGCTCCAAAAAGGTACGTACAGCCCTGCTCCTACTTAAGAATGGGCTGCCAAGGATTTTTGTATGAGCTTGTTTTTATGTTCTGTTTGATTGAATTAAAAGAGAGAGCACAATAGTTTCTGTAACTTCTTAATATTACAGTATTACACTGTATTATTATTACCACATATAAGTTATTATATTATTACTATTATTATTCATTAGTGATCCGAGTTACATACAAATCCAACCTAAAGACATTCTCGGGAAAGTATCTCGTCCATAACCCAGGAACCACCTGTATTTTAGGCTGCAAGCACGCGGAACTCATTGTACTGCGAGCCTCGCAAAGCGAGGCGAGCAGTTGAAGCACATAGCGCGTTATTCGAAAAACACGAAAAACAACCAAAATAATTTAGAAAAAAAAAACACACACAGCACAGTGGGAGAGCCCGGAAGCCTGGGAGAGAGGTTGCAAGCAATTTTGAGCCATATTTGCCTTTTTCCGTCACTCGAAAATCGGCTAAGCGAGAAAAAAATTGTCAGACAAAAAACATAAAAAAACTGAAACAGGATGAAAACGAGGCTCTGCAACTCCAGGCACGCAGAACTTAGAAAATACACAACGGCGCAAGCAGTAACACTTACACTAACCACGCCTGGCACATACAACTTTGAAAATACAACCAATGAGGACCAAAAGCCTCACATTGTATGACAACCAGCATTGCCAGCCTTACTATTTAATTCACGTCATTTTTAATGGGCAATTTACTATTATATATATATATATATATATATATATATATATATATATATATTCATATTCTGACTGTTTTTGCATTAAGCATTAAACAAATGATTTAAATATCTAAAACATGTATGTAATGCAGCAAAATCCCTTTGATGACATAGATTGTATCAAAACATTGAATCACCAAAATGTTAATGTCTAGCATCTATTTTACAACTGTTCTGTAAAATATTTATTTGTGCAGGAGGAAGTTCTGGTGGATTTCAGCATATTTTCCTCATGGGTTACTGCTTAATTTGGAGGAAAACTCATTGGTGAGAAAATGAACAAACAAATACATTCTCCCACACAATATAAATCATACACAGCACAGTTTCCATATTGTTAAAATCCTGCTTTTATCCATTTTCAGAATTGGAATTTGGAGATAAAAGTTACATATATTAATATATATATATATATATATATATATATATATATATATATATATATATATATATATATATATATGTTCAGGAAAGGAAATGAACAATGAAGGCTGGATATAGAGGGGTGCTGTGTTATTTGTTTGTGAGGTAATGCAGCTGAATATTTCCAAAAACCTGCTGTACAACTTTCCTATCCTACTAATGGAGAAGTATGTATACTCTGTGGGCCTCATTCAATTGTTATTCGGCCAATTGAATAGGGCTCTATATAAGCACATAGCATATTTTTTTTTACAGATGTTTTTAGTTAGTGATCTTCTATCCAAAAGCAAGGTCTTCATTAACTAAAAAAATCCTGTAAAAAAATATGCTCTGTTCTTATATAGTGCCCTACTCAATTGGCCAAATCGCAATTGAATGAGGTCCTGTGAGTTTAGAAAGTGAAGTTAGAAAAGATTCCACAACTTTTGTGAACACAATGGCTTCTTCAGCGAAAAACTATCTTGGCCCTAGGTGATGAAGGATTGTGAAACTAGGTTTTTAAATATTGCAGAGTTTTCTTAGCTTTAATTTTCTGTAATGTGTAAGAGGTAGGAGATAGCTTTTTAAATAACTGTGAGGCCAATTCAAAAACCTGCTGTTCCACCTCTAAAAAAAGGGCTGTGCATAGAAATAAAGTAATCAAACACATAGAGCCCGATTGAGTTGAGCTTTTGCATGTTACTGTAGCCCGTATGTGAGGTCGCAAATTAATTTGCTATTCAATTGGTATCCTTTTGCGGACTCCAAACGGGTTATAAGTTGCGACCTAGAAAAAAATGTGATGGTTAAATCTGTAACTTACAGCCTCCCAAAGACTTTGATCTTTCACTTTCGCAAAAGTTATGATGACTAAAATCGCCAAACGCTATTCCATTGTGCAATTTCCCCAAGCCCACAAATGTTTTCACACCCGTAAATGGCGAAGGAAGGAGAAAATCTAAAATCTAAAAAAAAGTGCTAGAGAGGACCCGCAAGGGGTTAAACACTTATTCGTAGTACCAAAGACAATTGCACACACCAAAGGAAAACGCAAGTTATATAGAAATCTCCTGGATCCACAACAGTAAGTGCAAATTAAACTAGGCTGGACACTGGAGTGATATGTTTTGTACAGGATGTTTTATGCAGACAAGACAAAGAAAGTTTGACAAATAACCTCCACAGAAACATAACAAAACAAAACATGCGTGCATATATAGATATATAAATATAAAAAAATATAAAAATCTGTAGACGTAGGTACATTTAATTTTATATAAATATATATAATATATATATATATATATATATATATATATATATACCGTATTTATCGGCGTATAACACACACCTTTTCTCCCTGAAAATAGGGGGCAAATGATGTGTGCGTGTTATACGCAGATATTCCCTCCCCCCTCCTCATCTTCAACCCCCCTCCTCATTCTACACCCCCCTCCGCATTCTAACCCCCCTTCGCATTCTACCCCCCCTCCTCCTCAACCTAAACCCCCCTCCTCCACTTAAACCCCCCTCCTCAACCTAAACCCCCCTAAATACCTCCCCCTCACTTACCTGCTTCTGCTCCGGCCTCCGCTCCTTGACCCGGTGCGCATGTGACGTCACATGCGCGACGGGTCAAGGAGCGGAGCAGAGGCCGGAGCAGAAGCAGGTAAGTGAGGTATTTAGGGGGGTTTAGGTTGAGGAGGGGGGGTTTAGAATGAGAAGTAGGGGGGTTTAGAAGGAGGAGGGAGGTTGAGGAGGGGGGTTGAGGTTGAGGAGGGGGGTTGAGGATAGGGGGATTGAGGAAGGAGGATGAGGATGAAGGGGTTGAGGAGGGGGTTGAGGATGGGGGGTTGAGGTTGAGGAGGGGGGTTGTGGATAGGTGGGTTGAGGAAGGAGGATGAGGATGGGGGAGTTGAGGAGGGGGGATGATGGGGGGTTTGAGGATGGGGGTTTGAGGAGGGGGGTTGATGGGGGTTTGAGGATGGGGGGGTTGAGGAGGGAGGATGAGGAGGGAGGTTGAGGAGGGGGTTGAGGATAGGGGGGTTGAGGTTGAGGAGGGGGGTTGAGGAGGGGGTTAACGATAGGGGGGTTGAGGAAGGAGGATGAGGATGGGGGGGTTGAGGAGGGAGGTTGAGGAGGGGGTTGAGGAGAGGGGGGTTGAGGTTGAGGAGGGGGGTTGAGGATAGGGGGGTTGAGGAAGGAGGATGAGGATGGGGGGGTTGAGGAGGGAGGTTGAGGAGGGGGTTGAGGATGAAGAGGGAGGTTGAGGTTGTGGATTTTGCTTCAAAGTTCTTTATTTGAAATTTATTTTTTTTCCCCTGAAATTTCCTTCTTAAAATGAGGTGCGTGTTATACGCTGATAAATACGGTATATGTATATATATATATATATATATATATATATATATATATATATATATATATATACACAGGTATACTCTGTTTAAACGCTGTACAACGGCTCCTAGAAGTCCGAGTGCTAAGCGAAATATCGTTAATGGAAATTATTTTAACAATGGTAAAATTCGTTTAAGATACATTTTAAGTTACTGTATTTTTATACTAACTTGCAAAATACAGGATATTAGCACACAGAAATACGAAATTTATTTTTGTATGTGAATACATTTACATTTTCCTCTTATCTGACTAAACTTCCCAACAGCGTTATAACAAAGTAGGATGTTAAACGGGGAATTGCGGGCAAAAAACAGCATTGAAGAGTTAAACGGGGTTTACCTGTGTTTGTATATATATATATATATATATATTTATATATTTATATAAAGTATATATATATATATATATATATACATACAGTAGGCTCTCAGTTAACCAGAACTCAAGCAACCCAAAAAAAATTACTGTACTTTACAGGGCTCAACAAATACCAGGAGCCAGGTTGTCATACCACAAAATGCTTACAGGCACCTAGATTGCATCCACTGTCTCTGCAATTCAGTGTTACCTGGAAGCAGATCGGCATGAGCCAGTGCAGTGTTGGCGTTACATTCCCCGGGTTCAGCACCGTACCATCCAGCCAAACGTACCTGTGTGTAAGTGAGGAGTGAAAGCTGCTGCTGCTAGAACAGCCCTCACTGACAAATATACTTAGCAGAGCATCGTATGTACATCTGATCTAGGCCTCTTTTAATAGTAACTCTCAAGCAACCAAAAACTACATTTAACAAGCATCTACCAATCCCCATGAATGCCAGTTAACTGAGAGTCTACTGTATGTATGTATGTATGTATATATGTATGTATATATAATATATATATATATATATATATATATATATATATATATATATATATATATATATATATATATATATAATTTTAATTTTAGTTTTCCTGATCCGATTATGAAAGTTTCCATTGACAGTGTGATTTGAGCCATCTCATTATAACTTGAACTGCCCTATAAATTAAATAGTAGAAAGTCATATTTTTCTGTATTCAGAAATAATAAGCATTCCTTTGAACACAAGTATGGCAGAAAGACAAAAGCAGTATCATCACGAACAGCTCACAGTAAGTTGATTCCCAAAAGTAATTTATAAACACTATTTTAGGCCATGGAGAACGTGAATACATGATCCACTTGACTATAGTAGCAGCTAGGCTTCACTGTATAATATCAATTATCAACTACATGCTGAGCATTGAGGGACAGAATTTACCCGCTGAGATCATGTTATTTGCAGAATTATGAAGCTCTTTCTTTTCTTCAGCATGAGAGACAGATCTTTTAACACTCAAAGGCTGTCAGAACAGCAAGAGATTGTTACCACACAATAGAGTTCAGAGTGGGCATTTGACCAGCTTGTCACTGCTACCAAGACTTGTAATGAAAAGGGAAGAGATTAATTCAAAAGATTGAAGGATTTGCAGGTACAACAAAAAGCTACTATAGACTTGCAATGGGATTTTATTTCCCTCACTCTTCTGACTGACTCAAATTGGTCAGTGGATGTTTAGCAAAACAGTGGTTTGTATACCTATTCAATACAACATGTGTTTCAAAAATAATCCCTTAGCACAGCACTACATCTTCACGAAAGGATCAAAAGATTACACAAAGTTGGGTTGAAATATGTTATGGCTTATATTGATCATTTGCTAACTAAGGATTTGGTGCAATATTTATGTGCACAGAGTACTTCATATAAAATGTCATAATGCACAGCCATAGAGTGAGAGTAAAAGCTAAACAAAGATGTCCTTGACTGGCATGGACAAAGAAACATAGATATGATGTCAGATAAGAACCAAAAGTTCAATCTATTTCTGCCTATGTCCATGAGGCCCATACCTAGGGCAGCAGATTTATCCTGAGGCATCTTGAGTTCTGTTCGCTATAAACTGGAAATGCAAGCAATCTTACCATTGACAGTGAAAAATGCATGTATTTAAAAAATACAAAAAGTATTCAACATGTTTTTAGGAGATCTTTACTGTGATGTGGTCCAAGTTGCACTGAATAAAGTGTCTCTAAGCTTTGACTGTATTCTTGCACATCTATACATTATAGACAGTAAATTTAAAATGGCTGTATTTAAGCACATAGCATATTTTATTTACAGAAGTTTTTAGTTAGTGAAGTCCTTGCTTTTGGATAGAAGTTAACTAACTAAAAACTTCTGTAAAAAAATATGCTGTGTGCTTAAATACAGCCCTTTTAAATTTACTGAATCACAATTTAATAAGGCTGTTAATTTCTATGTTTTTTTCAAGGCTGTACTCAACCTTTTTGCATTGTAACATTATACAGTTTGTTTTCTTTAAATACCAGTTAAAGGAACACTGTAGTGCAGGCCAATGACATTTGGTCTTGGCCTTGGTGGAGAGTTTTGAATCTGATTGATTGATTGCTTCTGTGGACAGGTGTCTTTTATACAACTAACGAGCTGAGATTAGGAGAACTCACTTTAAGAGAGTGATCCTATTCTCATCTCGTAACCTGTTTAAAAGACACATGGGAGCCCAACATTTGGTTGATTGTTAGGGGATCAAATACTTATTTCCCTCACTGACCTGCAAATCAATTCATAACATTTTTGACATGCGTTTTTCTTGTTTTTGTTACTCTGCCTTTCACTGTTAAAATACACCTACCATTAAAATTATAGACTGATCATTTCTTTGTCAGTAGACAAACATTCAAAATCAGCAGGGGATCAAATACATATTTCCCTCACTGTACTTACAAAGTTATAGGAAGGAAAGTAAACTCCAGGTTTGCACACCCACTTACATAATCAAGTAAACACAGGAAAGGCATCCAGATACAGAGTTTGACCTTTTAAGTGAAGTACTTGCTGCATGATAGAATCACATGGTTGGATGGGGTCTGAGCTCACAGCTGAATCAGAGCAAGAGGATATAGAGAGAGATAGAGACTACATATCCCAGGCTGCTTTGCAACACAGGAACCTCAGAATCTGATAAAAAAATATCAGCTAACCTCTACTTTTTCCTGACTGGCCAAAACAAACTATATATTTTATGCTAATCTTAGCAGGGATTTGTGAACGCATAATATTGCAGTGTATAATATCTTATTGATGTTCTAACAGTGTAATTTAAAAGACAATGTTTCAAGAAGTGACTCCTCCTAAGAAAAAATAAGCAAAATTAACAAGTAAATGAATTACTTAATTTAGAATTTACACAGCAAGGCATAGCCTGCAGAAATATCAAGATGTTACATGAAATCAATAAGAGGTGGAAACAAAAGAAAACATGCTATTAGTTTAAAAGATAAAGAAAGTAAAAATAGGACATTTTATGATGCTCTCCCATTGAGCATCGAAACCCCCGATCACATTTATTCCTGTGTCATTGGTGCTAATCATAGTAATCATCTTCATTGTTCATGTTTTCTGTTTCTTGAGTAGTTTTATGGTTTCCTAAAATTATTTTAATTCTGATGTGTGGCATTTGCTGTTTAGTCATTCAGTCGTGTCCGAAACTCTGTGACCCTATGGACTGCAGCACGCCAGACACATCTTGTGTTTGGTTGTGCTTATCCTTAAGGTTTTCTTGGCAAAGATAGTGGAGTGGGTTGATCCAAGATTTGTCTGACCTCTCTGCTATGGCCTGCCCATGTTGGGTGACCATACATGGTATAGCTCATAGCTTCATTGAAGTACACAAGCCCCTTCACCACAACAAGGTAGCGATCCACAAGGAGGAAGTGTGGCATGGTATGATCTAATTCAGGGGTGGGCAAGTTCGGTCCTGGAGAGTCCAACACAGGATTTGAGGATATCCTTTCTGTGCACAGTTGAGTCAGTCAGGGTGACTGAAGAACCAATTGACTCACCTGTAAACAACAGGGATCTCCAGGACCGAACTTACCCACCCCTGATCTATTTGATGGAAACGGTGTCCAACATGGGTGCAGTAAATTTTTATCACATATATAATTGTGAGCATGCGAGCCAGCTCAAGCCGTTGCTAACGCTTGCGGGCTCGCTACGGCCCTCGCATAGCCTGTGAGCTGACAGCACAGTGTGGAGCAGAAATCTGCAGCGTCCAGAAGGAGGCGGTGGGCGGGACTAGATTAACAGTGGGGCGGAGCTGGAGATGAAGTGGGCGGAGACAGTGAGACGGAGACATGAGACAGGACGGAGACATGGGTGGAGACATGAGACAGTAGGTTTGTATACTGCATGAGGGTGAGTGTAATATGTAGTATGTGCGTATATCTCTCTCTACAATGAGTGTGTGTATTACTCTGCTACGCCTATTGTTGCTAAGAAGACAAATTCTGGGACGGAACTACGGGTCCGCCATCTTGGTTATGGGCAAGAGCTGAAGACTGATAAGAAGTGCTGGCAGTAATGCTCTCCATGTTACAGCATGAGATACATTACTAGGGAATAAGCTGAAATTATCTCATTGACTGTACTTTATATATGACACTGACAGATTGCATTAAGGATGTGATGCTATGTATGAGATGTGTGTAGGGAAACAGCAGCAGCACTATATGTATTCATGTACACTCAGACATATCACATATATAGTTGTGAGCGTACAAGTTGTTGCTAAAGCTTGCGGGCTCGCATAGCGAGCCCGCGGCCATCACATAGCGAGGGTCGCGGCTCGCGCAGCGAGTAGCAGCCCTCGCAAAGCGAGGGATGCAGCTCGCGCAGTGAGGGCTGCGGGCGAGGGCCTCAGTTGCTGGCATAGAGCGCCAAGGGCCTCATTTGCTGGCATGGAGCGCCGAAGGCGCTCCTTGCCAGCAACTGCGACCCTTGCAAAATTTACGTTAAAACGCAAACAACACGACACAACAACCGCGACCCTCGCAAACTTTACCTTACAACGCAAAAAAAAAAAAACGAGACACGTTACACACATTACGACCTCGCAAAAATCGCACGCAACTAGCGAACATCACAAAATGAAAAACACAATAAACACACACAGCACATACATAAAAAGCTTACCTACAGCAAGAGGGAGCATCCAGGACCTCAAAAAAACAACTTACACCTTAATTTCGCTCAAAATAAAAGAGTTTACACACTCGAAAATTCTCTAACCGACAGAAAAAATGGCCGCCTAACAAAACGAAAATGAGGCTACAGCACTCTAAACACGCAAAACACCACAAGAAACTCGCAAAACACCACAAAAGACCTATGGATATTCCGCTAAGACGCATACCACACATTACCCGCCATTTTTCGCCAATGCGGAAGTACATAACTACGCTAACGGTTTGGTCTCACGCACGCACAGTATTACACTGCACACATTCATTACGCTTACATAGCAGCTCCACACCACTAATGCTGCAGCAACATCAAAACAGATTGCTAGCTCTTCAACACAATGCTTCAAAATACGTAAAGTATATTCATTTATTAATGTATTATAGATTTCATTATTACACACCAAACACCATTAGCTACCTTACAATTTCATTGCCGTCATTTTTTGACGGGCAATTCGCTAGTATGTATATAAAAATGACTTAAAAAGGTAGTATTTTGAAAAAAATAACCTATTAGTGTAACTGCCCTCTGTATATTCATTTTAAAATCAATCATATCTAAAGGATTAAGCAAATCACTTTTTAAAATTAAGTTTTTAGATACTGCTTGGTCTGAAACGTTTTAGTAAAATTATAACATTAGTGAAAACTACTTTTTATGCCCCAGTGTATTCATGATCTGTATGGATAGGGAACAAAATATTAACTGTGATTTTAGGCAATTGCATCTGTCAGGGCATGCTCAAAATAACAGGTTTTATTTTACATTTATTTTCAATAAATAATAATTGCAAAATGTATTTAGACCAAATAATAATTAGTAACTAAATTATTACCAAGAAAAATAAACAACTTGGTGGCACAATACCTAGTTTTGTATATTACTACATGTTTTCAGTTTTATGTGCTATTTTTTTACAAAGATTCAGTGAAACACTTGGTCTCTGAGCCACAGATAGCAACAATATCGTGAGCACGACTTTTCTTTGCACTGGGGATTGTTTTCATAATGGGAGGTCCAGGAACAGAGAATGGATCACCAGCTATGAGGCCATGACATTCTCCTTACGTAAAGACACTAGAAAATGCTTTTCCTCTCACGTCTCGAGGCAATCGTACAGCGGTGATACCTTACGAGGTGCTGGAGTAAATGTAACATCTTTTTTTTTTCTGTCTGCAGCCCTAAAAAATCTTATTTCCATCACAGATTCTGAGATAGCAGAAGATTCTGTATTTGTGCTCATAGAACCATACATAAATGTGCTATTGTTGTACATCTGGGTGCTTTATACCTGGTGTCTGATTTTTAGTACATAAGGTCGGATGGCTGCAGATGGCACTTTTCTTACCACTGCCAAAGCTTCAGATTTGTGAAGCTTGGAAAACATTTGCATCCTTAATAAACACTGATTCATACATGAAAGTTATTAAATACCAATTTTACAATATACAAATTTTATATACATTTTTTACAAATTCTTACTAAATATTATTTTGTAACTTTTGCTCATCAGCAAACCCTTTTAAGTATATATATATATATATATATATATATATATATATATATATATACACACAAAACAAGATAGGATGAGAGGCAGTAACCTTGAAACAGTGCTGTCTGCGGGTAGGTTTCCTCGCTTGTGCATGATCCATTCTGGGCTTTGCTTAAGGCTGTTTAACACAGCAGGCAAATGCATAACAGAGTGAGTGAAGAGTGAAGCCTTTGGGGACACATTTACATTTGCCTGCCCAGGTTCCCAGAATGCAGTGCAATAACTGTATTTCTCTGAATTCTGAGCAGGAAACAAGTTTTTTTTAACTTGTTTTAGACGTTTAAATGTGAACACAAATGTACTATTTATTTACTATATATATATATATATATATATATATAGTTGTTGTTTAGTTGTTCAGTCATGTCCAACTCTCTGTGACTCTATGGACGCAGCACGCCAGGCACATAGGGTTATCTTGGCAAAGAAACTGGAGTGGGTTGCCAGTTCCTTCTCCAGTGGATCACGATTTGTCTGACCTCTCATGTATGACCTGTCCATCTTGGCAAGGTGGTGATATAGAATGGGATATATATATATATATATGTATATATATATATATATATATATATATATATATACAATGTTACAGTGATATATACAGTAATAGAGAGCATTTTTTTTACATTAATAAACAAAAACAGGCACCCTGTTACTTTTCAACTAATATATTAAATTTTGCTTACTGGGGAGAGAGATTTGCTTTTGTTTCCCAGGTTAGTCACTGGGAAGGAACCTTGGTGCAGAAAATATCTTTATTCCATTTTCTTGAAAGGCTGCCTCAACGCTGTGTAACTTAACAATAGGATTAAATGGAAGAGCATCTATCCGGTTGTCCATCTGTCTGTCTATTCTTATACCGTATGCATCTATGCTACAATCTATTTATTTATTTTTTTGCAGATGCATAGCCACATAATATAATGTCAGCATTCTGAAATAAACAAAAAAACATTGGCAAACATGAATTCTTCAATTCTAAAAAGTATCAGCTTCACAACTGGGTGCACTATCTCGTAGAGATTAATCTCACAACAAGAAATGTAAAAAAAAGAACTACTCCACTACTTCAATATTGCTTAATCAAAGCAGTTTAAGTTAAAGGCAAGAAAATTCAATTTTTATTGTGTTCTTGTAAATCTTGTAAATCAGTGGATAAGAAGCTCTGAAGATAATATATCATGTAGTGCAAAGCCTGTGAAAAGGGTTATGTCCACTCAACTAAGTGCTTTCTCTTGCCAGCTCTAAGACGCCAGAAGTATTTTCCCCATCAATTCTAGTTAAGATAGGAAATAGCTTATCATTATAATTCCTGTAACAGGAAAACACAAAGTACCAAACTGTGAAGACCTTAGGCATCTTCAAAAACACAAGAATAAAATAAGAACTAAACAATCTTTTACAATTGAGCTTTTATTCTTTACATCATAATTTTAAAGATACGCAAAAAACTTCAGGTAGAAAAATCCACCAGCTAAGAGAATCATATCAAATGTTGTCAGCAGCTTTACATTTCACTGTAAATGCTAATACATTAAACATTTTAAAGCAATTTAAGAGATTTTAATGTATTGATACATGGGCATTTAACCATGGATTACATTGACTCACACTAATATTAGAATATGTGTACTTATTTAAAAATTAGTCATTCTGACCTTAAAAGTCTTACTTTATCCTTATGACATCATCAGTGTGTCATTTGTAGATTGTATTGATTAATATTTCAGACTATCTATACAAAACCCTGATGAACTTTTCATAATTAAGGAAATAGTCTTGCTAAAATGGTACTGTACAGAGATTAAACATGGTATCCTCATAGTAGTTTAAAACGTGGGTGGAGAACATGTTGCTACCCTCTCAGGATTGCATGGGGCATATATTCTGGACATGTGCATGGCTTAGCTTCTACTGATCTATGTTCAATCATTATTGATTCTTATAATCTTAGAAGCAGTGAAACTTAACACCAGTCCTTACAGGCAGGAATGAACCGTTTCATGTGCAATAGTCAATAACCATTGCACACCAGGGAGTCAGGCTGTACATAATGTTTTCAGGAGTCTCCATGAATTTGATTTTATAGGTATGTTTATAAAAGGAAGTAAAAGAAATAAGAAGGGGAAGATAAACTGGGTCGATATGATTATAGAAAATAAATGGGAAGGCCAGCTGATTCTCCATTTGAAAGGAGTGCCGTTATTGGTAATGCCAAAGAGGGCAAAAAGGATGTTCTGATGATCAACAGTATTAAAAGTAGCTGAAAAATCAAGAATGAAGAGTGATCATCATGCATCAGCCATGGTTTGCTGGTGAAATATGAGTGGGGGGTAATTGGGGCTTACTGGTTAAAGAATCTGTTAGGCAGATGGATGGATAAGGTGTTATTATTATTATAGTTAATTTATAACACGCCAACACATTCCGTAGCGCTGTACATAAATTAAGTTCAGACATAGATAAATACAGATTAACATTTAGCAAAGGAAGGAGGGCCCTGTCTTTGAGCTCGGAATCCAATGTCCATGGTGGATTCCCAAAGTACTTAGAATAGAAACTCGCAGACTTACAATCTAAGGTATAGTGAGTGGTAAAAGAGGGAGAGAGAGGTGATAAGCGTATTAGGGTGGAAGGTGATACGCTTCTTTAAAGAGATGCATTTTAAGTGAGGTTTTATATGTTTTGAGGCAAGAGGATAATCTGGTGGAGCGAGGCAAGGAGTTCCAGAGACAAGGGGCAGCACGAGAAAAGTCCTGGAGGCGGGAGTGAGAGGAGGTGACAAGAGTTGTAGAAAGAAGAAGGTTATTAGCAAAATGAAGAGGGCAGGTGGAGATGAGTATTTGGAGATGAGAGTAGAGATGTAAGGGGGAGCGTTGTTGTTGAGGGCTTTGTAAATTAGATAATAGATAATGAGAGTGACCCAGTAGCTGACTAGATAAAAAAGGAACATGTGAAAGTTTTTTAAGGAAAGGAATAACTGTGTCTGATTTGGAAGTGTGATGGAAGATGTAGTTGGAGAGGAGCGATTAAAACATCACATTGGAAAGTAACCTTGGTCGACTCCAAATTTGCATATATTTTACACAAAATACCTATGCAGATGACTTATATCTATTCAA